>CALNHX010000151.1:0-463139 GCA_940337035.1 Agriotes lineatus
AAACTTATTTTACGAAAAGATCCTTCAAATAACGCAATATCGGCTGAGTTATTACAAATACAAAACCATGAAGAAGTGCCAATAGTATTTATATCGAGAACATTAAGAGGATACGAATTAAGAATGACAGAAAAAGAAATGTTAGCGATTGTTCATGCTAGAAATATGTTAAAGTTTTATTTAAGTGGAAATCAATTTTTGAAAGAAACAGCTAATTCTGCACTGACATCCATGAAAAAGAAAATTTGTATGAACAATACATTATATAGGTGGACGTTATTTTTACAAGTGTACAATTTTGATATAAAACATCGAGTAGGAAAACTAAATGTTACAGCTGATTATTTAAGCAGGAAGGATACTATTTAACAACTAAATAAAATAATGATAGCACCCGTACGAATGGAAAACGACATAAAAACATATAGGCCGTCTTAAGAATTTGAAAATAGATGAAGAAATAATGAAGTTACGAAGATATGCATTAACTGATAATGGGGGGTAGTCGACGATATTTTTATGAAAGAAATAAAGGAATAGTCATTTAACCAACAAGTGTGTTAATGAAGGCGATTAATAATCGAAACTGTTTAAAGCACGAAAGAGCGATAGCGAGTGAGTGACTTTAATAGTTGAGATTATTACTAGCCAATTAACAAACGAGTTGAAAACAAAATATATTCGTTGACCGCAAAATCTTTTTTTGTGGTGAAAAGTTTGATTAATACAACTAACCTCTATGCAAAATATCATCAAAATGTCAAAATCACAAAACAGTTAATTAATGAAAAACAGTGTATTAATCAAAAACAGTGTATTAATAGATCTATTAATCCATCCTTTTTTAAAAAACAGTTAATTAATGAAAAAGAGTGTATTAATCAAAAACAGTGTATTAATGACGTCTATTAATCCATCCTTTTTTAGGAAAAATACTTCATTATATTGAAATTAACAAGCGGTCAACGAAAAACAGAATTTAATTGTATTAAATGTACACATGGCAAAAGAAAACACAGTTGAGATGCATTTGAAATATGGGCATATACAGGGCCGTAACTAGGTATAGGCAGAGTAGGCCCCCGCCTACAGGCGCAAGCGACCAGGGGCGCCAAAATGGCAGTGGGAAAAAATATTTCTTTCATACTAATGAAACAAAAACTAGTCAAGAAGTGGTCAATTTTACGGACAAATTAATTTGTAATATTAAGGATTTTACAGTAAATAATGCTAATTATAATCATGGGAATTGCTCTCAATCTGGTCGACACATTACATTCCATGCTAACGATTATTTTCTAAATTATAACAAATTACGAAGTTTCTAAAGTCAATTATATGTCAAGACAGAGTGTCTCACATATGCTTAATATCAATAGAGAGACCTCTTACACATGATCTCATTTGATACAATATATTTAAAAATTTGCAACAAAAAAAGGAAGAAAAACTTGTAGCTAAAATAAATACAAATAAATTAAACTTTTAATGTTAGGTGACAGGTACGAAAAGTACCTTTAATTGCGTTTTATATTTTTTATTCGAATTCCCATTATTTTGTTTGTGTTTCTAATAAAACTGAAATAATAAAAGAAAACGCTTAGTAATGCAAATTACATTAATTCACAAAGAAAGGAAAAAATCGTATTCGGTGGAATACGAACCCGTGTTCTTAGAGGGAATCTGATTTGTAATGCGAACAGACTGCGCCCGACCGGCAACAATAAAACCGTGACAGACGCAGACAGGCAGACACACAGGCCGAACACGCATCATACCTTTATAATAAAGCACAACACTACATGCCATGTTAAACCGGTAAAAGTACCAAGGCTTTATTCAACGGTTTACTATTTTCTGGTTTTGTAAACAAACTTTTCATTACTTTTAATAGGGATATTGCAAAAAACAGTTATTGATTATGCCGATTGGTTGTGTTTTTTAAAACTACGAGCATAAGTATATTTTATCTAATAATAAAGTAGGTTTATTACTAGCTTTCTGAATGCGCGCAGACGCTACGTTTAACTACACCCTTATAAATCGATTTTCCGTCTTCGCCGGCCGATGCTAATTCGGATGGCATTCGTGGCAGGAAGATTTGCGCGCACCTCACACTAACGCGCGAAATTTTAAATTCAGCATACGCCGCAAACTACAGTTAGTTTATATATAAGGAAATAATATATGTTTTGTTGTATTCATAATATAATATGTACTCCCGTTATTAGAATTGTTGTTTTATATTTTTGTCTTTATTTAATTTTATTTATATTTTATTTTGTGTTAGACGTGTTTTTGTGTTATATTAAAATGATGAAACAATAATTGTACTGACCGGGGGTGGCCGTCCCCCTGGCACCTTCAACTTCAACTATTATTGCAACCTGTATAGAATTAGTAAGTATCCGATGTCTACTAATCTTTCACATTACAGCACTTACTTTAAATCGGTAAATCCGCTCGGATGCTACCCGTTGCAGAACCATTAGGCGGAGCAACATGTCTTCGCGGGATCCCTAACCGTAACAACATATCTTCATTCTCCTTAATTATCATGTAATCATCCATCACGAGCAAGAACCTCTGGAATCTATGGTTTGCTGTAGTTTCCAAAAAACCAACATGATGAAAGCAACTAACAAGTGCATTCTACAGTAGCTATCATCTGACGTATTAACTAAGAATGCGCATAGCAGCGCATTGTTGCAACTCATCCTATTATAATTAATTATTGCTTCGAATAATCGCATACGCCAACAACTCCAAAAAATAGGACGCCTTGACAAACATACGTCGCGCCAGTGCATGAACTGCAAAAATTCTGCCCCGATTGGAATTCTATCCCTAACCAGCACACATGCTTCGACGCGGTATATTAGTTGCACCTCCACTTTTGTTCTATTTGCCAAGATTGTATTATATTTTAGGGTTAAAAAACTTCCAGAAATGGTAAGCATAGAACCAAAACTTAAAACTAATGCACCTTTACAAACTACCAAATATTCTAACCTTAGCATATATTATTTTAACAGTTAGTTGTTTATTTTTAAAACTTTTAAATTAAAATTGTTGGATTTATTTTTGAATATCTATCTATTCGTTTTCAATATACATCATACATAGTGAAATAAATGCAGAAGTTACTAAAATTAGTATTTTATGTCACCTCTATCCTTAGTGTACTGAGGGGCGCAAAAATGTTGGCTTGCCTACAGTAACATTTTGCTTAGTTACGGCCCTGGGCATATAGGTACAAGGAAGACATGGTTGATCTTTCGAGAAAAGGTTTATATGAAAAATGATGCCAAGATAATTAAAATAATAATTAATTTACCCAATATTTGTCCAAGAATAATTTATCATGATTTTAGTTGTTCATACTGCCTGCTTCTTCAGAAGTGTTTGAACATATAGTATTTTATTATTTTTGTCCTATTTATAAATATAAGACAATATGGAAAAATTACTTTGTGGGACCAAAATCTCATTTACCTGTTGCGTATGAATTTAAAAGAGCACCAAAAGACGATTTATTCAGACATGTGAGTAGGCACGTAGAAATGTGTCTCAAGTAGTTTCCTATGCATAGGAATAAAACAGTACATAAAAATGTGAAGTCTATTGAATTGTAAGCAATGTGACATTATTAATTTTATGTTTTATATTTACATGATATGTAATTATCTATATATATATAGACCTTGCGTGGCCATGGCCTGGTTTTAATAATTAACGAATTTTAAACTTGTTTTAATTGTGTCTGTGTATTTTAAAGTGTTATTACGCCATTCAGTAGTACTCAATGTGCTTCTGTTGCTTCACAAAAATGCGGCTTCACCACCCTCTTCATACCTGTTAAAATATAAATTTTCATCAACATATATATATATATACCTGGTTTCCCACATACGACGATTTTCTAGTGTATGTAACCGGTCTAACGGCGAGTTTTCGGACTTGCGACGACGTCGTCGGAAGTCTTACACATGTAAGGGTACGTACAACGACTCGATGAACGCGCCCACTACCGGCATGCGCCAACGCCGTTTCTTAAGAACTACGTGGTCGATTTTTGTGCGAAGTTAGCCTCGGTTGCCTATACTACAGCTCCGAAAATATCAAAATTCGTTGAAGGTTGCCTATACTCAAGCTGGGAAAATTTCAAAATTCGTTGAGGGTTGCCTATTACCTGTTATTTATATGGTGAATTTCGCTCGCTCTGGCTGCAACATAATCTGTTTTGTGAAGATAATCTCGTAGCAAGACGTCATCGGCGCAGTCAGCCGAATTCGCTATTAATAAAAACGTTTTAAGAATTAATTACAAGTTCTGTCCTCTGATGTCTTTAATATTTAACCATTTTATTACCTTAAACATTACATTTATTTGTATTTACCGAGGTCGTAGTGGCATTATTTCAGTAGAATAGAATTTTTAAACAAATAGGAAAGGTTTGTGCGGTTATGGGATCACCTATTACCTTCTAATAATCTCTTTATTTGGTTTTTAGGTGTTCTAAAAATTATTGTAAACTACTTGATTTGGAAGTTGGGAATATTTATTATTAAAGATAATCTTCAAAATACTCGATTACTTGGTCTAAACATTATTAAAATGCTTTTCGTTGTATTTCAGGTTCGTACAGTAGAAAATTAATTATACAGCAGATAAACTATATTCAAAGTAGTGTAAAAGCCAAATCCAGGGATGAAAATATTACGAACTACATTAACGAAAGTATACAGTGTGTTTGTAGATCGCTAGACAGCTCGTAACTTTGTTAATAATAGAGATATCGAAAAGAACTTTCTTCTGTTTTAAATGCCAGTATACAACCTAAAAATTGACGTTAAC
Organism: Agriotes lineatus; assembly: GCA_940337035.1. Taxonomy (NCBI): domain Eukaryota; kingdom Metazoa; phylum Arthropoda; class Insecta; order Coleoptera; family Elateridae; genus Agriotes; species Agriotes lineatus. The sequence goes on from CALNHX010000151.1 coordinate 4,858, forward strand.
CAATTTAAGCCATAGCCTCCTATTTTTACGTGGTGATACACAACTTTGGTTTTTTAAATGGAATACCCTGTATATTTTTAGATATTTGAAATCAGCACTAAAAGTGCTTTATAATAGCATTCTTAAATTTAAATTTAGGAACTTATTATTTTTCAAAATAAAAAAAAAATTTTAGTCAAAGTAGGCCATGAATTACGCAAAATCAATAGCAATCCAACAAGAAATGCAACACAAACTCCAATTGACTCTAAAAATTCCTCATGACCGAATTATAGCACCAAACGTACTAAAACAATTGATAACTATGTTTTTTAAATGGAACAATATGAGTTGTTAAAGCAAAGAGCGTTGTATGACCGATTATATGTAATTTAGCAAAGAGCGTTGTATGACCGATAATATGTAATTTAGCAAAGAGCGTCATATGTGCCATTGCCTATATAGCACAAAGACGTGCTGCGCAGCAAAACAAAGATCGTTGTATGACCTATAATATGTAATTTTGCCTTCCCAAGAGCGTCATATGTGCTGTAGTACATATTCAATATATCTATAATAGGCCATGCGGCGAACCGATTCGTGCTGCGCAGCAAAAAAAGTAGTCGAGACAATGATTACGTTATTAGCTGACCCGGCAAACGCTGTTCTGCCCAAAAATAATATTGGTCTGTGACCGCCACTATAGAGTTTTAATTTTATGTTATGTCTACCGTCTTTGACTTAAAAATAAATGCCATTTTCGCAATCAACGTCCCAAAAAACATCAATAACGACACCCATAACGATTTTTAGGCTTATTTACCCCATTGCATCCTCTAAGAGGTTGCTTTTCAGAAAATCACGAAATACGTGTTTGATTATTTGTTTTTAGGAGTACTCGTACTAAGTATCATGTCGAAACGTCTATTTAATATTATTTTTCCGTACAAAATTGGAACCCGCATTTTAAAGTCAATATTAAGTACATCGATTCCTTTATATTTACTTTTAATCGAGTTTATAATTCCGACAATATCCGCAATATTAACACTGAGTTCATTTAGTTTGTGGTTTTTATAAAAATCTAATACATTATTGTTATCATTGTTGACGTTTGGTACATTATTTATGAAAAAATTATTAATGAATCGGGTGTACTTAAATGTTCTGGTATGGTATTGTTGCTTTTAATATTGTTCACACACAAAGATTTAATTTCCCTCCATATGGATTTAGTATCATAGCCATCAAATACAAAGTTAAAATACGCTTTTTTCTCCTTTGTAGCTAAAGTCACAGAATTTCGTATCGATTTGCAATATTTCCAATGCGCTAATGATTTGGAATGTTTATACCTATTATATGCCTTATTTTTTAAGTTTATTAGAAGCTTGATAGTCTCTGTTATCCGTGGCTTGCATTTATGGGTAATTTTAACTAATTTTGAACCAGAATTTGCAGAAATCACTGGAAATTGTGAAAGCATATTTTCTTGGAAAATCGGGACATTTCGGGAAAGCGTTTCGTTGCGGGACAACTAGTTCCAAATCGGTAAAATCACGAAGGTATAATTAAACCAATTAATAATATAATATTAATATAAAGAAAACTAATACCTACGACTTGGTACAAAGAAATACGATATAAAATAACACGGCGACCTTGGGACTTTTGTGCAAGAACGGAATGCCATCCGACGTGACGTATATATAAACAGTGACCCAACAACAGGATGCAAATTCCGCTGCATTTGCTGGTCTATCTTTAATTTCTTTGTGTGTGTTAAGCCTTAATTTTAAATGTAAAATTGTTAGTAGCACACATTTTCCAATATGAAAAGACCACTTGTCGTTAGACTTCAAAACATTTATATTCTTAGATGTTTACTTAATATCGCAAATTACAGGCTCTTAGAGAAAGATATTTCTTTATATTTGGCAGGTTTTAAAAAATATATATCATTATCAGGGGAAGCTAAAGCTGTTAATATAACTAATACGTCTATATTCTCTGAGACTATAACTAAACCTGTCTCTATCCAATCGAATATCAGGTGCAGTTTTCGTCTTGAGCCATCGGGATTTATTCGATGTTTCTGATGATCGACAAAAACAATTGCTTTTTTTCGTAATTACGTACAATAAAATTAATATAACTAGTTAAAATTGCACCATACTGTTGAACAAGTTGCCATTTGTTTTTATGTAATAACATTCCTCCATCGGTCACAACTAGCAAATCGTTTAATTCAGTAATATATTTTGGTAATTGTACAAAGAGGTCGTAGAAAATACATTTTTAGGCGTTCGAATTTATATGTTATAGTTAAATGTATTTAATCTATTTAACTTTTAGTTAATATAATGTTTATTAAATAATAATAATATTCCTACAGAATAAAAATTAACCTCTTAATGCTATATTTATAATAAGCGTGTCCAAAACCCCTAGATATGAGGCAACGCGCAAAATTCAAAAATGAAGCTATTTTGCCACCTTAAAGACGTTATTTTCCATTTTTGATAAATTTTAACACAAAATTTGAGATCAGCGACCCAAAAAAACCCTGTATACGAAATAAAAACCGAATGAATGTTATCAAGTGTCAGGCAATTGTTTAAATAAATAAAAGAGTAATTTTTTTAATTAAGACTGTATTAAAAAACACTTACTTGTTAATAACAATTGAAAAAATAAAAAGCACACCTTCTCACCCGTGGGGAACTTTTCTATAAACTTTTCCGAAATTAAAAAAAATATATCAAAATCGGTTTTGAGTCAACGAAGTTAGAACTTTTTTTCCTTAGTAAATGGACTACAGTGCAATACGGTTGCTTATATAAAATGAGAAAATATATGTGACGGGATTTGATACGCCTCAAAACACTTTTGGTTTAATTTATTTGAAGTGACATTACGTTTTTGCTTAACTTGCTGCTGGAGGCCAATCTAAAAAAATATTACGCGATATTATTTTAATACCCATGTATGATGCCACAAAATTATTTGTCCCATTTTCTAATTTCGAAAAACGCACCCAGTGAATTATATATAATTCACCTAGCTTTAAATTTAAAATATGGTAACATATCGAAGTTAACTTTGGTAATAAACGCCCAATCTTCGTGGAATTTTAAACAGCTGTAACCAAAAAGGCCCCGAACAACTTAAAACCGTTTGGAAACATTAAAAGTCACCCCCCGGATAGAAAAAAAATATTAAGTTTTACGTCTAACGACCGTAAATACACATTTTGGTAAATATCTTGACTCCAGCGCCACCTACCGGGTTCATTTTTTGTATAGACATTTCTCTCTAAGTAACCAACGTACATTCCGAATATGAGCTAAATCGGACCGTAAATACACTATTTGGTAAATATCTTGACTCCAGCGCCACCTACCGGGTTCATTTTTTGTATAGACATTTCTCTCTAAGTAACCAACGTACATTCCGAATATGAGCTAAATCGAAACGTAAATACACATTTTGGTAAATATCTTGACTCCAGCGCCAATTACCTGGTTCATTTTTGTATATACATTTCTCTCTACGTAACCAACGTACATTCCGAATATGAGCTAAATCGGACCATAAATACACATTTTGGTAAATATCTTGACTCCAGCGCCACCTACCGGGTTTATTTTTTGTATAAACATTTCTCTTCACGTAACCAACGTACATTCCGAATATGAGCCAAATCGAATCGTAAATTTGAAATACACATTTTCGTAAATATCTTGACTCCAGCGCCACCTACCGGGTTCATTTTTTGTATAAACATTTCTCTCTACGTAACCAACGTATATTCCGAATGTGAGCTAAATCGGACCGTAAATACAATTTATCGAAATATCTCGACGACACGCTTGAGCAGTGCGTACTCGAATAGTTTCCAGTTTTTCTTCCCGTTGCTCATCGGTATCTGAAACTCGTATGCCCTTTGCTTTTGTGTTTGAAGTGTAGATCGACCAATCGCTTGTCGTTTGGGTGGCATAATTGCTATATACGAGGATAAATTTAGTATTCCTTTTTGTATGCTAGTGTACGAAAAAATATTGTACGATGATCGACAAAAACAACAATTGCTTTTTTTTCATAATTACGTACAATAAAATTAATATAACTATTTAAAATTGCACCATACTGTTGAACAAGTTGCCATTTGTTTTTATGTAATAACATTCCTCCATCGGTCACAACTAGCAAATCGTTTAATTCAGTAATATATTTTGGTAATTGTACAAAGAGGTCGTAGAAAATACATTTTTAGGCGTTCGAATTTATATGTTATAGTTAAATGTATTTAATCTATTTAACTTTTAGTTAATATAATGTTTATTAAATAATAATAATATTCGTACAGAATAAAAATTAACCTCTTAATGCTATATTTATAATAAGCGTGTCCAAAACCCCTAGATATGAGGCAACGCGCAAAATTCAAAAATGAAGCTATTTTGCCACCTTAAAGACGTTATTTTCCATTTTTGATAAATTTTAACACAAAATTTGAGATCAGCGACCCAAAAAAACCCTGTATACGAAATAAAAACCGAATGAATGTTATCAAGTGTCAGGCAATTGTTTAAATAAATAAAAGAGTAATTTTTTTAATTAAGACTGTATTAAAAAACACTTACTTGTTAATAACAATTGAAAAAATAAAAAGCACACCTTCTCACCCGTGGGGAACTTTTCTATAAACTTTTCCGAAATTAAAAAAAATATATCAAAATCGGTTTTGAGTCAACGAAGTTAGAACTTTTTTTCCTTAGTAAATGGACTACAGTGCAATACGGTTGCTTATATAAAATGAGAAAATATATGTGACGGGATTTGATACGCCTCAAAACACTTTTGGTTTAATTTATTTGAAGTGACATTACGTTTTTGCTTAACTTGCTGCTGGAGGCCAATCTAAAAAAATATTACGCGATATTATTTTAATACCCATGTATGATGCCACAAAATTATTTGTCCCATTTTCTAATTTCGAAAAACGCACCCAGTGAATTATATATAATTCACCTAGCTTTAAATTTAAAATATGGTAACATATCGAAGTTAACTTTGGTAATAAACGCCCAATCTTCGTGGAATTTTAAACAGCTGTAACCAAAAAGGCCCCGAACAACTTAAAACCGTTTGGAAACATTAAAAGTCACCCCCCGGATAGAAAAAAAATATTAAGTTTTACGTCTAACGACCGTAAATACACATTTTGGTAAATATCTTGACTCCAGCGCCACCTACCGGGTTCATTTTTTGTATAGACATTTCTCTCTAAGTAACCAACGTACATTCCGAATATGAGCTAAATCGGACCGTAAATACACTATTTGGTAAATATCTTGACTCCAGCGCCACCTACCGGGTTCATTTTTTGTATAGACATTTCTCTCTAAGTAACCAACGTACATTCCGAATATGAGCTAAATCGGAACGTAAATACACATTTTGGTAAATATCTTGACTCCAGCGCCAATTACCTGGTTCATTTTTTGTATATACATTTCTCTCTACGTAACCAACGTACATTCCGAATATGAGCTAAATCGGACCGTAAATACACATTTTGGTAAATATCTTGACTCCAGCGCCACCTACCGGGTTTATTTTTTGTATAAACATTTCTCTTCACGTAACCAACGTACATTCCGAATATGAGCCAAATCGAATCGTAAATTTGAAATACACATTTTCGTAAATATCTTGACTCCAGCGCCACCTACCGGGTTCATTTTTTGTATAAACATTTCTCTCTACGTAACCAACGTATATTCCGAATGTGAGCTAAATCGGACCGTAAATACAATTTATCGAAATATCTCGACGACACGCTTGAGCAGTGCGTACTCGAATAGTTTCCAGTTTTTCTTCCCGTTGCTCATCGGTATCTGAAACTCGTATGCCCTTTGCTTTTGTGTTTGAAGTGTAGATCGACCAATTGCTTGTCGTTTGGGTGGCATAATTGATTTGACAGCGAAAGTAATGCTTTGTGACGACTATTGCAAATTCACTTGGAAAAAGCAAAGAAAGTGTATTTCCTAATTTCAAAAAACCCACCTAGTGAATTATATATAATTCACCTGGCTTTAAAATTAAGATATTTTAACTTGCGCACGAAAATGTGTTTAGTTTTTTCCTTTAATTATTGTAATAATAACCTAAACCTATTAAAACGCGGACGAAAAATCTAAATATTAATATTTTTCTTCTGAGATTAAAACTACGCAATTTTTGGTGTCTGTACAAAAAGTTCAAAATTTGGTACAATTTAAACTTGTAAATTGGTACAATTTTTTGAGGACCTCTGGCAAACGCTGTTCTGTCCAAAAATAATTCGTCTCTGAAACCCCGTTCCACCACTATAAGGTAGAGTTTTAATTTTATGTCATGTTCACCGCCTTGGACTTAAAAATAAATGCCATTTTCGCAATCAGCGTCCCAAAATACCTCAATAACGACACCCATAACGATTTTTAGGCTTATTGACCCCATTTCACCCCCTAAGGGGTTGATTTTTGTAAAATCACGAAATACGGGTTTGCTTATTTGTTTTTATGAGTACTCCAACGAAGTTTCAAGTCGAAACGTCTATTTAATATTATTTTTCCTTACAAAATTGGAACCCTCATTTTACCCATTTATAGGGTGGCCAGAACATCTCTTTTAAAGAGAACATGTTCTCTTTTTTAATACGGATCTTTTTTTATCTTTTTTTCTAATAAAATGTTCTCTTTTGTTCTCTTATTTAGTGTGAGAAGAGTTTTGCTCCATTTTGACTGTTTTCGGTTTTAAATCTTCTTATATAAAATGTTATTTTCAATTTTCTCTTATTTTTGTGAAATATGTTTTTTTTATAATTTTATTATTTTGTCATTTTATGAATCTGATTTGTTAATTCTTCAGTTGATATTTGAGGATAGTCCAATTAAATATGCTTAATATGAGTATACTATAAAACATAAGCTTTTATATGCATATTTTATGACGTAATGTAATAAATACAATTTTTATGGGTGGTACAGTTCATTTGTGGAGCAGTATATTTTATATATTTTACGAGTTTTCCACTCCCATTTTTCTCTTCGAAAAGCCCTTCAAAAACGAAAACATTTGAAATCCCATACAAAAATACCATAGAAAATCATCTTTTTGATATTTCGAATTTTCCGACTTTTCTGGTGGACTTCCCCAAAATTTTCTTTCATACAAACCTTGTTCTGGCAATTAGAAACACAACAACAAAAATGAGCCAAATCTGTCACGCCTTCCTCCAGTCATGATGTAACATACATGCGACGATTGATTTTATCATAAATACGCTCATAACTCAAAACAGAAGACAATCTAAAAGTTATAATTTCAATAAAATATGTCTTATTTAAAATAAAAATTGACGTGTCCAAGGATTTCTTTCAAAAACATTTGATAAAAGTTCTATTTGGATAGTTCCAGACTTTACACAAGCACGGTATATTATATGTAAAGCGACTTTTAAGACAAATTTTCCATTACATGTCAATCCAAAGTAAGGTCCGGCAACCATGCTGCTGACAGCTGTCTATTCCTAGAATTTTAAATGGCAACGTCGCATTTCGTTTCCAACGTATTTGCACTGGGCATTGTTTTGTCTTGTGGGTGTAATCAGGTTATGGTCACTGGAATACGCAGACTCGTACAGATTGTTAGTAATGCGTGGCAGAAGGTAGGATTGTCTGACAAAGGTAGCATATTCTCTCTCTGGCAATTTATGCGATTGGAGGGGTATGGGAGTCCCCGACAGCCTGACGCCAACCGTTACGACAGCTAATAAAATTGCCAGTTGTGGATTGCAATTCTGTTAAAAACATCTGTGCAAAATGCATTCCATCCTTTGTGTGCTCCAAAGAGGTTTGCCCAGTTTTGCTCATTCTTTGTGCTTAGAAACAAGGCTGCAGGTAGTTGATACTCGTGTGCTCCTTAAATTTGTGATAAAACTCTTGAAAACTTGAAATTGTTTAAAATGAGTGGTTTGAGAAAAAGGAAATGCTGCGTACCCGGCTGTAGCAATAAAGAAACACCAAGGTACTCACTTCCCAGCGAAAAACGTGTGCGTGTCGTTTGGCTGCAACGTATAGGAAACCTGAAATTAAGCAATATAGAAGGTAAAAGCATTTTAGGTTCCTATGTTGTATGCCAAACACATTTTTCGGAGATGTGCATTGATAGCAATGGGAAACTGCCAACTATAAATTTGCCAGGTAAGATATCTACTGTGTTCAAAAGTTCTGAAGTGTAACTCTTAAAAACTGTTTAGGGTTTCATGAAACTTCAACAGAAGAAAACTCCTTTTGTTACCCTTTACAGGAGAAATATGAAACTCCTGAAAAAGTGAAGGGTATGTTATCAATTCTCAGTATGTATGCATTCTGCTGATTAGTATATATTTGTAATTTATAGGGATACTAGCTCAGTTCGAAGCTTCTATACCATCTACATCAAGGGGGAATAGTGAGGAGCTAACCATCGTAAGGGAGGATGTGCCACGGCAATATCCATCTGTCAGACGACAGCTGTCTGACGTGTCTACAGAACCTGGCACAAGTGGTAAATAATAGTTATTTACTATAAAGTGGGATAAGAGCATCATTAATATACGTGTGTGTAAGTTACAAACGAGTGCGTAGCACGAGTTATGTAAGCACACAAGTATATTAATGATATGATGCATTCTCACACATAAATTTTAATTTTTTTTATCTACAACTGCCCAAAATTGAGAAAAGTGCATTAAGAGAATGTCAGATCTGTCATTTTCAAAAATATTTTAGTAGAAAAATGTCATTCATTAACACTATTTCAGTTAGGTAATCAAATTTGAGTTACGTAATAAGTTTCATTACGTAATGCAAATGGATCTGATTTCATTATCTAACTGAGTTAGATAATGGCGTAACTAACTCAAATGAATTTGATAATAGGTTTTTATCCAAGCAGATGTAGAAAAAATTATTTATTGTAAAATATTTTTTTAGACCATATATGAAAGTAACATTATCGCGACAGCAGCCTAACACAGAAAGTTGACAATTTCAAACACTAGCACGATATTATATCGTACTAGTCATATCGTAACGGCACAAAGTTATTCAAAACATGGCCTGCTTAATTGTGTGACAAACGTCACTTTGACGTTTGTCACACAATTCAGCAGACCGTGATTCAAATCATCGAGACGCTTTTGCCAATTGTACCAATAATAATATAACAATCAATTTTGCAAAACCAAATAAAAACAATTCTTAAAAATTGAATTTCCTTTGAGTGGTTGTCTAAAAAATAGTGTTCATAACTCGCCCGAAAGTGCAAATATCTGTGCTCGTGTTTTAGATCCACTCGGGCTTCGCTTCGCTACGCCCTCGTTTGTGTAATCAACACTCGCACGATATTTGCTACTTTCGACGCTTGTAATGAAAATAACTATTTTATAATGGTTTTGATATCTAGGCATCGGAGATGTAAGACTGCATACAGTAAGGGAAATGTCACCCAGCAGACCCTCGCTCCAATACTCCGTTTATCGTAAAAGGAAGTAAAACCCGTCTACAAAACTTAACAGTGTGTTATTTACTGAATGGTTAGTTGTACGTAAAAAACCTGTAGAATATTTTTTGTAGAGAATTTCCTAGCCTTCACTTTTTGTAATAACTAAAACAGTCATACGACCCATAGAAAGCGAGATATTTGCGAAAAACTTATTTCGGAAACGGAGCTGTCGGAGGTACCTTTCCGAACGCAGCAATTATTTCTAATGTCAAAATAAAGGTGTATGCAAAATTTCAGTTCACTTGGATTTTTTCGGCAGATGCTGCGGTTTTCCGTCTAATGTAACTGGACTATGGGTTAAAGTCACAGATATTAACAATAACTGGCACAATGCTAGGGCAGTACTAGATTCTGCATCCCACGCTAATTTCATTACCGAAGATTTGGCAAATAAATTGCAATTAAAAAGACAACAGTAGTTGGACTAAATTCTAAAGCTTCGCAGTGTAATTCCAGTAGTAACATTCAGATAGCATCATTACACAGTAATTTTAATATAAATATGAACTCTTTAGTTATTTTAAAAATTACTGAAAATTTACCTCTCGTGTCGTTTGATCGATCAAATTTCAACGTACTCAAAAACATCGGATTAGCTGATACTACTTTTAATAAATTCTTGCCCGTAGACATGTTAATCGGCGATGGTCATTTCTATGAACTATTGTGTATCGGCCAAATTAGCCTGGGCAAGAATCTGCCAGTTTTACAGAAAACCCTACTGGGTTGGATAATTTCTGGAATGTATCAAACGAAAGAGGTCTACGGCAGTAGCTTAATTTGTTCACATTTAACCACGATGCTTGGGCATTTTGAAAAACGTAAAATTTGACGTATTGACTTTTCTCTATAATTTATTCAGTTAATTCTTCAATCAAAGATCGTTCGTGCAAAACACTTGTCTAACCAGATTTGGTTTTTTTTATTTGCTATGATTGCTAGAAAGCAATTAAACTCGGTTAAACCCTTAGGAAAAGAACCCTCAACGTTAAGCGTTCATGTCTTTACGTCAATTTCTTCTTGTTTAATTTAAGTAATCAATTGTTTATAAAATTGTAATCTTTCCAACAAGAGTTGAGCACTCGTGATTCTACGGTGGAAAAATTCATATTAATATTTTATATAACATTGACGTATTTCTAAGTTTGATCATTGAATGAAAAATCCTGAAACATACTACGTATTATTGAGAAAAAGTAACTTACTGGAGTATCTTCTAGTATATATCGAATTGTCGATTTAAAAATTCATAGGGTTACTACATTAAAGTAAAATGCTGTACAATCTTGCAATAAAATATTTAAAGTGATTCAATCAAAAAAGTTAAGCGGCAAAAAGTTATACTTAGTTTTTGAAAATTAGGGGGAATTTCTGCCAGTCTATTCCCGTTGTTTGTTAGTTTTTTATTTCAATAAAGAAAAGTGATGCTTATACAGTATCCGGTCAAAATTGTTTTTTTGGAACACTACACAGGGTGATTTATAAGGTTGGGCACAAGCTTCGACAGATGATTTCTAACACTATTTTTAGTTGGGATCAACCGATAATCGGTATCGGCCATATTGGCTGAATTAGGTATATATCGGTATCAACCAAAACACCTGTATCAGTCGATCCCTAATGTTTAGTAAAAAACTGTATATGAACCCATTAAGAAGTTGACACTGGAGAAAAAACATTTCTAGTGTGAACTTTAGTAGCCATATCTTCTTAACGAAACAATTTTACAAGATAGGTTGTGTACAAGTTTTACTTACAATATTATCAGCAATTATTTAAATTTTTTTTTAATTACCGCTAAAATTGTTTTTTAAATTAGTTACTAAATAAACAAATTTGCACGTAAGTCGTGTAATTGTCCAACAAATAAGCCTGCGCCGATCGGATAGACACTTCATCTTCTCTAACCTAAAAGTAAAATATAGTTGACCCAGTTTTAAAGGCAGCAATTTGTTCTTTCATAGCCATACTAGATAAGATTAATTTTTGATCATATATCAACACAGACTGCTACGTCTACGTAGTATTTGCAAAATTCTTTAAATTTTTATTTATTGATATCGAACTGAAGCTGTATATTTAACGTTTTCTTTTTGCAGGTCATCAAGTTCGTCAAGAAGTTTTAAAATCTCTTCGGACAAAGAGACATGGACCATCAACCAGTAAGTTGCAGTTGAATCCCTATGTAGTTTGAAATAGAGTTTCTGTTCCGAAGGGTTCCAGCGTTTCAAGTAAATCGTCATTTTTCCATCCCAATGTGTCACACCGAAAGAAACAAAAAATAAAGGGTAAGAGCCACATACGTGTTCATTTCTTCGTACTTGTTAACCTACTAATAAATTGTACATTCGCTAATGGAATATCTTTCTTTAGCCCGCCGTAGTCGATACGTGTCGCCAAAAACACCAGAAAATAACCTTTGATGATTGGACAGAAGAACAACAGAACGCAACGACGGAGTACTTTCAAATTGTATTCGAGCTAATTTGAGGAATCACATCGATTATGGAAATTTAAAACCAGATGTATGTACTATAATTTAATTATTTTATTATCTTATTAATAACGTTTCTAATCAATAGTAATATAACAAGGGCTAGACATACTACTGATACTTTTGCACACGCGAAGGGTCGAGTGCTGGTTGCAATGGAAACTGTCCCGAGGGCAGTTTTCTAAGGGAAACTAACACGATGACTCTTGGCACGGGCAAAATTATATGTGAGTGTGTCGCCTGCGTTTATATTTTGAAGATTATTACACACAGCTGTCGCATGACAAATATACAATGAGAACCATGCATTTTTTTAAAATCGACCGATCTCGAACTGATTTCCTGATGAGCTCCTTAGTGCTAATTATCGACCCCGTAGATGGTGTGATAATTAGAAATAGAAATGCAAGTAACAAGCAATTTGAGTTTTTTGGCATTATTAGATCAATTTTAAATCATAATTCGTATACGCGTTTTGTGTAATAATCTTCAAAATATAACCGCGGGTGACAGACTTGCATATAATTTTGCCCGTGCCAAGAATCATCGTGCTGGGTGCCCTTAGAAAACTGCCCTCGGGACAATTTTCATTGCAACCAGCACTCGACCCTTGGCGTATGCAAAATTATCGGTAAGTATGTCTCGCCCTTGTTATATTAATTACTATGTATTATTACACCTACTGCCGGTCTTATAAAAACCACTAATCTGACATTAACTTTAATTCGCTGTTAAAAGAAACAAAAGCGCATCAAAACGTCAGTGCTTATGACATTTTATTCATTAGTAAACAAATTTTGATGCGCTTTTGTTTATTTTAACAGCGAATTAAAGTTAACGTCAGATTAGTGGCCTTTATAAGACCGGCTGCTAATGCCTATACAAATTATGATTTAAAATTGATCTAATAATGCCAAAAAACTCAAATTGCTTGTTTCTTGCATTTCTATTTCAAATTATGACACCATCTACGGGGTCGATAATTAGCACTAGGAAGTTTAACGGTTTCCCTAGGCAACTTATCAGGTAATCAGTTTGGGATTGGTCGATTTAAAAAAAATGCATGGTTCTGATTGGATGATATCTATCATGTGACAGTTGTGTGTAATAATAGTAATCTACTTAATGCTCTGGACCTCTTGAGAAGTAGTATCACCGCGTAGTGAAATTTACTGCAAAACGTGCTTTTTAGACATTTGAACGTATTTAAAAATTAAACTAGAAATTTCGAATTTTTGGATGCAGAATTTTTTAATGACTAAATGTGTTCCAATAGGTATCCATTAAAAATTATGTCATCTAGCATGGCTATGAAATAGTTCCTAATTTATGAATGCAACAACGTTATACTATACTATGTCAAGTTTAACATTTGATTTTTAAGTGACTTATAGTTTCATTCAGAAATTAGGAACTATTCCATAGCCATAACTACTTACTTAAATACTTATGTTATTAACAGCTTTAAACATTTGTAGGTTCGACTGATAACGGTACTTTGCACTCCGAAGTCTTTAATGGCATTAAAAACCCCTTTTAGAGATGCCATACGACTGCGAAAAGTGCCATCGTTCCCGGAGATACGAGAAGCCAACTTGCAGTACCCCTCTTTGCAGTGTGAAACCTCGACTGTTATAAAAACGGCCGTGTGCAACATCATACGAAACAACAAGCGTTCGTAATCCACATGGTCATTATTATTTGAAAGTTGTTTTATTTTGGTTTACCGATATTGCTATTTTTAAATTATTGCATTATTTGTGGTTTATTATCTGTTAGTTACTAAATCATGTTTTTATGTTTGTAAACTGATTTTTTCTACAACCGTGTCTAAAGTAGATACTTTGAACACGTTAGTTAGTTTGTAACGTGTCAATTTTTAAAACGCAGTGCATAAAAAATTCTTTACAAACCTTGGAGCGTAAAAGTAAGATGTATTTTGGGTTACGTATGATAAAAAAAGTGAAATGTTCGGTTGTAGAAGAAATCTAGTATGCAATAGTGTGTAAAAGGTCTTTTTTGCATAGTGATCGTTAAAGTCGTTTTTTTTTAACGAAAAATCGTATTGAAAGTTCCACTTTTTTTAATGCAAAAATCGTGAAAAAAAGTACGCTTTTTTTACTATTTTATTGAAATGTCAATGTGACGGTTGTCAATTCCGAAGTCCTTTTCGACTAAATTTCGACCAAGAGATCACTATCCAAAAAAACTACGTGTACAGGGTGTTTTTTTTTCGTTGATATTATAGTGTACATACTAAAGGTTAAGAGATACAAAAAAAGTAGTATACGTGTCTCGTCCTCTTTTTTAGTGGTTAGTTTAATGGCGTAATCAGAACTACGCTAACTAGATTTGTTTAGGAAATACAGGGTGATTCTCAAAATCTGCTGTTTTTTGTAATCTCTTGTAACTTCTTAATTAGCGGAGTTACAAAAAAAATTGTAAATACAAAAAACATGCGAGTTTTTACGTAGATCCAGCGGCGTACTTAAAAAAATTATAAGGGTTTTGATTTTTGAGACATTTAGAAAATTATCATTTTTTAATAAGATCTGTATCTGGATAGCTCATAAAATTACATTTCTTTTTACCATTGCAACGATATATAATGCTTAATATTTTATTTTATTGTAAATAGCGAAAATACCAAAAAACCCAAAACAATTAAGATTTTTTTTAGTGGTCCATAGATTGAGTCACCATTATTTTTGTTTTAGAATGACATTTCAACGTTTTTGTTTTAATGACAGTTAATACTAGTTTTATAATATTCTAAAATCGTAAGCAAGAATATCTTAAAATCAAAATTTTGCATAATTATGATTTGGAAAAAAAAGAATATTTGTCCCATATTAATTATGAATTAGAAAAAATTGGAGTTTTATACCACATCTACAAAAATCTTTTTTCGCTTGTTGACACTTTCCTATTTCGAAAAAAACGTTGAAATGTCATTACCAAAAGCAATTACGATTCAATCCATGGCCAACTAAAAAGATCGTATTATTTTGGGTTTTTTTGGTATTTTCGCTATTTAGGATAAAATAGAATAATAAGTATTATATATCGTTGCAATGGTAAAAAACAATGTAATTTTATGAGCTACCCAGATATAGGGTGTCCCATTAAAAAAATGATAATTTTCAAAATATCTCAAAAATACCCACCCTTATAATTTTTTCAAGTACACCGTTGGATTCTACGTAAAACGTTGCATGTTTTTTATATTTACAATTTTTTTTGTAACTCCGCTAATTACGAAGTTACAAGAGATTACAAAATACAGCCTGTATTTCCTAAACAAATCTAGTTAGCGTAGTTCTGATTATGCCATTAACCTAACCACTAAAAAAGAGGACACGACATGTATACTAGTTTTTTTGTATTTCTTACCCTTTAGTATGTACCCTATAATATCAACGAAAAAAAAAACAACCTGTACAACACGTTTTGAAAGTCCTCACTCGCGTTTTAATTCTACTCCATTCGTGCCGAAAGAGTAGCTTTACGCGCTTGTATCATAAATTACTACTATAGAACTTCAATTCTACTTGCCTGCTAATCTAATGAAGGTATTATGTTTTTTAAGATATTTTTTAGAAATTGTCAACTGGTAACTAACTATTGCTTTTGGTTTTTTGGCTGACCATTATTTTTACCAAATGCTTTTCTGTTATTTAACAAAAAGTTTTCAACACGATTAGCAGTTTTGTTATTTTTTTAAATTGCTATTTTCTTATTGTATCACTTTTAAAATATGATTTTGTTAGATTTTAGTTTGGATAATTAAAAATGCATGTGTGTACTTTTTACCATTTAAATTATATGGTTTCTTCACTGTATTTTAATATTTCCATTGTAAACATTGCCAAAGGTGTTCCATGTAATATTTTAGATTATAAGTAAAAATACGTTGAAGTGTACTTTTGTTATATTTTGTATTTGAATGTAAATAGGAAATGGCTTACTAAATAAAATATAAAAATGGATTTACTTGTTTCATTATATCTAGATATTTATTAATACGATGTGCTGATATTGGTTTTTTTCTGAATAATTGGTATATTATGCTACTCGAGAGATTTCAATAGTATTTGTTATTTGTTTAATATTTATTTATTTAGCGTATGGCTTGTTTGGCCGGGAGTCCCGGGTCTGTGACCCGAGATGTTCGGCCGCCGACTGTATGATATATATGATATATCATGTGTGTATATTGTATGTAGCATGTGTTGTGTGTGGTCAGGTTACTCTTTCCCATAGACCAGTCTTCCGGGAAGAGCGCCGTTAATTCTATCCCAACGGCGAATGGTGACCGAGCCCGATACCGATCCAATGGACTGCGGAAAATGTCCGCCTATCCATAGATTCGAACCGAGGACTTGCTTAGTGCAAGCCTGACGCTCTACCACTGCGCCACGCGGTTCCTTATTTGTTTAATAATTAAGGGGTTAGAGCACTTTGAAATTGTGAGAAGTGCATCTAGTTGAAGGGAATACTCAAATTTATTAGAATAAAAAGGATACAACTGATTTTTATATAAAATCTGGAACATTTTAATCATCTAATACTTGGGAGCTTTAAAATTACTTAACTTTAAGCAATGGTAATTATTGTTGGCGAATTTGTTATTAATTCAATGGTGAAACTGTGATTAGAAGCTGTAAAAGTTTTATGAATAATGCAGGGTCCACGAACTAGTGAGACCTACTTAAAATAGGTTGGTGGACCCTGTACAAGTTGATAAACACGTTTCTGCAATAATAATTTGTCTAACATTACCTATGCATCATTAATTTTAAACCTTAAATTAACAAAAATTGCCAAAAAACGAATTTTGTGACAACATACATATTGTGACATATATTAAACAAAGGGGGGAGTGGAGACTAAATTAATTCATTCATTCATGTAGTTCTGCACTTCACATAACAAATTTTATAATATTTAACACCTGTTAGTTATGTATAAACAATTTGTAGTAACATTTTCCACATATTTCATGAATAAACTTAAAACTAAGATTTTCAATGCTTTTAATACTACATCCCGCCATTATTTTTGGCTCGGTTCATGCAAGTTAAACAACTGTTTTACCGACAGCTCACAACTACCATTTATTATGTCTATTAGCCCATACAACGATTTTATTTCCCGCTAAAACTCGCATCGTCGTATGTGGGAAACGATGAATATATATATATATATATATATATATATACTTATAAACGGTCATAGTTAGGCCCGCCGAATATATGAATAGTACCTTGTTAAGCCATTTTCAACGCTGATGAGCCCGCGTTTGGCTCAACAACGTACCCCAGTGTATATCATCACCAATGGGTTAGAAATGCCTCAAAAATGCAGTACACAAATTTTTGCGGTGGGCTCAGTAATGACCGGTAGTATGGTCGATATACATGGAGTAGTTCTGCAATATCGAGTGTAGGGGGCGCTTTTGGAATGTTTTATATACAGTATATAAAAATATGTAAACGCTCGTTATTAAGCCCGACATGTCACAACGCTGTTGGGCTTCACAACGAATTTATATATATAATAAATATACATAATGGGCTTGAAAACGTATTCATACACATACCTACATAAAACATTAATACGGTGTAAATAAAAATAATTTACTTTAACTACGACCACCACTAAAAGTAGGCCTTTTAGCGCTAGCTTGTTTCACTAAAAGTGACGTTTTATAGTTTACCGTGGTTAAAGAATTCAGCTGTTTACTTTTAGCTCTAGTGATAAAAGTGAAGTGAGGTTATAAAACTACAATTTCGAACTGGAAGTAAAGTTGTAAACTTATTGTAGTTGCTTCTTGCGTTACAGGTAAAGTGTTTTTGAAATAATTAAAGCGTTATGTAATAAATACACTCAGATGTGGAGTATTATTAATTACATTTCGTAACTGACCTTCTCAGCACTGGCTTCGCAAACATTCGCCCGCGTATGGCCTACTATTTATTATGACATAAATTAGAAGTGCCATAGATGAAAATCTTTGTTAAATCGATATTTATGGATTAATAACAGTAAAATTAAGGTCGTAGATAAAATATTGTATGCAACTCGTGTTAAAACTCGTTTATGCACGAAACATGTTATGAAACTCAGCCTTCGGCTTAGTTTCATAATTTTCATGTCTCGTGCATAAACGTTGACTTTTAGCACTTGTTGCATAAACAGATATTTTATAGTAATCATCAAAAATTTCACACTCGAGATTTTTGCGGAAATATCAATTTTCGTCTCTTATGATCCAGAAAAAGTGGTGTTCGAGGTGATTTCTGTCTGTGAATCTGTTTGTATCCTCTCTACAGCACATACGGTATAATAGATCGGCTTGAAAATATATCTGCGTTTCTTATATAGTTTCGGATATTACAGTGAATATTTGATAAACTCAGCCTAACAAAAGTGGTACTTTAGTCAAGCATTTTTCCGTTTCCAGTAAATTTTTATAATATTGGTAACACTATTTTTTAGAATAACATATATTGTCATTGAATACAATTTTTGTTTAACATTTTTTTGTGAAAAATATAGCTTTTGAGAAAATCGCACAATTAAATTTTCACATAAATATTCTCAAACTTCTATAATTGTTGAATAAAAATATATTTTATCTACACCCTTTGTTTAATTTTTTTTGTGAAAAGTACTTATAATTTTTAAACAGCAAAACTAAAATTTGAGAAAAATTTCCTCAAAATTTTTATAATTGCTGGATTAAAACAAAATTCCTTAAAACAAGAGCCTATATTATACTAATATCTGTCACTTTTCGTTCAAAAAGTTTTTATGAAAAAAGCACAAAATTATATTTTTACAAATTCTGTGAAACAACATCGCATATTATATAATTATCTACAGCGTTTGTTTAAAAGGTGTTTTGGGAAAAAGGATAGATTCTGAAAAAATAGCAAAACCTAATATTTATAAATAAACGGCCAAAAATTTATGAGAATAAAATGTTTTATGTACGAGTATTATAAGATACTGTTTATGACATTATTTCTCGGCAATAAAGTAGTTATATATAGTACTAGTAAAATAAATTTTACCTATATTATCTTGCTAGCACTATAAAAGTACGTACTCCATCTTACTAGTACTATCTAACACCTCCTAGTTATAAGACTATTACTAGATCGATTTTAGACCTCTAAAGTAGCCCATAACCCACTACTGAGTTAAATCATAAGCCACTAGTGAAATAAAAGCCAGGTCATTCACTGCTAACCTCGAATTTGACATAGACTGACAATACACTTCAATACTGCCAAACGTATAACACGAATCACTTTCCAAATTGTCACTATGACTTTTCATGGCTGTCAGTATAAAATGTATGTTTTTTAAGGTATTTATTGGTTAATGTAATTATAAGAATTGAATATAATTTTGCATTGTACAGGACGATCAAGTTATTATTATCTACAGTTGAATCATTTACGTCGCGATTCGAATTATAAATGTATTTGACCTCTCGGTACTTTTCAATTTGTCACTATGACTTTTCACGGTTGTCAACAAAAAATTTGTTTTTTAGATATTTATTGCGCTGGATAAAATTTTGTATATTTGTAATAATTCACCCGAGAAATGACACCTCTTGGCCTGGCGGCCTCGAGGGCTCCTGTTTTCTCTCGTGGATTATTTGTAATATAACAGGCTTAACCATAAATAACTATTACATCAGTTGTCAATGTCAAAATATATGCCTTTCCATATCTGTAAAGGTACTCTAATGTCAAGTCTTTTCTGTCACAGAATAGACATCAAATCTATAAACCCGACTTTTTTAGATTTTAGAAGTGAACATAAAGCTTTGTATACAACGCGTACATAATATGACTTTATGACTCGTCCTCTTTACTGACCTCGCTTGGTTATAAAAGAAATTCGTCAAATAATACCCTACATCATGTACCTCTTATATCAATAGCTATTGAAAAGGTGTTATAAATTACGTAATTGTCTATAAGTTTTCTCAAAAACATTTTTTGGAAATAATTTTGAAAAAATTTTAAAATTAAATTTTTACAAGCAGTAATAAAAGATCGTGTGGTGGCCCACCCCGTATTTCATTTTTATTGATTTGCAGAAAATAATGGTTTTAATAAAATTTGCAAACTGGCTTTTTATAAGCAAATACAGCATTATTACTACATACTATAATTCTGGGTTACCTGAACCCTTAACCTAGTAGGTATTGTTAAAATCGACGATGTTGACTTCTAGCTAAGAAACATATTGAAACATACGAGAGCGCTCATTTTATCTTACTTGCTGTATATTTATTTGAGATTTTTACTACCCTCGTCTAACAGACGAAGGGTTCCTAGATGACAAAAAAACGGTTTTTTTAATTCCGTCTGTCTGTCAGTCTGTTGGCTGTATAATTCAAAAACTAGGAACGAGGAAGACGATATTGTGCATGCAGATTATATGTCGACCTGGAATGAAATCAAGAAAATTTCGAAGAAATAAATACAGGGTGAGCACCTTAAAATATAAAATCTTGTTTAGTTTTTCTACTTCCTTTTACGATAAAGGAAGTATTGGATTCACCCCAAAAATTTGAAATTGAGTTTTCAACAGATATTCACGTTTTAGAGTCCCCTGATCCCAAAAAACATATTTTTTTTCATTGGTCTGTCCGTCTATCTGTGTGTCTGTCTGCCTGTCTGTTTGTGTGTCTGCCTGTGTGGCTGTGAACAGAATATCTCAAAAACGAAAAGAGGTATGGCATTGAAACTTCATATATACGTTTTATGTACTATGTAGATGAGACAGCAAGCTTTTGAAGAAAATCGCATAACCGGAAGTAGGTGTTTACTCTTGCGATTTTTCAATTGTTTTCGATTTTTTCAAAAACGGCTCTAACGATTTTTCAAACTTAATATTTTTATTACATTTTTAATGTGTATTGATGTGAGATAGGTGATTTTCCAGTTGAATACTTCTAAAATGGGTTTCTTTTGTTTTTTTTCTATTTTTTTATTAACTCCTATTTTAAATACACCCGGTATATTATTACATTTTTTAATTCAGCTTGAAATTCTAGAAAAAAATTGTCTCTTCAACTAACTCTCTATTTTGTACCGTTTTTGTAGAATTTGCAATTTTTCAAAAATTTTTGACAAATGCTTTTTTTTTTAAAATTAAAAATCTAATTTTTGGCTAATTATAACATCACTGTAAAAGGAAGTTGAGTGAGTATCACACCAGATTTTTTAACTGAGAAATACATCAAAGTAGTAATTTGCACATAACTCAGGCTTTAGCGTTGACGAAAGTGATACTCAAGAGATGCAGGATAAATGTTGCAAAACAGAAAAAGGGGCCAACGAAAAATGCATTATATTTAAGACAGCCTCCACGCAAGGACGCTAGGAGTACTCCATGGCGCATGTAGGGAACGGGAAATGTGCTTGCAATATCCTTCCAAACATTAGAATAGCGTTCGCAGCCGCTGCCGTTCGAATCGACCGCCGGTAGTTTTCCTTTTAATTTGAAAGTTGATGTTATTTGGATTATCAAGTGTTTTCTTTTATTTCAGTATTATGAGAAACGTGAATGCATTTTTACCCTTAGTTTTCTTTGATTTTAAAAATTATTTAGTGTGACAACGTCCACTTGCGAGAGTTCTGAGTAAAGCCCTTTACAGATATTTTCAAAACAATAACTTATTCTAAACGAGCACTGTTTAAACACTAAATAAACGTGATGAAATGCACACATTATGCCAGGTATTTTCATAATAAATGAGTCTCCAATTTATGATTTTCAGCTGTTTGGGTTTGTTTGGCGGTGGGATTATTTACACAAATGATACACTTTTTTCTAAAAGTGAGTTGGCAGTTTATCAGTCACGTAATGTACGAGGTAAGTAGATTTTTACTGTGCCAAGTAAAATCAATCACATGGAAGATGTTGCTCAAACCTAGATCTTACTAGTGTATTTCAAATAAGTCTTTGTTAATCAAATGTTAAATTGTTAATGTAAACGACTAAATTTGTTAGTGTTACACATCACCAATACTGCATATATTTATTATTACTTATTATTATTAAAACTACTGTAAGTATTTAATAAACTCGAAAAAACTAAATTTGCTGAAAAGAATGTGGATAATACGGTGTGTTTAAAAAGAAATTACATAAGGGTTGGCCATAAAAACTAAAAGTAATGCAAACAGCAAGCTTTAAAATTCATTAACTGTCATTGTTGTTGTCATAAGTTTATATTCTAATCTGCTATGGAAATTCTAAAGTTTGCTGTCTCTACAGCTTCCTGTTGACATTAGTTTTGCTTTCCATGGCCAACTCTTATGTAATTTCTTTTGGTATAAAGCTTCATTTATTATACCGATTGGCCCATAATTAAATATAACGGCAATGAGATAGCTAGAACAAAAACAAACAGAATGCATAAGTAAGAAAGAGACTAACATAAAAAGTTCTTATTTGTATACCATAATCGCACTATTACTAAGTGAGCACAAAAAGGGCAGCCGTGCAGTTCGTTATCTGGAATTTAGGCGCCAACGATGAAACAATAAATGCAGTGTGCAATAATTCGATAAAAGAACCGCAAAGTGATTAGCCCGTAAGGTCACAGGTGAGATGTAACATGAACACAAGCGCCAAGACAACAAACAAAACCAGATAGATAAAAATCAACTTTTATTTTCCAAATTGTAAACAAAGTAATGAGTAGTTTTGAAACACAAATTATTAAAACTATTGACGATAGCGTAGACAATTCCATTCCATAAGTAATCAGCCGTATATCCTGTGTAAGATTTTAATATTGGCAACATATTAACGAATTCACTTCAAACATCAATATTATTACTAGGTCACAAAATAAATTATTATTAAATAAAATCCCTCGCTTTAGTTTTGTACTTTTCTTTGAGATTGATTTATAGTTGACCACATTTACGGAGGTTTTCGTTGCTTAGTAAAAATATCCCATAAAAAATTAGCATTTTGGATATAATAAGTAATTATTTTCTTCGTACGTGTAGCAATCATATAAACCGATCAAAACCGCAATAACTTGATAAAATCGTTCACAGTGTGCAATAATTCGATAAAAAAAAACGCGCAGGGGTTAGCATGCTCCAGTAAAATCACTGGTGAAATTTGAAACACGACCACACTGCCGTCATTGTATTTAACAAATTTCAATCAAAATTATGAATAGTTTTGGAATAAAAGTCACTAAAAATATTGAACATACTGTAGAAAAATTAATTTCGTAAGTAATCAACCGTATACTTTCGTGAAAGCTATTAATAGCGGCAAAATATTTACTAATCCTACCAAAACATCCCTAACTAACTGGAGTAAAGTATTAATTATTATTAAAGTATTAATCCATTTACTAAAGGAAAAACTTCGTTGACTCAAAACCGATTTTAACCATTTTTTTAATTATTTTTGAAAAAGTCTATAGAAAAATTCCTCATAGGTGAGAAGGTGTGCTTTTTATTTTTTCAATTGTTATTAACAAATAAGTGTTTTTTAATATATTCTTAATTTAAAAAATTATAACTTCTTTATTTATTTAAACCATTGCCTGACATTTGATTACATAAGGTTTTTGGGTTCACAGATTACGAGTCTGGCCTCAAAATTGGTCTAAACACAAAAATGGCGTCTACAAAATGGCGTCGAAGGTCTCATTTTTTATTTCCTTTTTTTTATTTTTATCAGATGCCTAGGGGTTTTGGGGTCGCTGATTACGAATTTAACATTAAAACTCAACTAAAACAAAAAATGGAGGATCCAAGATGGCGAAAAAGCTTAATTTTGTTTTATTCGGACTTTAGTTTTTAGCTATACTATAGGGTTTTTTGGGTCGCTGATTTCTAGTTTTATGTTAAAATTTATCAAAAATGAAAAATAACTTCTTTAAAGCGGCAAAATGGCTTTATTTCTGAATTCCGCACTTTGCCTCATATCTAGGGATTTTGGACACAGTATTTATAAATATGCATTAAAAGGTTAATTTTTATTGTGTACGATTATTATTATTATTATTTAATAAACATGATATACAACTAAAATTCTAAATTGTTAAATTAACTCAAATTTAAATAGATTAAATACATTTAAATATAACATACGAATACATATAAATTCCAACTCCTAAAATGTGTTTTCTACGACCTCTTTGTACAATTTCCGAAAGATATTTCTGAATTAAAAGATTTTTCTGTTTGTGACCGACGGAGGAATGTTATTACATAAAAACAAATGGCAACTTGTTCAACAGTATGGTGCAATTTTAGCTTTATTAATTTTATTGTACATAATTATGGAAAAAAAACAAGTGTTTTTGTCGATTATCAGAAACATAGAATGCTAAAAGAGACCGACGTCTAAAAACGAAAACTGCACCAGATATTCGATTTGAAAGACAGGTTTTTAAAGTTGTATCAAGAAAAAATTCTGGCAAATGTCTTTCATGTCGTTTTATTAATTTTTTAAAAGAAACTTTAGCTGCAAATAATATCCTTGCTCTCAAGCTGAAAGTGACGCTGATCAGTTAATAGTTACAACAGCTCTCAATGCATCAAATAAAAGCATAGTCGTAGTATCAGAGAATATAGACGTATTACTTATATTAACAGCTTTAGTTTCATGCTGATAAAGATATATATTTTTTAAAACCTGCCCAAAATAAGGAAAATAAAAAAATATCTTCTTCTAAAAGCCTGCAATTTGCGCATCCCAATAAATTGTAGTGAGCATGTTCTTTCTGTACATGCTTTAACTGGATGTAACACTTCAGCATGTTTTAGCAGAAGAAAGAATCTTCTTCTTCTTCTTGTTCAGGTGCTTATCAGATTTCGTATGTTTGCTATTAACACGGCTATCTTCACTTTATTGGTTGCAAACTTAGATAACTCATTGGCTGATTTCCCATACCACGCCCTTGGATTTTGCAACCAAGATATTCTTCAGCGTCCTGGTCCACGTTTGCCATATATCTTGCCTTGTATAATAGATTGTAGTAGGATGTACTTATTCTCATTCCTCATTATTTGTCCGAAGTATTGGAATTTGCTTATCTTGGTGTTGTCCATGACCTCTTTACTTTTTTTTCATTCTCTCTAGGACTTTAATATTTATTACAAGGTCTTTCCATAATATCCGCAATATTCTCCGGTATAACCACATTTTTTGTAATTTGTTTCGTTAATTGTCCAGGACTCGACCCCATAGAGCAAGATGGGAAAAATGTAGCATCTTAGCATGCGAGTTTTGGTGTCAAGGTGCAGATTATGGCTTTTGAATATAGTTTAATATATTGAAGATGTATAAGGATGAACAAGACGAATAGGATGGGCACCTTATTAAAGATCCACATAGATAAGTCCTAGTAAATGAAGCAATGGCTATGTTCAGGAAAGAATAAATTTGTCAAAATATTTGAAAATAGCAGTGATTTGCAAGACACTGCAAACATTTATATAAAAAAAAAATTGGTATAAAATGTATGCTTGCAATGTATGGTGCAAAGAAAGGTAACTGCTTAAACTCTTACAGAAATGTTTAAGTGATTGAAAGTTTTTTTTTATTCATATACCGTAAGGTAAATGAGGTTACAGACAATACAATACATATATTTTTTAAATAAAAACATTTTGAATTTTGGGTTTAATTTTTTTATTAAGGCGTCTACTAAAAAGTAGAGTAAATTTAGCATAATTGTGCCCTACGATGGATCCAGCAGAACAACATTTAAAACACGTGTATTTGCAAACACAGTTGTGGTTGGGAAACCAAGATATTTCAAGGAAAGATTGGGGTTGGAAATATGATACAGGAAAGTGTTTTCTAATCCTAATGACACAAAAACCAGATCCACAAAACATCTTAAAAATTATTTTTTTGCAACTACAAAACTAGTTGCGGGCGAGTTTGTGGGTATAGGAAAAGTGGCCTTTAGGCTCAGCGGCTTGCGGTGAATGTGGCGGAAATAGTTGCCTTAATTCACGACCGGCGGTGTCATTGGAAAAGTAGAAGAAGAAGAAAATAAAGTTAAATAATTTTGTTTTTTGTTTTTAAATGTATCATGGGTTAATTTTAATAAATCAATTAAATTATAATATCTTGAATACTCATTTAACTCTTCTATCATTTGTTTCCACCATTTTTCAGACACCGTTTTCCATTTTTGATAAATTTTAACATAAAGTTTGGGATGAGCGACCCAAAAAACTTCTAGGATATCAGAAATTAAAAAAAAATTACCCCTTTCCGCCATTTTGGATTTGCCATTTTTTGTTTTAGTTAAGTTTTAATGTCAAATTCGTAATCTGCGACCCCAAAACGCCCCAGACTACTAATAAAAATAATTTAAAAAAATTAGACCTTCGACGCCATTTTGTTTTTAGACCCATTTTGAGGCCAGATTCGTAATCTGCGACCCCAAAAACCTTATTTTATCAAATTTCAGGCAATTGTTTAAATAAATCAAATAGTTATAAATGTTTTTATTAAGAGTATATTAAAAAACACTTATTTGTTAATAACAATTGAAAAAATAAAAAGCACACCTTCTCACCTATGGGGAACTTTTTTATAAACTTTTACCAAAATAATAAAAAAAAAGTTCAAAATCGGTTTTGAGACAACGAAGTTAGAACTTTAGCGAGTTTTTAGCGTTTAGAAAATGGGCTATATATCTTGCAACTGCATATCGAGCTCTGATTTGAAAATAATTGATATTTTACCGGTTTTTTGGATGTTTTCTTTGCTTAGTAAAAATAATATTTTTTTAATAAAAACTTGAGTTAGAATAAGTCATTTAATTAAATTAACTGCATCACAAGTCTAGTTTATGCAATATCTTTGAGGAGCGCAGCGACGTCCCAGCTTATAAAGATATTAATTGTTATTAATAATAACATAAGGTGTAGCATATCACTTGCATGATTTTAGAAGAAGAGCAAGAATTTTTCCCCACGATTACTGGACATTTTAAAACCTAGCAATATATTGATTTGACTAATATAAGCCCACTATTACTAAATACGCAATACGCAAAAGGGCCAGCCAGCAATTCGTTATCCGGTATTTAGGCGCGAAACCGGCCGGCACCACAGATTTTGGCAACGGTGTCGGGCTTACTAACGTACGCTTAAAATAGTTAAATATATAAATGGGCTCCATAGAGTACCATTTCTATATCTGGGATTCACAAGGACACGTTTATACCTAAACTCTGCATTTCTTAGAAATCTTTACCCTCTGTAAATGCCTCGACTGGTGTTATGCGACGAAACAAAAATATGTAACCCATTCTCTTCTAGCTTGTTTCCTTAGGCCGGGATCATCAGCGGCCCGAAGACCTATCGGGCTCAATAGCATACCGTTTATAAGTATATATATATATATATATATATATATATATATATATATGATACGTGTTAAGTTGTCACTTCCGCTAAGTAGAAGAGGCGACCTGACGTCCAGGTCACCCGATTAATTAAATTGCATATATATCACATTTTATGAATGAGGGGAACCTGTAGAATACGTCTATCAAAAGAGGGGAAAAGATTTATAAAAAAAAATTACAAATATTTTGTAATTATATAAGATACCGAGTCACTTCCGGCCATATATACTCTCGTTTATTATATATGAGAGGTGGATACGCCGTAGCTGCTTCCAGCTGCGTTGCCGAGTCTTGGGAAGTCACTACGTTACACTGTTTTAAATTGGTAAAAAATGTAGCGGAGTATCATTTGTAGGGACATATCTCGCATCTGTTTGTGAATCTTTTTTGAATGGTTCCTATAAGGTAACTTTTTTAAGTACAATATATGCATCATTAAGAATTTGGCACTTTGGTAATTTAGTGTAAAAAGCAGCGGTAACAAAAAGAGCATTTTTCTGTTGTGGCGAAACCATAAATAATTAGCAGAATTGTCAAGAACTGCCAAACGTAACGTTTTAGTAAACATGTTAAGTTATCAGGACTGCCGGGAGTGGATATGCAGTAATTTCGGGTTTGTGCAATTATGTGTGCATTATAATAGAACCGAGGAAAAGTTTGAAAAAACGAAACAAGTCGAGTTGTTTTTTCAATTTTCAAGATTCCGTTATGAACTTAACAACTGTGTATACTATTTTTCGCAAGATCGATAAATTCACATGAATCAAATTAAAAATGTACAAAATAATTTTGACGTTTCAGACGATTCAAGACGCTGTCAACAATAAACAAATTTTGACGTGTGCATTTTTATTTTAGATTTTTGAAGTTCCTCTGCATTAAATGTGGTATTTTGTATGTAAGATAAGTACAATAGTATATAATAAGGAGTTACAGTGGCACTTCTTGCGGAGAATTTGCAGGCGCTTGATGGACGAATGTTAGTGAGTCCGATAACTACAGATGAACGGCAGTAGTCACTTTAGCTCGACGTAAAATATGCTATTTTTTCTTCAAACATAGAAAATAGATTAACGTAAAAATTAATTAGATTTTTTATTTTATCACGTATTATTTTAATCACTGAAAGAGCTAATTTAGTTTGCTTTGGAGAGCGTTACTATAGTTAATTTTTTTCTGTCGCCCGCGCTGGAAGATTTTTTTTTATTGTCAGATTATTACTATTTACAATCTGCTCGTAGAACAATAAGTAAATTACGTAAATGTAAGTCATAGGTGTGACAATGGAAGCAAATGTTCATCAACATCGCTTCAGTTACAACTAATGCGTATTAACGCTTACAAAGAAACATATAATAATCTCGAGAACTAAAATCTAAACGGCAAGTCAAGAGTGTACTGCCTCTTAGTCTCCGATTGTGAACACTGTTGTCCAATAAGTTTAGTGCTAGACTATTAGGGTGAAGTTCTAGTTTGGCGATATAGCTTTCACTGCTTTTCACTATCTCTTATTTCACAGAACGCACTTTGAGGTCACTGTAGATATCCGCGTTGCTATGAAGTACGGTGCGTTGAGGATGGTTCGAAGGGTTTTTGTTTGGAATCTCTCTATTATAGCCAGATTAGTGGATGATGCGGTCCCCCAGAGTTGAATTCCGTAAAGCCATATCGGTTTGAAGATTACTTTATAAATGAGGAGTTTGTTGTGAAAGGAGAGTTGGGAATGTCTGCCCAGCAACCAATAGTGCTTGCTGAACTTCAAGTTGAGTTGCTTACGTTTGGTCCATATATGGGTTCTCCAGGTCAAGCCTCTATCAAGGTGGATACCTAGGTATCTTGCATTGTCGGCTTGTGGTATTATTGTTCCGTTGATAGAGATGGGTGGACAAGTACCTCTTCTCTCTGTAAAGGTGACTTGGACGGACTTGGTTTGGTTGATTTTAATTCGCCATTTTACAATACTGGTCCTAAAACACTCCCTTGCGGTACTCCAGAGCCTATAGGGATCAGGTTGGTAAGCTCTTCTTCATATTTGACTTGGAAGAATCTGTCCTGTAGATAAGATCGTAGTATGAGGTAAATGTTATTGGGCAACCATTTTTTTAACTTATACAGTAATCCTTTGTGCCAGACTTTGTCAAAAGCCTGACTGACGTCTAGAAATACAGCACTGCAGTATTCTTTGGCTTCAAAGGTGGCGTTAATAATTTCTACTACTCTATGAACCTGTTCAATTGTGGAGTGCTGTCTTCTAAAGCCGAATTGACGGTTCGGTATGAGATTTTGTTCTTCTAAAATTGGTATTAGTCTATTGAGTACTAGTTTTTCGAATAGCTTTGAAATTATGGGTAATAAACTTATCGGCCTGTACGACTCTGCTAAGTTGGGTGGTTTGCCAGGCTTTTGGATTAAGATAATTTTAGCAACTTTCCATTGTGCTGGGAAATGGGCCGTTCTTAGTACCGCCTTAAATATTAATGTCAGTAACGTGAAGCCTTTAGGTGGGAGTTCTTTCAGAATTTGACCTGTTATTAAATCGTACCCGGGTGATTTTTTTGTAGGCAAGTTTTTTATGGCATCTTTTACTTCTTTCACTTTAGTGGTTTTGATAGGCGGTGATAGTTGCAAGGGGGCATCCAAGAACCTGTCAATTTCTTCTTCGTCAGCTCCGGGTGCGCCATGTATCGGTTGGAAGACTTCCCTAAGATGTTCGCCAAATACCTCAGCTTTCTCAGCAATGCTTTTCGCCCAAGTTCCGTTTACTTTCCGGATCGGTGGAACGGGTTTTTGCGGTTGCTTTAGCCTTTTGGTGGCTTTCCACAGTGAGTAGTCACTCGCTTCTGTGGCCGACATACCTTCGATAAAATCTTTAAAAGTCTCGTCTCTGTATTCCTGCAGCATTCTCCTTAGTTCTCTTGCTGCAGTATTGTAACGATGTTTCTCTTCGGGGTAACGCCTTCTCTGCCATTCTTTGCGTAATCTTCTCTTTTCTGTTATTTTGTTCGTGATTTCTATTGGGTAGCCTTTCTTTCTGTGTTTTTCTGGTAGTGTAGGTGTTAATTTCCAAGCGGCATTCTGTAATGCCGTCAAGAGTTTCATATTCGTCTATATTAATTTGGAGTGGAGAATGCGGCACATATTCGTGTTTGCCTAGACCGTCAAAATTCTTTTTTTCATCTTTTCCGGTTTTTGCATCTACCGGATGAAAAACCATTTGCTGAGGAAAAAGCATCTCATAGTCGGTATTAGTTTCCTCCTGGTCAAAATTGGTATGATTAACCCATTCTTGAGTAGTTTTAAAACTTACAAATACAAAATAAAACTTGTCTAGCCTAGTTACTTACACAAGTGTTTTCAATACTGCGTTTCCTCTCATCATCAAGTTTAAAGATTTCTGCCTGTTTTTTTTATCTGTTTAAAGTAAATAATTTTACACAATGTTTAAGTTACCAAGGCCAATCAACGAACAATTTTTTTGAAACCCTTTGTTGTCCGTATATTTTTTAAATTGTAGACGTCTTTCGTATATATTATTAATGGGTTTTAGGTCAAGTGATCGGTTTAGCAAGTACTGAAATACAGGTTTGGATTAGGGCTGTGCAAAATAATCGATTAATCCATACGTCGATTAATCCATACGTCGATTAATCAATACGTCGATTATGTTTTGGAAATAAATTTTTATTAATCCATTATCGATTATGAATTGTCATAACTTTGGATGCTTTTAAAGTAATGCAAATTTTTCATAGTTAATCCATATTGGTTACGAAAATAAGCTTTTCTTGCATTTTTACATTATAGATCTTTAAAAGAAAAGCACACCAAGCTTAAAATTGTAACCGCAATATTCATAAGGGTTAAAATAATTACAATAATTAAAAAAAATATTTCTTTGAAATAATATAATAATAATTCGATTCAGAATAAAATGTGCTCAGACAAATGAGTAGAGATTATTAAAATTAGTTTGCCAATAGGGTTGATTATGGTTTAACTTCCCCAAGTTTATAACACAATTCGAGTAAAAATGTTTACTACACATATTTGACCAACGAGTTGGAACGGACTTTTTTCTTTTAGTGGCTATTTATCCATTCTTTTCTGAATTTGATATTTAAAGGAAATCTATAATAAATCATAATTACACTTCATTAAATAAATACATTAAAAATGTTAAGTGTTTACTTATGCCTGAAAAGAAAGTTTGCTGCCTCTTTTATATCATTCTGTACAAGCTGGCGTGCAATCCGAAACAACCATATTTTTGCTATTTTTACTTATACAACTTAGAAATACAGGTTTCTGAACAAAGGGATTAATAAGTAAACGTAACCACCAGCAACGACAGAAAATTGGGTTTAATGAAATATTTTACACTATCTTAATGCCTTAAATGCGGTCTCATTTGTTATGGCTAGATTTTTTTCCCGCTCTCAGTTGAGATTCTGTGGTGTTGGCCCCTTAAAATTGCAATCAGCGCAAATAGTTTTCTTGGACTCGACGAAGGTCATTCATTAGACAGTCACAAATTTATGCGCGAATTTCATTGTGGATGTTTCACCGATATGGCACATTTAGTAGTTATGCACAATATGGTGCAATACTGAAACTAATGTAGAACTGTAATTTGAATGCAATACCTATCTAAATTTTGGTACGAACGATTTGTAAATTGGTATTGTAATAGTCAATTAAAATATAATCGATAGATTTCGTAATGCTAATTCTTGAGTTTTGTTTAATACAAACCATAAATAATTCGCTATGTACCTAAACAACGGATATGTTTCTGTTGATTCAATACTAAACGTATCTAATTAAAATTACAGAAACAAAATATTTTTATATTTCTATTGATTTTGAGTATTATCCAGGTATTAGCTAACTACAATGGGATTTATATTTAAAACACAAATGCTAAAAAAATTAAGTAACACTTTTTATTATGTACAAAATGTACTTTAAACGATAGGATTATTTCCGGGCTCTGAATAAAATTTAAACAAACAAAAAAATAAAATTTTCTTACCGTTATTACCTGCCAGCGAAACCAACATACGTCCTCTAGTAAACATTTCTACTTGAGAAAACCCTACTAGAAAACTCAGCACGGTAGCCACTGTCAAACTGGACGCGAACAACACAACTGCTGGGTTGCCAGTATACAGAAGTCAGAAGGTGCTTCTCATATTTTGTAATCTGGAAGCGATACCGTACTACGCCTGTCCTCCTCAAATAAAGCGACACTAGCGCTAGTGATATATACGTGAAATAAACGACAAAATTGCAAGTATAAGGGGTCATAGTGACTTCCACCAAAAGTTTTGAATTGAGATAGCTGATGCCTTCTAGAAAGCAAATATGCAAATAACATGGGCAAACGTTGTGACTTCCGAAATCGGAAGTCATAGCGTTATATATGAAGCGGCAACGTATTGTGTGTATCTGTTTTGGAAGTCACAACGAACCTACTATATGTATATATATATATATAATTTTTCTTTATTTTTTAATTTTTTTTTAAATTTTTTTTTGAAGTGTTGTGGTCTATGGCAGTGTGGTTCGTGACATGCTCGGGGAATCATGTTACTCGAACAATCGGAAGTGTTCTTTCATTATGTTCCTGATAATGGGATTTACTGGGTTGGTGACGACAAGAGTACGGACTTAAAATTTTTGTTCCCTTCCCCTTCTCACTATGTAAATCAATTACTGGCTTATTTTTTTGACGATAATCCCGGGTATTTTTTTTACAATTGTTCAATGCTTTATACCTGCAATCCAGCTGAAATACTATCGTGGTTGCAATTCCAGAACTGGAAGACCTACACTCTAACGCAATGTGTCGCCGACATTCATCCTAATCAGGACGCTGTTTTCAAGATGCATATGAACTCGAATGAACGAACTTGAACTAGGGTATACTTCCGTGATTGCATTTCTAGAAGTGGACGACCTTCACCGTAACGTTAAATGAACTTCGAATGAACTCGAATGAACGAACTTGAACTCGGGTATACTTCCGTGATTGCATTTCCAGAAGTGGACAACCTTCACCGTAACATTAAATGAACTTCGAATGAACTCGAATGAACGAACTTGACCTGATCGGTGCTTTCCTGTTTTGAATTTTCAGAACTGTGCAGCAGTTATCGCACGAACATCGGGTAGTTAAGCTGTTCTGTACGCTCGCGAAGAGGCACGGGCAGAATTATCTGCATTATCACCTGGACGTCGTCTCCAGAAGAACCGACTCAACCTCTACCTTCTGCAACTACACCTCTGGGCACCTGTCAACGCAGAACTTGGAAGCATTCGTCGTCGTCCCCCAATTGCAGGACATTGTGAGCAGAGTGTTGGCGACAAAGGCTGTTTTAAAGTGTTCGTAACTATAAATGTCGTAATATAATTGTGTTAACATTCCATAATACAACTTTCCAATTTTAAATTAATACTGATGAAACTATTATAATTAGCGAAACGTCTATTTCATTAAATTATATATATATTACTACATACAAATCATGCTTTTCATAAATAATTGATATAATTATCTCCATTAACAATTTTTAACTTTTCAAAATTAAATATCAATTACTTAATCGTTTAAAAATATAATATTAGTGTGTATATATTAGTGTAATTGAGTTAATCTAGTAAATAGAAAAAATAACATGTGATATTAGTGTAGAACTTAGTTACTCTTGTACATAGAAAAAATAAATATTAGTTTCCTCCATATATTCTTTTTTCCTAAAGAGTTTGTGTACATGTTCTCGAAACGTCACCTGTGGATAGCAGTAGTGAAGGTCAATGCCGATATTAAAAAATTCTTTGGAGGTTTTTTTGAGACAAGGGTAGGTCAAGGTAAGTGTTAGTGTGCAAGATCTTGAAACAGTGCTAGTGTACACGTTCTCGAAACGTCACCTGTGAATAACAGTGGTGGAGGTCCATGCCGACACTAAAAAAGTCTTCGAAGAATTTTTTGAGACAAGGGTAGGTCAAGGTAAATGTGCAAAAGCTCTTGAAACATTAGGGGTAGAACTCATTGGAGGAGTGTGTACCTTAAAAAATGGTTGAGGTCATTCACTTTAAATATTTTTTTTGGAGTGTTCTGAGACAAGGTCAGGTCAAGGTTGCCACCCCCCACCACCACTTAGCCTTGAACTTAATATTGTTGGTGGTGGGAGGTGGCAGGTTGAGTGGTGGGGAGTGGCAACCTTGAGCTGACCTTGTCTCAGAACACTCCAAAACAGCCTACTCTCTTGTGCTTTTTCTGCCCTTTCTTGCGCTTTTTCTGCCTTATCCTGGCCAACTTGAATCAGCTGGAAAAATTGGCTTAATTGAGCTTCCATTTTGCCGCTCTGGGATCTTGTCACAGGCATCCACAATACACACTTGAATTTATTATCTGGCTGTCGTTTATCGGTACTCGTTAATCACTTAGTTTATTTAATGTATGTCCAATAATATAGCCACTGGTACAAAACCCGACACCTGACGCCACTGTTACCTTTTTACGCTTTCGGGCTATTTAAAAATTATACACCGTTTTTAGTTTCAAGTATTTATTTACAACGATATATCTTAACTATTTACAAAGCAACTATTAAACGCGGACACAAATTATTTATAAACTACCGGAACTATTTCTAACAACGATACTTTTATTTATTTATATATGACTTAACATTAATGATTTATATGGTTATATTTATTTTATGCGCGTTATTTATGTGGCAGCTTTACGCCTTCGAGCTGGATCAGAACTGCCCGCTATTCCTGCGGGCGCGTATTTATATTGCCGGATAATTCCTTCTGGAAAACGTCTCGACCATTGCGGCAAAGCTGGCGTGTCACGCGTATTAATCACCGAGGCCGCTGACTCATCCGTCGCACCTGGCTCCAAGGTCGTTTCTCGAATATTCGGGCCACTGATTCACGCGTCTGCAACGGCCTGATCCCAAGGTCGTTACAATACGAAGACGTAACACAGCAAAATCCTGGTTAGTAGACCGAAGTTTCAATCTCAGCTAGTGAAGGCTTCTTCATTCTGTGCAACCCACCTAGCTTGCTCACTCCTGCAACTTATCTTCGGGACCAATTGTTATTAGTAGGATGACATCCATCTGACATGTTCATTTCCACCTTCCAGAGCACTTGGAGGGCCATTTAAGATTTGAATTTAATCCCGTGTTATTACTAGTTTCAACGACTGAATTTAGAAGTACTTGCACGTCTGCAAAGCAGGTTGGTGGAAAAACACTGTCGTCAACATAGCGGATATTATTTTGATTACTCAAGAACATTTTGAAAGATTCTCGCTGAGTAGATATTGAAGAGCCGGACAAGAAATCACATCTCAGGTGACTCCCCTTAGTATGCCAACCTCCTCTATAATGACACCCTTTGGTGCCAATGTAAATTCGCAAATAATTAGTTCCGTGAAAATTTCAATTAGCTGGTCATTCTGAACAATTTTGAACGTCGTTTCAAAACTGGTTAATAGATTGGATCTCGACATCTCTGAGTCTGGACTTGAATGTTCAACAGTGCCTCTCTGATTCTAAAGTCGTTTCCGAAACTAAATAGTGTTAATGTTACCATAATTTTCAAAATTAAAGAGCACAGAGATTTGATCAAAACAAATAAAATTAAAATCAGGTCTCGAACATAAAACAAGAATTGTTTTGAGATGATTACAGCATCTTCCGTTTATTTTCTATTAAAGCAATTACCTGTTCCTTGAGGATGATTATTCTTGGCACGTCGATTGTCAGTTCTCTTTCCATCTTTTTATGTCTTCTTGGCGGTGAAGTAGTGTTCCATTTTCAAATATGCTTGCGATTCTAACATATTCCAATGTCTTCTTTTCTGTCTGGGTCGATGATTATGTTTAAACTTTAGAAATTCCTTTAATCTCCCTATTTCTTACACTGTTTCGTACTATGTTCCCCCTGTTATTGATATTGGGCGATACATTTTCTCCTTTTAATTTGTCGATGATATCTTTTAGCTTCATATGGTTGAAGAGTTAAAATCACAACAGGAAATGTATCCTGGCATATTACATTTTAACAATACCGGTTGGTTACAGAGACCGTACACTTGAGAGACTGGCCATTTAGCGGAAGTAGCCATATTCCTCTAGCGAAATATTGGAAGCGGTTTACAGGAAATGGAAAAATTAATTTGTCAAATATATGTTTTGTAGTGATTTGAGCAAGATTTAATGGTTTGTGTCAATCTTAGTATTATCCACTGAATACTGATAATTTTTATTTGTATGTATGTATATGTATGTATTATCATTAACTTCGTTTTACCTTTCGGTGTAGAGGCTGGTGCTTTATGTGCTTGACCAACTGTAAATACTGTACTATAATAGTTAAAAATTATATTAAAAATTGCTGATTTAGAGTGACACCCATCGTGTAAATTTCCTAACCTTACTTTATCTACCAAACGATGATCTATCAAATTTCAACCATTTGATAATATTTTATATCATAAATTACTTTCCCTTTTTATAATTGCCAAATAAAAATATTAAATATAAAGTAGAATTAATAATAGACTGAGTTTCTACGAAAGTAATTATTTTAAACTTACATAATTTAAATTTGAAATTTTCGCTATATTTGCGAGCACACAATTGGCGCCGCCATTTTTCGGAAAACATTCGCATCAACCAATCAAACCAGCGCCGTTCAATGGTCAGTCTTTTGAGTGTAGGGTTTCTGGTTGCTTGTTGCAAAGTAACTTTTTTTATTAATGTGGTATGTTTCTAACATTGGTTCCTTAGCGGCCCCTTTGAACGACTGTGCTGTACCTACAAAGGGTATTTTTTCTGTATTTTCTCCGACTACTCTTTTCCCCATTTTTCAATATGGTTATGCTGTACCAGATGATATAATTTTTCTTCTTCTTCAAGTGCCCATCCTCTAAGGATGTTGGCTATTACGCTTTATATTTCGCTATAAAAAGTAATTAAGTGGATAAGTATTACGCGTGCATTCTGAAGTATTATATTAACTAGGTATTTTCATATATAAATGTCATCAGTAAGCCATCCAATATAAGATTTACGTCAAAATTATTATTTCAGTCTATTAAATAGCATTATAAAACTAATTTAAGATTAAGGGAATGACCGCAAACGTTTTCTGATTGGTGCAATAATGTGGTAGTAAATATTTACAATACAAGTGGGATAAAACTATTATTAACACACGCCTGAGAAAATACATTTGCGTATTTACACAAGTATGTTAATAGTGCATTATCACACACGTATAGCATAATATTTTATCTATGCCCCCCCAAAATTAAGAAAATTTTAAAAATGATCTGATGTTTCTCATTATTTTTAGTAGAAAGTAGAAAATTGACACTTTCGTCTTCACCAGAAATTTATTTAAAGTATTGTGGAGATTGCGTTATTAATATCGTGCTACAACTATCACGTTGCGTGCCAAAATTGCTGGTTACGCCTGAGGTGCAAGTTACGTGACTAGAAACGCTTACTAGCTTAGAGATAAGATTAGAACCCGCTAGATCTGTACTCTGTTCCTAGAACTTTATGATAACGCCTGTGGGAACGGAAACTAGCTTGCATTTCTTTAGGATAAGAGTTTTCCTTAGTGTTAAGATGCTTCTTGCATTCAGTTCTGTTTCGACACTCAGGTTAGCCTGTCCTGAATCAAGTGTGTGGAGCAGAGCTCCGACGTCTGTAAAGTGTTTAGTGTTTTAAGTATAAATAAATGCTTTTTAAAAACACTAATCGTCGTTAAATAAACTTAACTGGCGCAGTCTTTCGGATATTTGCAACGGTCTCAAGAGTTTTCGACCATTAAAACCAATTTTGCACCGTGGGTTTCAACCCTTAATTGCAAGATCCCTGCCTCCGAAGATCTACAACCGCACCTGTACCCTCGAGCCGACCATAGGACAAGCATCGCCGAAGCGTCGAGCCCGCTGGTTGCAGTTTTCAAGCCGATCATCGCGATCAATCCAGTTCATTGGGAACAACCCTGTCTATTGCAGACATCCAGTTCATTGGGAACAACTCCGTCTAACGAAGACAACTAGATCCACCGAGATCGACAACTAGATCCACCGAGATCAACAACAACAATGAATAAGTAAGAAAATTACATATATTATTTTGTGACAAGTGAATTTAAACTAATATTTTAAACAGCTACTAACCTAGCTTTACAATTTTTAATTATAAGCTCAGGTGGTTGCAAACGAGATGAGGTACTGGCGTACACGATAGGTGTACTTAATAATCGCCAACCGACTTTGCAATCATGCGTAGGTACCCTGAATTCAATTAGGAACCCCTAATATTAAGCACTGTTTACTAACATAAACCAATTTTTAAAAATCATAGTGTTAATGATTAATACAGACACATCGTCTGAAAGCGAATCTGAAAGTGAATTCGAAAGTATAACTCGAAATAACAACTTAACTCAAAATAGAATAACTTTAAGACCACCCCGTCTAATACCAAATTTAACAATGGCAAATGAGAATCAAAATTTAAATCAAGCTGTTCGACCAGCACCAGCCTTTAATGGATACCCTTTAGGTTTCCATATGAGTATGCTAAATGAAATTCCAACATTTCACGGCAACCCCGCCGAACTTTGCGAATACATCCGCGCTGTAGAGGACATATTCAATCAATTTTGGCAACCAGATGTCAATGCCTATATCAATAAATTACTTTTATCTGCTGCTCGCAACCGTTTAAAAGGTGCAGCCTTAGAAATTGTGACAGGACATACGTATATTTCATGGTTAGAACTGAAACAAGTTTTAATAAATAATTTCGGTGACCAACGTTCCGAATTGAATATTCAAATGGATCTTTCCAGACTTAGACAAAATCAAAAGGAAACCCCTATCGACTTTTTCAATAAAATTAGATCCCTTTTAGCCATCCTAAATTCAAAAATATCTTTAGGAAATGAAATTCAAGAAATCAAAGATCATAAACTGCAAACTTCAAAGAGTTTAGCCTTAAAAGTTTTCATAAGTGGTTTATTAGAACCTCTTGGCAGCTTCATAAGAAGTCGTGCACCAAATTCTTTAGAACAAGCACTAACATTTGTAAAAGATGAACTAGACATTCGTTATTTTCAAGGAAAAAATTTATTACTAAAAGAGAATGATAGAAAGTTTACTAATAATACTAGTCAACCACAAAACAAATTTACACCACAAAATCAATCTAAAACACCATTCAAGACTCAATATTATCCGAATCATTCACAAAACTATCAAAAGCCACCACAATTTCAACCAAACCCTAGATTTCAAACCAATCAAAATCCATTTCCAAATTTTAGATTTCCAACTTATCAAAAATCTAACGTGATACATACACAAAATGCATTTGCACCAAAGCCAAATTTTAAGCCTACCTTTAAACCCGTACCTATGGAAACTAGTACCATTCAAAAACGCCCAGCTTCACAACAGTTAGGCACCCAAAATAAAAATTATAAACCCGATTTTAGACCAAATAACTACATTCGACAATCCAATCAACCGAGAAACTTCCATTCCGAAGAATTATTTAACAAACATGTCGCTAATCAATCACAATATGAACCCGAATATGACCAACAACCTTACTATGATGAGGAAACTCCCGAAAACTTTGAAATAACAGAAGACAATAATTGTCACACATACTTCAACGAATTAGACCCAACCACAGACTTTTTCTCTTTACCCGAATCAGATTCAGACATCGAAGAAGACCCCGGCGAAGCCGTAAATTTTCGTTAAATGCCTCGGTAGAAACTTTTTCATTAAACCCAAAATCAAATTTACCCTATATCATTATACCTCAAACTGGCGATAAATTACTAATCGATACCGGCAGTTCACGTACTATTCTTTCACCAAAATTTGTACACACATATTACCCCGACTCAATTTACGAACATCCTTTCGAAATTTCTACTTCTCATGGAACTACTTATCACAATTTGGTAGCAGAAGTACCTATTCAAAATTTATTTTCAGAAGATGGAACACATCTTTGCTATTTGTTCGACTTTCACGAAGAATATGTAGGACTAATAGGCACAGACCTCCTAGCTAACCTCCCTGCAAACATCGACTATCGATGGATGCATATTCAAACTGAAAAGACAACCGTACCATTCTACTACAACCATTCCAAATTAAAACAAGAAGAACAAAAACGCAATCAGTGCAATTTTTCCAAAATTAAACCCTCTAAGGACATTTTAAGACACATTACGTTACCACCGCGAACAGAACAATTTGTTACTTTACCCGCAGTAGGAAAAAATGGATATAAATTAGCTCCTAAATTAAATTTTACCAAAAATATAATAATGCCTTCAGCAATGGTTACATTAAAAAACAACTGGTTCCAAACAAGTTTAATAAACACATCAGATACATCCCAAACATTAATTATATCACAACCTCTCATTTTAGAAGATTACACTCCTGTAAAGGAAAAAATTCAAATAAACAGTCATTTTAATTCAAACCCTCGTCAGAAACAAATACTTCTTCAAAATTTAGAAAATAATTTAAGATTAGATCATTTAAATCCAGAAGAAAGAACTTTATTAACAAATCTTTGTTTAGATTATAAAGAAATATTTTATACCCCCGAGATTCCTCTATCGACTACAAATTTAACCAAGCACCGCATACGAACGAAAACAGACACCCCTATTTTCACTAAAACATATCGATATCCACACATACACCGACAAGAAGTCAAGCAACAAATTGATAAAATGCTAAAAGAAGATATAATCGAACCTAGCGAGTCACCATATAATTTTCCAATTTGGGTAGTCCCAAAGAAACGTGATGCCTCAGGCAAGCAAAAATGGAGAATCGTTATCGATTATAGAAAACTTAACGAACAGACCATTGACGATAAATTTCCCTTACCCCGAATAGAGACAATTTTAGACAATTTAGGCAGAGCAAACTATTTTACAACTCTCGACTTAGCCTCCGGTTTCCACCAAATTGAAATGGATCCCCGAGATAGAGAAAAAACAGCCTTTTCAACAGAGGATGGAAAATTTCAATTCAAAAGAATGGCTTTTGGTTTGAAAAACGCCCCAAGCAGTTTTCAAAGAGCCATAAATACCGCTTTAACAGGTTTAACACCAAATCAATGTTTAGTATATCTCGACGACATTATTGTTTATTCCACTTCATTACAACAACATATCGAGCGACTCAAAAACGTATTTCAAAAATGTAAAGACACCAATCTAAAAATTCAACTCGACAAATCTGAATTTCTCCAGAAAAATGTAAAATATTTAGGCCATATAATAACACCTGACGGAATAAAACCAGATCCCTCTAAAATAGAAGTCATCAAAAATTTCCCATTACCTAACACTAGAACAGAAATCAAATCATTTTTAGGACTTTTTGGATACTATAGAAAATTTATAAAAGACTTTGCAAAAATCACTAAATTCCTCACTTATTGCTTAAAGAAAGACAACAAAATTATTCATACCCAAAATTTTAAAGATTCTTTCGACTATTGTAAAAACCTTTTAATCAACGAACCAATTTTACAATACCCAAATTTTAACAAGCCGTTTGAACTCACTACTGACGCCTCAAAATATGCTCTTGGTGCAGTTCTTTCACAAGATGGTAAACCCATTAGTTACGCTTCACGTACATTAAACGATACTGAACAAAAATACAGTACCATAGAACGCGAATTATTAGCCATTATATGGGCTACAAAACACTTCCGACCTTATTTATTTGGAACTAAATTCACACTTTTCACGGATCATAGACCTCTAGTTTGGCTCCGTAATCTTAAAGAACCAAATTCAAAACTTACCAGATGGGCCTTAAAACTAGAAGAATTTAACTTTGACATTAAGTATTTACCTGGAAAAACAAATAAAGTAGCAGACGCTCTTTCCCGAATTCAAATTCATCCCTTAAGCATCGACGATAATATATTTGAAGATATCCACAAAATTTTAAACGACTCTGACCGATTAGACACACCCGAAACCTTACCAGATAATTTTAGCATAATTCCCAATCGTGCAGAGACACCAAACTTATCAGATTTATTTGATACACCAATTATTAGAACACCATCAAATAATGGAAACGAATCTTTAGTAGACACAGTACACACCCAATTAAGTTCAGCACCCGTAATAGATATTTGCGACAAACCTTTGCAACATTTTAGTAAACAAATAGAATTTATTGAGGCCAATTTGCCTAGACAAATTCAAATCACCAAATTCGACGGAAACATTCATTATTCAGTTTTCGTGAACTCTAATAATAAAAATTCAAAATTTAACGAGTTACTAATAGAACACTGTCAACCCAAAACTCATTATTATTGCTATTTCTCTAACGATAAATTATACCAAGAATTTTCTCAATATATCAATTCAATCACAAATGAAAACACCCCCAAATTCCACAGATGTACGACACAAGTTACATACATAATTAAACCTGAAGAACGTCACAACCAAATTATTAATTATCACCATGGTAAAACGAATCACAGAGGAATATCCGAAACAATAGAACACCTACAAAGAAAATATTTTTGGAAAGGTATGAGCAACGACATTAAAACTTTTATTAACAATTGTCAAATCTGTAGAACACAAAAATATAACAGAAATCCTATAAAGCAACCCCTTCAATTAACTCCAACTTTTAATCGACCATTTCATACAATTCATATGGATATATTTCAAATAAAAGGAATTAAATATTTAACGTTAATAGACGCTTTTTCCAAATTCGCTCAAGCCTATCAATTACGATCCAGTAACATGATCGATGTGACAGATCGACTATTCTTTTTCATTACAACCTTTACTGCCCCTAACACATTGATAACAGATAATGAATTTAATAAACAACCTTTTCTAAGCTTTTTACAAGTCCACAAAATTCAATTGCATACAACAACACCTTATCATCACGAATCAAATTCCCCAGTAGAACGTTTTCATTCGACATTAATAGAACACTATAGACTTTTAGGAGAAATGCCCGAACAAAAGAAAATACAATATTGTGTAATGGCTTACAACCATACTATCCATTCAAATCTAAAATTATCACCTTTCGAAATAGTATTTGGACATACCGACAACAAGAACCCTTTTGACCTAGACTATGAAAAATCATTTTTCGAAAATTATGTAGTAAATCACAGAGAAAAAATGAAACATCTTTACGACGCTCTTCAAAATAAACAAAGCTCTACAAAAGAAGCACGAAACGACAAAGTCAATAAATCCCGAAATTCCAAATCATTCAAAATTGGAGACCAAGTTTACATTAGGACAAATGCACGTAATAAAAAAGATCCTAAATTTGCAGGTCCCTATATAGTAGACAAAATTAATGAACATGACACGTACGATGTTAAACACGTACACAAAAATACAATATTAAAAAGACATGCCAATGATCTGATGCCTTTTACAGGACATTATCGATCATCCTCTTCGCCATCGCCTGGCACCTCCTCAAATGTGACATAACAATCGAGACTTTAAACAACAATCCTGGACTATACCCCTTACAAAAAGGTAAAGCCCTATTAAAGGAATCCGAATGGACCTTAATAAAAATCCTTGACTACACCCCTTTATTGACTGACTATCAAACTCTTAAAAATAACCTTCTAGCGTCAATTTCACTTTTAGAAAACAAAAACTTTCCAATAGGCTATAGACACTTTGTAGACTTAAAAGACATTTTAATCAATCATAACAATCAGCTTATAATTCTCAAACAATATATTAATAAAGCAGATCAGCTGCTATTTCAATTATTTCCCGAAATGCAAAACACCAGACAAAAACGTGGATTAATAGATGGACTTGGCACAGTA
This sequence comes from Agriotes lineatus, assembly GCA_940337035.1. Classification (NCBI taxonomy): domain Eukaryota; kingdom Metazoa; phylum Arthropoda; class Insecta; order Coleoptera; family Elateridae; genus Agriotes; species Agriotes lineatus. Next base: position 49,312 of record CALNHX010000151.1, read on the forward strand.
ATAAAATTCATCACCGGTAACTTAGACCAAGAAGATGGAAAACGATACGAAGAAATAATTTCTAAATTGACTCACAATTCCGAAATCCAAAAGAATGTTTTGTTAGAACAAACTCAGATCCTTAATAACACCCTATCTACAATACACAATCTCTCCGAGAACCAAAAACTATTAAATCATAACTTAAATAAAATCTTACTAGATAATGTAAAAATTGAACGAATATTAGCCGCAACTTCTACCTATTCAGTGATAAATCAATCAATTCAATCATTACAACTATTTATTAATATCTGGCTTGAATTAGAAAATGCACTAACTTTCGCACAAAAACAACAAACTTCAGTAAATAACTACTTCTGCTCTCGAGATAATCATTTCAGTATCCCAAATTCAAAATTGTGTGAAACACAATTGTTGTCCTTTCACGACAATCAAACTTGTCGACCATATATTTTCAATTTAACCACAAATAAAATCTTGCAGATAGATTCAGCTACGTGGCTTATTAGTTCGCCCATTAAAACAATTTTAGATATTCAATGCAATCAGGTTATTGCAAAGAGAGAAATTACAGGATCAAATTTAATACATCTAACTCCTGACTGTTCAGTTCTAATAAATCACGACGAAATACTGTTCACCATGAAATCTACGTCCACAAAACAGATTATTTTACAATTGCCCAGTATAAGTAAATTGCGAATAGATGAATCAAAACTAATCAATATTTCAAAAATTGACCTATCCCCTATTAACACACAAGAGTTAGTCAATAATCAATTAAAACTGACAAACCATAAGGATAAGTTGATAAACAACAATATCCATTTTGTAAATAAACTAAGTTTAATTTCGCTCATTATTATTATATTATTAATCACTATGTTCGTAATCATTATATTATATCTATATTGTAAACGTGACTCTTTCAAATCAAAACTAATAAAACTATTGCGAAAATCGCAGAATGAAGCCATCGTATTAAACGATACTCAAAATTCCTTACTTCAATGTCAAAATATAACTTAAATACAGCTTCACGGTATTTAAGATTCTCAGATGGGAGGAGTTACGTGACTAGAAACGCTTACTAGCTTAGAGATAAGATTAGAACCCGCTAGATCTGTACTCTGTTCCTAGAACTTTATGATAACGCCTGTGGGAACGGAAACTAGCTTGCATTTCTTTAGGATAAGAGTTTTCCTTAGTGTTAAGATGCTTCTTGCATTCAGTTCTGTTTCGACACTCAGGTTAGCCTGTCCTGAATCAAGTGTGTGGAGCAGAGCTCCGACGTCTGTAAAGTGTTTAGTGTTTTAAGTATAAATAAATGCTTTTTAAAAACACTAATCGTCGTTAAATAAACTTAACTTGCATACAAAACTTTATGTAAGATCGAAATATAATTTAAAAAGGTGGTCGAGATCATTGCCAATAAAAACAGAACAATTCTTACAGTTATTTTGGCTGAATAGTACACTTTGTATCTATCGTTTTTATAAATAATAATAAATCGCTTCGCGTCTTTGTTTAAATATTCCCTCGTGCTATAATCTATTGATTATGCTCTGAATACATAATAGTACAACTATTTCCTCCATTAAAATTTCGTCAGCGGGTGAAAAAGATTTTTTTCGTCTGAAAGTCAATCATGCATAACAGCTATTTACGACATTAGGCCGGTAGCTAAGCATTTATGGCGGAGCTAGTACGAGCCCACTAGGGCGAAACACGTTTATTATCAAGACCATAAACGCAGATACATTTTGTTGTATATTGAGAACAAGAACCATTTTCATCTTATTAAAGAATTATCCCAAAAAATTTGCTTTAAAAATGCTGTGATTCTTATTGTAGGTTTGGTAGTACTAAAGTGTATTGTTAGTGACGCTGTCTATGTCAAATTCGAGGTTAGGTTTTGCGGCAAACTGGCAAAAAATCTAACCTTCTAACCTCGAATTTGACATCGATTAACAGTGCCAGCAACAATATACTTCTTCAGTACTGCCCACGGTATAATACGAATCACAGCCATTGCTAAGTGCTATCGGCCTATGCCATGAAAACGTACCTACCGGACTCGGTAAGCTGGTAGATAGTTGCTACCAGGCCGGGCTCCATAGCTCAGTGGTAAAACATTCTGGCTACTGGTCTAAGCGTCGACAGTTCGATCGCCGGTTCCGGTGAGCGTTTAAAAGATTTAAAAATGCGGATGAAAACTTCTACAGAATGCCATCATTCGGAAGCGATGTGAAGCCGTGAGCCTCATGTTACTGCGATGTGTAGCATGTAAAAGATTTCTTGCTAGGGTTGGAACTCCTTAGTCTCGGTAAAATTCTAAGTAGGACTAAGGTATCTAGTATCTGGACTGGAGGACGGCCTCAAAGGTAGTGAGTCTAGATCGTTTGAAGTGGGCACTGTTCAACTTTGAACCATATAAGAGCGCTGGTGCTGACGGAATTTTTCCGGCTCTGCTACAGCATGGATTTGATGTGCTGTTACGGCCCCTATATCACATCGTACTGGTCTGGCCCTAGGACACATTCCTGTGCCCTGGAGGATGGTCAAAGTAATTTTCCTACCCAAAACGGGACATGCAATGCAGGATACCGCAAAGGACTAAAGACCTGTCAGCCTGACTTCTTTCCTGCTAAAAGTGCAGGAGAGACTGATTGAAAGGTATATTATGGATGGAGCATTGGTGGCTTTTCCGCTGCACCCATCACAACACGCCTACCAACAAGGCAAGTCAGTTGAGATGGCACTCCATGCGATCGTTTCCAAGATAGAGAAAACCCTGCACCACAAAGAGCTTTCGCTCGGTGCATTCCTAGACAGAGAAAGGGCGTTTGATAATACCTCCTTTGATTCTATCTGTGTAGCTGCCGAAAGGCACGGGATCGAACCCTCGTTGATAAGATGGATCGGTTCTATGCTGTCGGGCCGACAGGTAATCGTTTCAGCAGACGAGCTCTCCATCAGAGCGACGGTCACTAGGGGCTGTCCTCAGGGTGAAGTCTTATCTCCAATGTTATGGTGTCTGGCCGTGGACGGGCTACTAAGAGAGCTCTCTGCAAAAGGCATCTTTGTGCTAGGTTACGCTGATGACCTTGCAATATTAGCTGTACTGTACAAAACTGGTGTGTAAAGCAAGGGCTCAGGATTAATCCTACCAAGGCAGAACTTGTCATCTTCACCAAAAGAAAGAGAATCGAGGGTCTCAGACAGCCCACACTCTTCGGTAAAGCTCTCCAGCCCTCCGAATCGGTCAGCTATCTTGGAGTTATCATGGATTCAAAGCTGAACTGGAAGACTCATGTAGAGAGACAAATTCAAAGGGCCACTGCTTTCCTGTGGAGATGTAGACGGACCTTTGGCTGACCTTGGCCAAATGGCTATACACGGTGGTTACAAGACCAATAATAACATATGCTGCTCTTGTTTGGTGGCCGGCAATCAGCAAGGCAACAATCAGAAACAGCCTCAACAGACTACAGAGATTGGCCTGTTTATGCATAACTGGAGCAATGCGCACTGCTCCTACGGCAGCTCTGGAGGTGCTTCTGGGGCTTCCGCCCCTCCACCTAGTGATTGAGGCGGAGGCTAGGAAATCAGCCTACAGACTAAGCCAGGGTCAGATGTGGGCCATGAAAGGCGAACAAGTGGGACACTCGGGGATCATCCAACATTTTGAGAAGGTCCCAGAACTTCTCACAAGGAGCGACTTCATGGCTCCGCTTTACATGCATTTCAGGTACTCATTCCTGATAGGAACGATTGGTGTCAGCAACAGCGTTTTCTCACTCCAAGGGGACTTGTTTGGTACACAAACGGCTCCAGGATGGCGGGGGGATCTGGTGCTGGCATCTACGGCTGTAGGCCGAGGGTCAAACTCACCGTTGCCCTAGGAAAATATTCCAGTGTATTCCAGGCGGAGGTATTTGCCATCCTAACCTGTACTCAGGAGAACCTTCAAAGAGGTTATTCCAATCTGCATATCTACATCTGCACAGACAGTCAGGTAGCACTAAGAGCATTGAGTTCACCCAGAATCAACTCCAGGTTGGTTCTGGAATGTTGCCAGACACTGAATAGACTCGGTACAAAAAACTGGGTGAAACTACTATGGGTACCAGGCCATAGTGAAATAGAGCGTAACGAAGAAGCTAAAGCTCTAGCCAGAAGGGGTTCTCAAGAGCCGCTGAGCCAGATTTAAGAATTACCCGTGTCACTGCAAAGAGACAAGTTGAGCACTGGTTAAGTAACCAATGCAGCGCCAACTGGGCTTCGGTACCAAGGCTACGTCAGGCAAAACTCCTTATCGGGGAAATGTCGCCTACCAACACCTTTACACTTCTGTCAATGAGCAGGAAAAACATTAGGATCGTGACTGGTTTACTAACAGGACACGGTCATCTACAGAAGCACTTATTCACAATTATAATCGTAAATGATGCCAGCTGCAAGAAGTGCCAGTTGGAGGAAGAAACCTTAATTCATGTTTTATGTTAATGCGTGGCTCTCCTAACACTGCGACATAAACATTTTGGAGCCGGCCTGGTGGAACCCCAGGCGATAAGGGACGTTCATATGGGTAGGATTCTTTCCTTCGCGTTGGAAACCGGCCTCTTCGAACGAGACCCATAACAAATTATATGGGAGCACAATGGACCAATAGGTCTCAGTGCAGCTTACAACAAGCCCTATCAGAAGAAGAAGGTATCTGGTACTCTGTATACCTAGACCATGTCCACGAGGTTGGCAAAAAGGACCTATGAAGTTTTACTTACTTGACATCAGTCTCCCCACAACAAATACTAACTAGTTGCTACCAGACCAGTATACAATAAACATTATTACAAGCATTCTCACTAGATTGAATTATGCTGGTACATAATCTTCTGAGCATTATTTTTGCAGTAAGGTTAGGTTTGAAGGTTTGAATCTTAGTTATGGCTATTATAAACGAAAATGGTCCTCAGTGGAGTGCCTACCTAGTTAAAACCTAAAACCTAAAAATTTGAAAGTACCTAATATTTATAATGGCGAGAACTACAATCTAAAATAATTAAGATATCAATTAGTCAACATTAAACCTAACCCCACTGCAAAAGTTATGATCAGAAGCCTAAGTAACAACACAATTCAATTTAGTGGTAATGCAGGTTGCCAATGATTTTCATAGAATTCCGCCAATTGCATGAACTGTATTAACACTACATCACTGCGAATAGTCATTTTCTCACTGGAATTACCAGTTTGAATTTATTTTTTTTTATATAATACTACCAAATGAAATATATACATATATTCTTCAAAATAATAAATATTTGGGAAATATGCACACACCCTATTAGCTGTTCCTCACCATACTTAATTAGTTCATTAGGCATATTATCTATACTTGGAGACTTCCCTTTTCAGGTTTCTAATAATTTTAATAACCCTTTTCGCTAGGTATAGATTACTTTTCTAAAGTTTTTTAGTTTCATCCGTTGTTGTTACCGTTGCTTCGAAGTTTTTCTTCCTCATTTAATAGTGGTTTTATATATGTCACTCATTGTTGTTCCTTTATATGATTTATAGTATCACATTTATTAACTGGTTTCCCTCTTGTTTTTAACATCTTCCATATATTTTTTTGGATTGACTTATTACATTTTTTTATTCTCGAAATATGTCCACTATTTCATTTACCCTATGGTTTGAATACGCATTTCTCTATTTCCAATGGTATCATTTTAATTTCTTGGGTCGACCATGATTTTGTGCTTCCTTGGCTGTTTTTAATCTCTCATCCCTAAGCTCCCTGTTGCTGCTTCTAATGTATGTAGATTAGCTTTTTCCAACTTTCGTCCATCCTGCTAGGAGATTTATATTTTTTTTTTGTAGTAACCGTTGTCGATATAGCCAATACAACGTTTTTGATCTGGTCTCAAATGTTGCTAACTAAACATATTCTGCCATCATATTACGCAATTATATTATACATCAAACTATAATAAAGTGCCTAGAGCAGCGTTTCCCAAAGTGTGGGTCATAGAAAAATTTTGCCGGGTAGCGCAAAAAAATTGTAAAAACAAAAAAAAAAGTTTAATCTTAGTGAACAAGAAGTTGATAATTTAATTGAAATTTCATGCGACACCGATCTGAAAAAAGTGTTTGAAACTGTACCACTAATTAATTTTTGGTTGCGCTGTCAAAAGGAGTATCCAAGCGTAAGCGAAAATTTTTGAATGCCTTTTGTCACCACTTAAACGTGTGAAACTGCGTTCTCAGCCTTGCTGTACTTAAAAAATAAGTATCGAAACAGATTGGATGTCGAACCTAATTTGAGAATAAAATTAACATCATTACCTCCTAATTTGAAATTGTTATGTGATGACAAACAACATCATCCTTCGCACTTGCCGCTTTTGCCTCACTCATAATTGAGAATAATCATAAATTTGACCGGGACTCCAATGTTAAAATTCTTCACGTCTGCCCTAAGGGCAATATTCTAAATTTTTACGAAATCTTCGAAATTGTCTCCCGGTTAAACAATCGTTGCCTCAATGAGGTCACAGAGTTTGCTAACAGTAGTAATTATATATTCCTCAATCTAAAATTTGATTAATTGCTTAACTTAATCCATTTATCGGTTTTTGTGGCTTTGATATGTATTTAAAGTTCTCACCTTGGCTGACCGTTGTAGATAAACAAATAATTTATTTCATTTATCATGTCGGTCACGTTATCTTGTGTCTGTTTAATTTGTTTATTTATGACTGTCGACTTTTGACATTAGGTGAGGTGTTTGCTCTTTGGTTTTTTCCCCGTATTTTTCTAATGAATTCTTGACCGAATATTGTGGTTCAAAATTTAAGAAGGAGCGGAGAATCTGGTTTAACCATGAGGTAATTTTAGATACAGGAGTATTGGGGAAGGAAACTACAGGGCGAATAGGAATGTTAGTTTTATGTATTTTAGGTAAGCCATAGAGACGGGGAAGATTAGGATTCATATTAAGCAATTCTTTATAATGTTTATTGAAAAATGTGAAAAGAATATGGCGATAAGTATACACAGTGTTTCTAACTTCAGAAACATATCCAATCATGGGGTCTTTATTAAGAATAACAAAATCCGGTGAGTCAAGGAAGTTACGGACTTTGCCAACATAGTCATTACGATCGAAAACCACTAAGCAATTACCTTTGTCGGCTTTGGTACATATCAAGTCTGATTGTTTAATCTTTTTAACTAAATTAATAACATTTTTGTCAAAAGTGTGATTATTTATAAATTGTTTATTAAAACTAGAAAATGTATTTTCTAAGCTTTATCTTTTAGCCTGAAGATGGTTTAGTACATAAGCCGAAACATGTAGCGCATGTAAAATATATGTTAATTTTATGAGAAAGACAGTGTTTTCTTTACAATAATTTACTGAATCACCTCATTGTGAGAATGGACCAGATCCTGAATTTTTAGGTTTAAGTAATTGTAATGACTTCATCGCTCTGAACATAATCCAGATGTACTGGAACCAGTAAACCAAATATATATTTCTTATTTGATTACTCATGATTCTTAAAAGTGGTCGTAGTTAAACCATTTGTCAGGTCATTTTGGTATTTTAAATAGCCACCTAGGCTTTAGGGCAGCGTGCCCGTATGCTAAACCCTTTTAGTTACTTATTTGGCTCCATCGCCTAATTCCATAATAATGATTTTGCACATATTTGGCCCCAAACGCAGTATTTCTCGTCAGTTGAAGCACCCCTTTGCTGGTACTTTGGTAGCCGGGTATTATCGCTCGCAAGAAATCCGAACCTTCTAGAAATCACGCCGTTGAGGCGCCTCGCCATTGGCTGTCTTTGTTACCGGAATTTATTTGTTTTATGGAGCGCATCGCCATTGGCTGTCGAGATTCACGTGGTAACGCCGTTTTGGCTCACGCCACTGCAGGGGTCGTAACACTGCTTGCTTGGGGAGTTCAGCTCACGCCGTTGATCAAGTAAGTCGCAGAGTGTGCCGTTTCGCGGCGTTCCCGCCATTGGCGGGGACGCCAGCCTGTTTTTCCCGCCTCGTGCTGTTTCAGCGAATGTTGTGTAAATTGCCGTTGTTTGTTAGTACCGTTGCTGTGAAAGCCTTCCTATTTCCCGTGCTGTTTCAGCGAATATGCCATAAACGGTTTCGCCTTTAAGAGGTCGCGTGTGATTGTGCGAGTGGCAAGTCTTTACGTCAAAGCGTGGGTGTGTGATGGGCTTCACGGGGCCAGTTCTGCGTTTGTGAGAAAGGGGGTTTTCCCTTTGCATCTCGCTGTTTTCGAGGATTTTTCTAGGCAGGACGAAGTAGGCCTCTTTGCCGCCGTAAGTGTGCTCTCAGGAGAGCGTCCTAACGCCGCCATCTTGGCGGATTCCAGCCCGTTTACCCCAGATGCCGTGTTTCGGCGATTTAGCTGCCACAGACTGCCGCCTTCTACCAACTGACTGCACGCAACTCTCATAGACCGTTTACGGACTAAGGTATTTGTAATTACAACCATTTAAACATATTAACTGTCGCTTGTGCGAGCGGTGGTGCTTTTGTGCTCAACTTGGTGTGGGCGGATGCATGCCCCCTTGCTTGCTTGTCGCGGCTTTTAATGCCGGTTTGAGGCCACCATGCTTCACGACGCTACTTTGGTAGCCTACTAGTAAGTTCATGTGCGCGAGTTTCGCGTCTCATCGCCTAAATAGCTAAAGAACTCTGCGCCTATGTTTTGGTGTTACGTTTGTGCTAACTTTTAATTCAGTAACGTTAGGTGCGCGAGCTTCGCTATATTGTACCGATTAATACCTAAATGGAATCAACGCCTCGCCGTGCTGAGCCTGGCGCGCCCTAATCTGTTCGAGCTCTTTGTTTATGTTTGCGAGGGCTTTGTGCTTTGCTTATCAGGTGTTAACCGCAGCCAACGACTGCGTGGACGACGTAGCAGGGGCTGGCAACTATTCCAAATTCGCATGCTTTAGTGAGGCTATGTTAGCCCCTCTTCCTGTTCAAATATTGCAGTCACGCTGCCCCGCTGCCTAACGAGTTAGGCCTTCAATTATTTCGTCGCGCATTTGTGCGGCGTCGTGCTTTGCTGCTAGCTACACTGCTCCCGTTGCCTTTGCAGGTCGGCGTCTGTTATCGCGCACTAACGCGCCCTTTTCCGGAGTGCGTATTTCTAAACTGTACTCTAATATGTAAAGTGTCGAGCCCACTGCGGCCGGCCACCCATAGTGTGTTGTTTACTAGCATAGCGCGTCCATCAGCTGGTGCTTAACGTAAGAAATAACATAAGCTTGGCGGCACGATTTGCTGCCCAGATGTAGTTATCGACCAATAGACGCATATTTAATTAAGGGACGTATTATTCCTATTCGACCTGTGCATGCTTTGTTTCAGATAACGCCTTTTACAGTGTAAAGATTGGTGTACGGCGAGACGTGAGAGATCAGAGCGTGCAGGTAGGTCCAGCCCAGTCCCAGCTCCCGTCTAACCGCCTAGGCCCGGTTAGTCGGGTTAAGACAGGCTTGGTGGCGCCCTCATTATTTTACCGTTAGTTACCGACCCTCTGGCCGTTACCCTCAGATAATCTCGTTAAAGGACCCGCCCATCTCCACTGAAAGTCTAGCTCGGCCTAACTTGTTGCGGCTGGGTAGCGGCCTAGGAGAACTTTCGTCCCGATTTCGTCCCTTACGGCACGCGCCGGCCGTTTCGTTATTGTATGAGCCGGTGCGGTGTCGTAAGGTCAGTTTAAGACCGTAACACATTTTCCTTCGACACGTAAGAATTCTAAAAATAGAATTACCAATTTAATAGCATTGATTGCAGAGTAGGAAGTGTTTGGTCGGCAGGTAGTGAGCTCAAACTTTAAACCTGGGGAGTGTTTACATCTTACAACCTTCTTCCACTATGCCAATGTCTTTGGTGACCGTGGACCCTGTGAAAGAGCATTCTTCCTTATCAACGGGTTAGGCTAGCTACCTGCCTGGGTGGTAGCAGCATACAACTTTTAAATCCCTAGTAAGTGTAGTAGTAACAGGTTCTCGGCCTATATTAAAAGGAAGAAAAAATGTGTTTCGATTAGAAAGGTTTGGCTTGCTAGTAATATATTTGAAGGGTATGCCATTAATTACAGTTGCCCACCCGTCTGCTTTGATTTGCAAAAAGTCTAACTATAATATAACCTTTCCCTCCTACAGTTCGACTCAGGAATCGATTCTCTAGCATGTTGTGTGTATCAAGTAAGTAATCACAGAAATGATCTTAAGTTGTGTTACAATCTCCCTTTGCTAGTAGAAGAGGCCATTCTAGATAATTAAACAATTATTGCACATGGCGCCAGAGACAATTTTCGTGAGACAAACTATACCTACTCTCATTAGAAGGATCTCAGAAACCATAAAAGTTACAAGGATAGCGCGGAACAAAATTTGAGTTATATTCTGGCCATATCAGGGCAGCCTTCATATTTTTGAAAAAAATTATGGATATTCAAATGTAAACAAAAATTTTGAAAAAAATTGACGTTTATTTCGTTGCTTATAACTCGGCTATTCTGTACATTAAAAAATAGTCACTTGCAGAATTTGCGTAGAAGTATATTATGGATCAACATACTATATCAGAACCATTACATCGTGCTCCATTCGTTTGGCGCTGCGGTATTTTTTTGTTGCAGCCTAAATAACGCTCTTTTAATTTTAAACTTTGTGTTATTGAGCGTTTTAATTAATATTGCTGAGAAACTGCAGACTATCGATAGAAGGAAATCCAAATCGAAATGTGGACATCTGACTCCTCGCGATATCTCTGGGTGCCCTTTGAGTAATATTCGGATGGGTGTTTTTAATATATATATTTGTGCGTTTTATAACAATTCTCGAATCCTGATTGTCTATCCATTTATGGAAATGGCAAAAAACCCATATTTGACATTAACTGGATAACTATGTGCTCCGCCGTGAAACGTATGAAGTACGATTCAATTAATTAATTTTTTTCTAATATTACTCCATTTTAGTTTTACAAAGTACTCCTTTTTCTAGCAGTAAAAACTTTACATTATTGCAAGTTTCCATTGTTGATAAATAGTATGATTTGTTGTCAATTTATATGTCCGCATAACTTTATATTTAATACAGTGTGATAGATAAAGATTCACTTAATTACATTTTTGTACTTCTGTTATGATCTAAATAAAAAGATTATCTAACGCAAGCCAAAAGTGTAATTATTACACTTCTCTGGGCTTTGCCTCGTTGGATAATTCATACCGCGTACCATAAACGCGAAGTACATAAATTACAAAATTTAGCTTCTTGCCCCACCTACGCGTAAATAAATAAAATACATAGTAAATTAACAAGAATCAGTTTAATATTTTAAACGAGCAGAAGCACAAATTGATTGATTGAAATGAAACCTACTTCTAAAACTCTTTTCTACAGTACTGTCTGGTGTCAATTGCCTGCTCCATCTTGATCTGGTAATCTTTTAACTGCTTGATTTTCCGGACTTCCCAGACAATAAGGTCACTGGTGTCACATTCTTCGAGGCATTACAAGTTTTGCTAGATGATCTACTTGCCAGTGATAAAGTCACAAAATTATCCAGCGAGTTGGTAGTAGTCCGGAAAATGTACCTGGAGGCCTGACCTAGTGATCATAATCTGGGGTGGGTTGCTCTCATTGCCCTTGGGCTGCGAGCTGCGTTATTCCTTATATTGAATCGAATACGCGTCGGCCGTGGTGCTGAGCATTTGTCAGTCGCATGGTACTAAAATGCTTCCTCAACTTGATATATTAAATAGCATTCTTATATGCCAATTCGGCGGTCCGAATGCCAAGTAAAGCTGTAGGAAGGCACTCTACCTACCTGGTATTCGTTTGGCTGTTAAGACAATTTTTTTACACCTTGTCGATTCTGCTGCATTCAAATATTTTAGAAAGTTTTTCGTCGAAACGCTCCGAGCAATACGTGAGGTTTGAGAATACGTTTCACTTGAGTGCTGTGACCGCGGGTCGACGTACTGAGTTCTAGGAAGCACACGTTGCCGTCTAGATACTGAGACTTTCCGCCAAATTGGAGTTTTTACGCGATGAGAGCGACGAAGCATAGTGAGGCTAAAGAGCGTCGTCCATAAGCAGAGTGCCAAACTTGGAAAGCTTGGTGTGCAGAGCTTGAAGAGTTAAAAGGCGCTTTGTGAGAGACTATCATATACCGATTGCAATGCAGTACTCGTGCCGTTTTATAAGAACTTGTAGGCTGCGCTTGGAACGAAACAGACGTAAACTTCGAGGGTGCGAACAAAGCCCCAGGGCGTCACGATTTCTTGCAGCCGTCGTCGAAAGCTTTCGGGCGAATGAAATCTTCATTGTAGTTGATGAGTTGCATTGGCCGATTTCCACTCTTTCGGATCATAGTCCGGATGTAAATTACGCCTCGCTTCAGTTTCCTTTAATTATTATTTCAAAGCATGTGCGTTTTTCTTTGCTTTAACGCATTTAAACAAGGCTTTTAAGTTTTTATAAATCCGGGAGCTTGGCGCCGATGTGTGTCGTGTTTCGTAAATCGCTTGAGGATGGGAGCTGCACGCTTTTGTCTGCATTTGTTCAGCTCCTGGCCACCCACACAGCTGCAAATTAGGTCCACTACTCAAGTTGATGCTGATTGGGGGATATCAACCCCTCCCCCTGCTGCAGTCCCTTTGAATTCAACTTTCTTGGCTTAAGGTGCTTCTACTATATTTTATAGTTCTCCGGCGTATTATGTTTTGTCTCCAGTGAAATTCATAAATTAAGGGGCGCTCGCTTGAGCAGTAATAGATTTGAGTTAATGTTATAGTCTCTTTCTGCACTTTTATCACTGTCTTTGAATTAGTGTCATGGCAATACCAGTACAATGTTGCATAAGTATTATTGGCTTATACATATACAAAGTTTCATTATGTGTGCGAAGGTAGCCGCAAGTTCTCTCTCTCTCTCTCTGTATTTACAGACATCCCTTTCCAATGTTTTGCTATTATTCATTTGTCCTATTTAAGCGGTTAAACTCTGATGATTAGTAAATAACGAAACTGTAATTTTATATATTGGTTTATGTCGAACCTGTAGTAACCGTTATATTTCCATTTTACATTTCTTGTTATGCAACCCCAGTCATATAAGGGTGTGATAAATCTCATTTATTAAACTAATTTTTTCTTTCTTTGAGTGTAAGACATCTCGCTTGAGTAATAAGAAACGTGTCCTTAAAGCCAGCTAAATTCAAAAGTTGTTTAACTGTTGATTGGACAATTGTTAAGAAATTGAAATTGAAAGTTGAACTCATATAGTTAAAGCAACTAGGTTTTTAGTTAAAAAGAAAGTAAGCTTCTACGTCGATATCCTTTGCACCAGAGGCCGCTGCTTCGACTGTGAAAGGAGCATATTTATACAGCTACAGGTTGAATTGTCACGGTAACGCCCTGGCAACCATCGAAATTTTTACTGTGACAAAACCGCATCCTTCCGGAGAGCTATCTGCGCACAAATGAGGGCTTAATATCGTTTCCTTCCAACGCAAACCAGCCTGTCGTAAGTGGGCTCCGTTGTTGTCGTTAAATCCCAATCATACCGTAACATGGCACTCGACAGAAGACTATGGATAGCCGTGGAATCGCTCGACTATACAATTTGCTCCACTGTAGTATACCGTGGTGCAAGATGCTGTGACCCAATAAGGTGGTGAGTTTCCTAAATGGCTAAAAAATAAATTGCCAGTCGCAATCGGAAGCTATTAGCAGGAGCACGCTGAATCTAGAAATGTAGTTGGAGTAAATCTTCTGACTATCGTTTCAACAGTAATATCTGACATGGGAATGGCTTCGGGTCACTTGGAGAATACGGTAGCGAGACTTTCTACTGGCGAAGATAGTTCAAAGTGACCTTAGGGACATGGCACGACACGCATTGCTTCCTTCAGGCGCTGTAGTCCTTTGGCTCAGATGGCTACACGAATTTGGAGGAAACCAGTTGCACAATGGCTCACACTCCAGGGTAGGGCAGGTTGTGCAAAATGTCCAATACCGGTAGTTGAAACGCAGTGGTTATGAAAGCGTGAGGTATATATTCAAGTTGTTTGTTTGATATAAACAAGGTATGTGAAGTAACAGGTCGACACCGACTGCTGTGGTCATATGGTCAAGGTCCTACCTAGATTCCTTTCGAGACTAGGGAGTTCCAAACCTAGCAAGAAGCGTTTTACATGTTACATATCGTAGTACTAACATGGGAGCCACAGCTTTACATCACTTCATAGTGGAGGAATTTTGTATAAGTATGCCTAACCACTGAGCTACCGAGTCCGGTTATTTAAGTGATCATTTGAAAAATATACGTTTTTCAAGGTAGTAGTAGTAGTAGTATTTGTGGGCAAAACATTTTCTGTAGGTTAAATTGGCTAACAGGAATCCATAGAACTTTTAAAAACAATGTTAAATACTTATGTTACAGTTTGAAAGTGGACACCCGGTATACGATCAGGAAAACACAGTATAATTACCATCGATATATTGTTGTTAACTAATTTTATAAATTATGAATTACTCTGTACATTAATAAATTAAGGGTTTCCTCTGGGGCTACGTTTCTTGATTCCTGGTCGGTCCGCAACTGAATCAGTAGGCAGGTTCGGGTGGCGGCGGCCTTAGGCAAGTAGCTGAGTATACATTTAGGCCGTGTATGCCAAATGTCTACAAGGCGGCCTTCAGATAACTGCTTTGATTACATTTATTGCTCTGCAACTATATGCAGAAATCAAAGAGATCTAGCAGATACATGTGACTGCTGGAGTGCGTGAGGGTTGTTGCGGCTAGTGATCGTGCTTTGGGAGGACAGTGCGCTGTTGCCGGAGTGAATGCGCCGTGGAATTCCCCAGGTGAAATTTGCTCGTTCTTAGCCGGCAAATTTAATTGACAGCTCCGGCCTTTGCGTGCAGCAGGATCCCCCAGATAAGGTTGCCAGTTTCGCCTTTTTGGGCTGCAGAAAGGCGGCGTGAGACGTATATGGTTGTCCCTACAGGTAACTTAATTGCGGCAGTTATTTTATTTGGGTCCGCTTTCAGGCGGAACATACAATACGATTCATACAGGTACAGTTAATTTTGGATTTCTAATATTCTCGCTGGTTAAGGTCGCGGGGCTTATAATGAACGGGAAATATGATACGAGATGCTATCACATTCTATCGCATAAGTTGGGGTTCTGGTGAAGACTTTTAGAGGACAGAGAGCCGCTATCACATTCTCAACGCCTATGTCAGGTCAGGTCAGGTTCTGGTGACGACGTTTAGGAGACAGAGAGAGACTATCACATTCTAAACGTTTGAAGAAGATTTGGGATCAGGGAAGTCCAGAAACTCAAGTCAGGACTGGACAGGATCAGGACTGGTGGACTCAAGTGAAGTAAACTGGTCGCGGAGTCTTCTTATATACTCTTCGGGCCGCTTTATCAGACAGCCGCTTCAAGCATCGTTGAGTGGAAAGCGCGCCGTCGTTCATTCAGCGCGAATTTGCGCGTAGCGGGTGCGTTCGCGTTATCGTAAAACTGAGCGCCGGATAGATGTAGCGTTCGATTAGGCAATTGTTACAGCCAAAACGCGACTTGACGACAGAAATCCAGGCAACACTTGGGATGTCAGTTTTGTTACATCCTACACTCGACTTTAAAGCAAAACCGTCAGTTTCTTACTACACAAAAACTAAAAAATAGGAAAAATTACCCAGACTCGTTGCCCTAACCTCGTTACGATGGGCTGCATCACAAAGGTCCGGCTTAAAACGCTCAGCAAGAAGGGCGGGTTGCTTACGATCATAGAATTACGGCTACGATCCGAAAAACGAGACAAAAGGTGTTAAATATTAAAGCGCCACCACTTTCTGTCTAACTCGGGAAAAACCAACACAGGTGAATTCACTTTGAAAGTGGAAGGAAGTAAGCCCACCTTTCTACTTCTACATTGGCAGTGTTTGGTCGACGAGTTACATACAACACTGACTTACTTTGCGGGAAACTCACTTGTGCAGCCGCTAATCTCCTTTTATAAACGAAAAATACATATAAATCGCATGCAAATATCGTAAACCACAAATGAAAACATCGTTAAATAAAAATGAACTATATTAACAATAATATGTTAACGAACAAGGGTTTATAACAAAAATAAAGACGACATGGGTTAGTAAGGGTTAGGTTATATTGCGTAAGGTCTTAAATTAGTTAAATGCGGTAAACTTGACCACAAATGAACGGAATGACTCACAAACGGCATTAACATTGAATAATCACAGTACTGACTCAATAACAAGGATACTTGACGGTAAGTACATAAATATGGTTCAAATGCGATACTGCCACAACGTTAACATAAGTAGGAGCATAAAATATGACGGCACTTAATTAATTTGGATAATTAGCAACAATGGTTAAAACTATAAATGCTACCATTACGACAACATTACGCAAAATTGTTGAACACTTTGACGGGGCGCTACGTGCACTGTAAACTACGCACAATAAATCTAGTACATAAAAATGGTACCTGAAGGAATTGATTTGACTGCATTCGACGTCCGGCAGAGTTGCAGGTGATCGTCTCCCAAACTGTCCCAAAGCGCCTGAAGAAGCTGCACAATGGCAACGGGAAGCTGCCGACGGAAGAAATCTTAGTCTAACATCCCCAGCGAGGGTAAATTCGAAGTCCGTGGCGATATGGAAGGGCTCGAGATGGAAGGAACGAAACTTCATTATGAAAAGTAAGCCTGGTACTGAAATTCCCTCGATATTTCGTCAACCGACGTAATTTGAAGCTGCCCACTTCACGAAACGGAAATTCATAGCTTACTACGGCACGCAAAGATGCTCAACCAAAGTCCCAAGACCGACCAACCGTCCTAACAAGTAACACGTGCATTAACTTCTTCAGAAGGCACGAAAATCGACGAAAAGTACACTGTTAATTTTGACTTCTACGAAGGGCACAAAAATCGACGAAAAGCAGACAGTTACGTTCAACTTCTTGTAAGGCTCCGAAACCAACAGCTCCAAGCTCTAGAAAGCACATAGTTAATTTAACTTCTTCAGAAGGCGCACCCCCAACGACCGAAGCCGCTGGGGGGCGCGATTTCAAACACACTTGTTAACTCAACCAAAGCGGACGCAAGAATTAATTATACGCCATACGGGCCGGAACCCTAAGTCAAAATGAAATGCATAAGTGCTGCTTAATATTCTCTCTTGGACTCACGGAAGTATAGGGAGTGACGTCGCGCTGTGCTGCAAATTTTCGCATACAAAGAGGAAATACTTGTAGCTTGTAGGCCAAACAAATGCCTCGCTGGATGGCGGCGAGAACTCATTAAAAAAACGATAAGGGCAGATGGCGTCACCCATACGGGACGAAAGCTAAATTTAGAAAATATCGACGAACGCACATTAACTAAGAAACGCTAGTCTTTGAAATGAAAGGAATAAAGTTTTGAAACCTTGCTGAATGCGATAACCGGAATTAGGTTTAGAAACACAACTAAACTTTTAATTTGGGCTTACATTATGCGGGGAAAATACTACAATCTGAGATACAACTGCGGGAAAACTGCAAAAAGTGCTAGAAGGGAAAATTGTTGTCACACACAAATTTAAATACATTTTATGTATAATTAAAATTTATGCAGAAGCTAGCGTTACAAAGTTACAGGAAAGATCACTTTACCTACAGTGATTTATATCCTTCTTAAGCTAACTCTGTCAACTGGATCTCATTTGACTGTAATTTGGTAAAAATCAATTTTAATGCTTAAATGACAGTTCTGAATTATTAAACTAGTGTATAAATGTATCGCTTGTGGCAATAAGAATGAATCCCCTAGCTATCCTGAAATTCTCAGAATGTGGTTTAATCGCTTCTAATCTTTTTGTTGTAAAACTTTTATCTTCTATGATTACCCATTCTACGAAGAACCTTAAAGTGATATTCTAGTAACATAGTTACATAACCTAGTACCGTCATGTCTACATAGATTTAGACAAATGACACTGCTGTACGACCACAACCACATGGGTCTTCTATTTTACATATGTGTTAGTTGCATATACAGTGTGACCTGTAACTATTTTAGGAAAGCATGACATTCCGAGATTCCGTATTTATTTTGCTGGAATAATAACACCCTTGGATTTTGTGTTAAGTTCAGTAGCAGACCATTTTCAATGATCAATTAATACCTACTGGAATTTCACTAAATACAGGAATTTATCTGCAATAGGAAAAAGTAGAAAAACTACAAAAAAGGTATCTATCAGATTAGCACGTTTTTCGTAGTGGATTCATTAAATGATACGTAGTAGAAAAGTTGAATTTCAGTAGTGTGAGAGGTGTCGTAATTTAACTTAATTATCATTTACTGAACAAAATCACTATTTTGATAAACTTCAATGCTTTGTTTTCCAAGACAGTAGTGATTATGACAGCTAAATTTCCAGAATATCAGGCTTTCGTGAAACAATTACAGTCCGTTAGATTTTGTTATAAATAAAAAATAGAAGGCACTGTTAACGAAACCAAGTGTGAATTATAAAATTATAATATAGCCAAAATTGAGTAATCTATGGCGATAAATTACTAGAGCAGAACGATAGAAATGATTGCATTTTATGCCCAAAAAGAGATGGGATCCGACAAATATACCACTGTCTGAGAAGCTGCGAACAGCATTTATTAGTTGTTAATGTAATTTAGCATTGGCTTTTCCTATCTTCCATAGACCGTCAGAAACATTGTATAGTAACCATATTTTGTAAAGTCACCTGGTCTATTATTATGACAACTATTACTGAAGAAATTTTGTTGTACATTCAACAATTCAACATATTTAAAACAGATAAGAATCATTCAACCTGTTTTAAGGAACCCAAATACAATGTTTCTAATGAAATTATACAAGCAGCAGTTGTCAGCAATATTTGCTTAGAAAAGTATAACAAAATTTGAAAATCACTCCCAAATAAAAAGCAACCTTTAAGTCGAAAAATATTCACCCCCAAGGTTAACATTTTATTATTACATAATAGTTTACATTCAAAAGAAAATTTTATTTTACATTCATCTCAGAAGTTAAAAATATAAGTACGGATACAACAAAAAATGTATGGCTAATTGGGCACTTTAGTTGCTGCATAAGTTATAAATGAAATAAAACAGGTGAAGAGGATTTTGCTCTTGTATGTTTCCTCACATTTTTCCCCTACATTTGTCTTCGTGCCCCACTAAATGAATTTTCTGTGTTGGTTGATATTTAGAAATAGAAAACAAATAAACCATTTACCATTACGCAACACGAGTGGTGTTGTGTTTGTCTACATTTTGAATCGCTGTCCATATTAACAGCTTCTTCAAAAGCTATCTAAATCAAGTTCTTAGGTAACTTTTAAAACAGCTTCTTATGCTAAGGTTGTAGTGATATGTCTCTTCATATGTCTAACTAAATTCCCTTTTTGTGCTGCTTTATATTTGCAAACAAAACAAGAATAAGGTTTTTCACCTGTATGTGTTTTCATATGGTTCATTAAATTACTTTTTTGTGTTGAGTTATACTCACAAATAGAACACGAATAAGGTTTATCTCCTGTATGCTCCTTCATATGGTTCACTAAATTACCTTCTTCTGATGATTTATACTCGCAAACTGCACATGAATATGGTTTTTCACATGTATGCATCTTCATATGTCTAACTAAATGACCTTTTTGTGCTGCTTTATATTTGCAAATAAAACAAGAATAAGGTTTTTCACCTGTATGTGTTTTCATATGGTTCATTAAATTACTTTTTTGTGTTGACTTATACTCACAAATAGAACAGGCATAAGGTTTTTCTCCTGTATGCTTCATCATATGGTTCACTAATTTATCTCCTTTTGATGATTTATACTCGCAAATTGCACATGAATATGGTTTTTCAAATGTATGCATCTTCATATGTCTAACTAAATGACCTTTTTGTGCTGCTCTGTATTTGCAAAGAAAACAAGAATAAGGTTTTTCACCTGTATGTGTTTTCATATGGTTCATTAAATTACTTTTTTGTGTTGATTTATACTCACAAATAGAACAGGCGTAAGGTTTTTCTCCTGTATGCTTCATCATATGGTTCACTAATTTATCTCCTTTTGATGATTTATACTCGCAAACTGCACATGAATATGGTTTTTCAAATGTATGCATCTTCATATGTCTAACTAAATGACCTTTTTGTGCTGCTTTGTATTTGCAAAGAAAACAAGAATAAGGTTTTTCACCTGTATGTGTTTTCATATGGTTCATTAAATTACTTTTTTGTGTTGATTTATACTCACAAATAGAACAGGCGTAAGGTTTTTCTCCTGTATGCTTCATCATATGGTTCACTAATTTATCTCCTTTTGATGATTTATACTCGCAAATTGCGCATGAATAGGGTTTTTCACATGTATGCATCTTCATATGTCTAACTAAATGACCTTTTTGTGCTGTTTTATACTTGCAAACAAAACAAGAGTAAGGTTTTTCACCTGTATGCGTTTTCATATGGTTCATTAAATGACTTTTTTTTGTTGATTTATACTCGCAAATTGCACACAAATAAGGCTTTTCTTCTGTATGTGTTCTGATATGTTTAACTAAGTTACCTTTTTCTGCTGCTTTATATTTGCAAATAGAACATGTATGCATCTTCATATGTTTATCTAAATTAAGTGTTTCCGTTGTCATCACATGTTCCAAGTAATTACTTTCGGCTTTTGCTTCATATTCATGGACTGTGCAAACTAACTGATCTTCTAAGAGGGTACCAGTTGTTGCACACGTGCCAAGTAATTCGTCTTTGATATCAGCTTCCTCCCGCTTAATATGCAGTTTCTGGTAAACGTTGTTGTCGATAGTATCTTGAATGATCTCTTGCTGAACATATAGATTTGTGACTATTTTACTTTCATAGACTTCCGTCAGTGGTTCCTGTATCATGCTGGTTATTGCATTAGGCAAATTATATTCAGCAAATTCATGTTGCACGTCCATTACTATAACACAAATGAAGAATTCGGATGTATTAAATTCAATATCTGAAAATAAAAAGTAAAACAAAATTCAGGGAGGTTATGGTTGTTTATTTAATAGATATTAATGGACCTCCTATTCTGAGTCTAATATTATAACTTACATGTAATAACGTTTAAAACGTTCCTTGTTCAAACAATGTGCTAGCAGCAAACACAATATTGAATTATTTTACACAAAAGGTAATATTGAATTATTCTACACAAATTACAATCACTGGAAGCACGTCAATTAGATCACATGGAATTCAAAAGAACTACTGTAGTATACATGAATTCCGTAAAAGGATATCTACCAAACGAATCGAGTTCATGGGATTCATGCACGGTGTAAGAGATATAATAGTAATTTATTATACAAGACGATAAAGTTAAATTTTATCTACGAGTGGATCGTTTAACGTCGAGACGAAGTCGAGACGTTAATGATTCAAGAGTGGATAGAAATAACTTTATCGTCGTGTATAATACAATATTTTTTTCTATAGCAAGAACTTTCACAATTTCAAAAGAAAATAATGACAGTCAATCACGTTTCAAAATGTCAGTAACTAGATTGGGTTGCTACGATAATACGAAGCTGTCATATTTAATTTAAACAAAAGTTAGATAATTAAATTACTTTATCTATCCTTGATGTTAAAGTGCTACTTTATCTACCCTTGCTGTTAAAGTAAAACTTGACCTTTTGTTTTGAGTTGATAAAAGCACACTTTAACATCTGCTATAGAAAAAACTACATTTTTTTCTATAATTTTCAAGGTCAACTTTCTAGCGGATAAGTTGTATTCACAAAACAATAACTAATAGAAGCGAATCCCCCATGCTAAACGTTGGCAACACGCCATCATTTTTTCACAAAGCTGCACCCTGGTGACGGGGTGGCAAATTACACAATGAGCGGTAGATTTAAACGGCGCTAGTGGGAAATTTAAATAGCACGTATAGGCAACCCTCCAATCTCATTAATTTAAAAAATATTTTGTGAATAAAATTTGATTTAAAAAATAATTCATAAACTTTAATTGCTAATGCTGAATTAGGCATTAGCAATTAAAATTTACAAATTAGATCTTAAATACAAATTAGAGGAGTACAACTTTTAATGTAAATAAAACAATTATTTAAGGACAGCACTAGTAAAAAAAACTTGATTAATGTAGTAAATACATTCAGCAGAAATAATATACAATACAATAAATATTAAATTCTAGAACAAAAAATAAATACTTATAAAACAACATCGAATTAAATAAAATATACGTATTATTTATAAACATAAAGAATAAATAACAATACTGCGCAGCCATTTTCTGCCGATATTCTTGGGTAATGGAGGTATTCGGCTTATGCTTCTCCTTGACAAATTGATGATATGTAGAACCGCTTGAAGTTATTCTCCAAAGTAGATTGAAAATCAGTAACAGAAAGAAATGCATATAAATAATCCTGAATAATTTTTATAAATAATCTAACGTTGATTATTACACACGACTGTGACATGACTGATATCATCTTCAAAATATAAACGCGGGCAACACACTTACATATAATTTTGCCTGTGCCAAGAGTCATCGTGCTGATTGCCCTCAGAAAACTGTCCTCGAAACAGTTTTCATTGCAACCAGCACTCAACCCTTGGCATGTGCAAAATTATCGGTAAGTGTATCTCGCCCTTGTTATATTACTAATGATTATTTGAATAATCATTCGAATACATTTTGGTTCTCGATTCTTTTCGATTTTGCCGGTTTGCCGGTTACGCGGTTCAGCGTCATCTGCATCGGCATCGTAACTTGCAGATAGCAGAGGAACTCAGTTAATCGTTAATTATAATTATATCTGGATACACCTTTATTGTTTTCGGTTGCTGGCGATTTATAATAATATAATAATAATTAATAATATATTGTTGTATTTGTATGAGTTTTACGACTCGCTATTCTGCAGTAGCTCGATTACTTCTACATTCTTCCGATCTATAACCAAAACATAATATGTACATTATGTGTTATGTATTGGAAATTAAGAGGTATTTATTAAGTGTAGAAAGAAAGAAATATGCGGGACTACTTGCTAAGCGCAGTAAAAAACACTGGTAAAACGTTTATGTTTATCGATGGGCCGGGTTAAAGGCGGCAAAAAATTTATTTATGTTCACAGCATATGACGACGGATCGACCGCGAGCCTCAGCTGGCAAGGAAGCAAGGGAGAAAACTGTAGAGCCAGACGCCCAAATGGTGTTTTCAATACAATCAGTCTTGCTTATGCTTATGAGTTATGAATGACGTATTATTTACAGAATTTCGATCACTCGCAGGTCGCCGAGATATGGCACGTAGTACGTATCAGGATGAGCTTATTTTTCATTCGAATACTTGGAACGAAAACCGAGTTACATAGGTTATTTCAATAACCGGATAACCGGTTATTTTTCATTCGAATAAGCCCATCACTACTTACAATATTTGAAAATAATGAACGTTTGATTCTATGTAAAAAAATGAAATTTGTCAAGAGTTCAAATTAAGTAACTTTGACATTCAAACTTGACACATAATAATTTTGAAAAAGTTCTACCAACACGAGGTATAAAAATTTCCTAGCGTTTTACTCACATATCTACCAACATTGTAACACTTTGACAGTTATTATAGAAAAAAAAACTTACTTTACTATCCATTCACAAAACTTGTGAACTGTCAAAACGCTGCCAAGTTGGTACCTTGTTTAAATTCTGTTTTGGAACTTCTGGTTTCTGATTTTGACAGCACTAAAATATTTGAAATTTAAAAACTTGACTTCTGTACTTGATTGTAAAAAAATAATCTCCCAAATTCTTTAATTTTTGTGCCTACACTTCAATTGCAATTGAACAGAAACGAAAGAGGGTTATATTATTGGAAAAGGAAAAAAGGCTATTAGTTGATTATTACAAGGAAAAACTAGAAGAAAATAGTTTTGACTTTTGACACATGTAACATAACCTTAACTTTAAGTATTAATAGAAATCACTAGATCCGAAGTACATTCCCAAAAAAAACTGTAATTTCCGGGTACACTGAGCAAATATTTAAAAAAATGACATTGACAGTTTATGAGTTTTGTGAATGGATAATACGTGCGTCGAATCCAAATGATTTTGACAATTCAACACATCTGTCAAATAATTCAAATAGACCAATGACACTGTAGCGTTGTTCCGTTTTCAGCAAATAAAAAAGAATTATGTCGACATAATCGCTAGTGGTTCTAAGCGGTATAATTTTTCGACATAACCACTAGTGATCCTGGCAACATAATTTTTTGACATTTTCAATGTGATGACAGTTATTATAATTTTTCGTTTTGGTTGCTCGCATGGAAACGAACTCACAGCAATCCAAATTTCACGTACAAGTTTGCTCTCAATAGTAGATTATAACGGGTGTTCATAAACAGTCGTCATCCCAGTAGGTTTTGACTTCAGAAACGTATGTCTATTAAAATTGAGAAAAAATGCGCTATGACAGAATGACAGTACTCAATGACGTTTCATTGTGTTGCACGAATTAATCAAAGACATAACATTTTGTTTTTCAAAGCAACTGGGATGACGACTGTTTATGAACACCCGTTACAATGAGGGAGATAAATGCGTTATTTTGCTGAGGTGTTATTTTTGACTCGAGGGCGAAGCCCGAGAGTCAGAAATTGCACTGAAGCAAAATAGCATTCTCTCCGAGTTGCATATACTATTTTTTCACGTTGCAGGAAGATTTAAAACGAAAAACCTGTATATTTTAAACGTCATTTATGACATTTTAGTTACAATTATTTTAAAATTAGTAGCCTATGGTAAATTTTACAGTTGGTGGCACTGTAAGTCATTATGACAAGAGCTCACAATTATGTCAAATTCGAGGTTATCAGGTTAGGTTTTGCGTCAGTTTCGACACAAACTGACGTAAAACCGAACCTGCTCCTCGAATTGTTGTGTCAGTCATAATGAAAACTTCCTAAGGAATTTTTTGTCTTATTTAGTCTCTAGGGAGTAAATGTTTTACTTCTATCACAATTTTGATGCTATAGAAACCGACTTCTACTCCCGGTCGTAGAAAAAATGAATTTTTACAGTTATATTCGTTAAATTTTCCCTCGAATACCACTCTTAGTCAAAGTTAAATAGAATATTTTTGCCGTGGTATCACTACACTACTAGCAGCAGAAAGTCACGAAATGGAAGAAAGCCTGACTGAAATAGAACCACCCAGAGAGGAGGACATTGGACGTACCTATATTCCAAAACTGAAAAATAACAAGAATCCTGGGGAGAGCGAAATAACGGCAGAAATGTTAAAAGCGGGAGGGGACCAGCTCCAAAAGAAGCTACATGACCTTATCGTTAAAATCTGGGAAGAAACAGAAATGCCTAAAGACTGGCCAAACGCAATAATATGTCCAATATATAAGAAGGGGGATACACAACTGTGTGATAATTATAGAGGTATTGCCCTGTTGGACACCTGTTATAAAGTACTATCGAAGATACTATGGGCCGGTTGCAGACCGCAATGTTAAGTCTGGTGTTAGCTAACGTCGCGTCAAAGTGAACAAAATCGCATCAAATTTTGTTTACTAATGTATTAGTTACCATAAAGATTTGAGATTTGATTCGTTTTTGTTCACTTTGACGTCGCGTTAGCTAACACCAGACTTAACATTGCTTTCTGCAACCGGCCCTAAGAGAGAGACTGAGCATATATTCCGAAAAACTATGGAGGGAATATCAGGCAGGGTTTAGAAACAAAAGATCAACAATGGACCGAGTATTCGCCTTAAAAGAAATTCAAACAACATGTTACGAGCACAAGATAGTGTTATACGTCCTGTTCATGGATTTTAAACAAGCGTATGATAGGATAAACAGAGCTAAAATGTTCCAGGCCCTCAATGAACTAGAGATTCTCACAGCGAGACTAAGAGACTAATAAAAATGACACTTGTCGGTACAAAAAACAAAATAGCGTGGAAGGGAATTAAATCTGAGGAATTTGAAGTAAACAGGGGGGTTAGACAGGGAGACCCCCTGTCAACAGAACTCGTCAACCTAGTCTTGGAAAAAGGTGTAAGAAATTGCAGCATAAAAACACAAGGAACAACCTTTAATAACGACAATCAATGCTTAGCTGTTGCCGACGATCTCGCATTAATAACTAAAACAAAAAAGGAAATGGTAAGAATTATAAAAAGGTTAGAAGTGGAAGCAGGAAAGTTCGGTCTGAAAATAAACCAGGATAAAACAAAATTAATGGTAATGGAAAACACGCAGCAGAACATAGAAAGACACCTACGATAGAGATCACAGGGAGGGATGGAGTATGAAATTGAGAAAATGAGTAAGTTTGTATATCTGGGAGTAACAATCGAAGAAAAAGGGAGAGAGGAGTTGGAGTTAAGGGCTAGAATTGCAAAAGGGAATAAAAAAATGGGCAGCTTAATAGCACTGATAAAGTCAAATTACGTGTATAGAAATACCAAACTAAGAATATATACAGTGTGTCCCAAGTTTTATACAAATGGACAAAAAGGTTATCGTACATTTCACAAAAAAAATATTTTGATAAAAAGCTCTGCATGACTTGTAGATCCATAATCAAGTACAAAATTTTTAAAACATTGGCTAAAATACAGGGAAAATCAAAATTATGATTTGGAATGAGAGTAAAATACGTTCAAACTGTAGTGGAGAGCAAAACGTTAATTGAAATTCTACAAATCATGCAGAGCTTTCTATCAAGATTTTTTTTGTAAAATGTAAGATAAACTTTTTCTCCATTTGTATAAAACTTTTTGGGACACACTGTAGATCAATTATAAGGCCCACAGTAATTTATGGCTGCGAAGCGTAGGTTTTTAAAAAAGCTGAGGAAGAAATGCTCTTAAGATGGGAGAGGAAAGTACTGCGACTTATCTATGGAGGAGTTCAGGTAGAGGAAGAGTGGAGAAGGACTAATAGAGAGCTGGAATTACTATATACAGAGCCCAAAATAAACACCTTCGTCAAAGCCCAACGATTAAGATGGTGGGAACACGTGCAGAGAATGCCCAGGGAAAGGATGTATAAAAATTCCTCTAACAAGAGCATCGATTGGAGGGAGAAGAAAGGGACGACCCAGGATAAGATAGAACAGTGGGGTGTTGGAGGACCTTAGAAGCATAAATGGATGGATAAATGTTAGTGACTGGAAGGAAGAAACCGCAAATTGGAAGGAGTGGAGAAGAATAGTGAAACAGTTCGAAAAAACCTAAATAACCCATTATACATAATTAGTGGTTAAGATAAAATACAGAATGACCTATGTATTATCAATTGTAATATGGAAAACAGCTGTTAATGTTAATATAAACTTATGCCCTAGGCCTTCACGGCCTGTTGAGCAATTAAAATAAATCACTACTCATATCCATTGCGCTTCTGATCGAACCTAAGCGCAATGGACATTCGTGATACCACAGCAAAAATATTTAACAACTTTGACTACGCATGATATTATAAGTGAAGATTCTGTTGGCTACTTTTTGTCCTACTTCCCGTGCGGATCCAACAGGTGGCGAATGAGTCAACGTGTAAAATGTAATTCTGACGTCTTGTAACATTTAATTAATATTTCGCATATTTTATTAAAAATGGGGAAGCGGTAATGCGTTGTAAGTTATGATACTGGTTCAATATATTGTAGTGGTAAAAACAGTATCGGTTTTTAGCGCCGTCAAATACCGATATTCAAAAAAAGCGACAATAAAAGGGGTTGATTGTGTTAACCTAGAAACCCCTATCTGGACTAAAAGGAAGTAACTCAATCTTAAGTTGAGAAAATATTACTGGTTGTTAAGCTCTATACTATCTCTTGCCATCAAGTTGCTTGTCTATAAAACTGCTGAAACCAACATGAAGCTACGATATCCAGTTGTGGAGTACCTACGTCGTACCGCATCTATCAAATGTTGAAATCTTTAAACAAGAGAGGCAATTTAGTGCAGTGCGAAATATCATCAGGGGTTAGAAATACATCCTAATCCATGTGTAATCAAGCTGAATAGACGTGCTGCCGCAACGTGCGGATGCTTATTAGCTGGCCATAGACACGCGCTTAAAACCGTCACGAATGTAGTACACTGAACGTGTGTATATGCACAGCCATAAGCTGGTCATAGCCACGGGTTTAACACCTCCACTGAAAACTACATTCGTGGCGGTTTTTAGACGTGTTGGTATGGCCAGCTATTTGTGAGGCAGTTTTAGTATAGCTAAAGTTGGGCTCTACCTACTACTTATTACTGTGATGTTCAACTACAGAATTGGTGTACATTCTACAAAAACGGGTGGCGATTATAAATTTTTGAGCATACGCAATTTACCGGACCGTCTACTAAACTTTTACCGAAGGTTCTAGTGTCTGAAGTTGGCCAATTTGATGGAGAAGTTTAAGCAACAGTTCTGAGCACGACAGGGGTATTTCTACTTTAGAAGAAACTGGTGCTTTTTAAAACACAACTATCTAAACACACGATTTTAAAATAGATTCCCTTGAACAATATTTAAGACGTAATAACCTTCATATTCTAGGGATCAAAGAAGATTCCAATAAAGATACAGACCAAGTTCTTGCATTTTTTTTCGCTTCCAATCTTGCAATCCAAGTTCCTAAGGATGGAATTGGGTAGTTGGTTGGCAAAGTTTTTAAGATTCAATGAGCTGCTGAGTTATCTGCTAATTCCACGTTCCACATAAAGCTGTGTTTATATTTTTAGCATGCTGCTTGCTGTAATTAAATTACCGATATAAGTATCTTCAGTTTAATTTCTTATTGAAATTGCACATTAAATTAATTGCCTAATTATATCTCATATTTCTATTTTATTAAATAAAAAATCTATTGATCATGAATGATATCACTTGTAATTTTCAGTGTGCGCACCTGAATGCAAGATCATTACTGGCAAGTTTTTTGAATATTCGCGACCATGTAATTGATACAAACTACAACTCACTGACTGATAGTGAAACATGTTTAACGCCTAATATATTGCGATGGTTTTGTGCTCTCGACAATTCTGCTAGCCAATTGAACTAGAATGCATTAAAAATCAAACCGAGGCACAGAATTAATTATTTTAATTGGTGCAAGCTTAGCTTACTTGTATTGAGATAAATGCACTGATGAGTGCAGCTGAGTTTCACAATTTGAGGCAAACGTAACATGAAAAGTGACATTGTATCTGACGATTGTAGCATTAACGTTTGCAGTATTATGTTTGCTATTGTACGAAATGGTTTGCACAAGTACAAAGTATGAG
Source organism: Agriotes lineatus (assembly GCA_940337035.1). Lineage (NCBI taxonomy): Eukaryota > Metazoa > Arthropoda > Insecta > Coleoptera > Elateridae > Agriotes > Agriotes lineatus. The sequence goes on from CALNHX010000151.1 coordinate 78,796, forward strand.
CATTATAGTGGTCAGAAAGCTAGGACCAGAAAGACAAAGTAACTGAAGGGTATAGCAACGCAGTATGAGGATTAGAAACGTTGCAAGAAACAACCGACAAGAAACGTTGCAAAAGAGCAACCTACGAATAACATTGAAATAGAACGAATGACATTATTACGTGCATAATACAATACAGAACATAACAGTGCGGTTAAAAACTCAGTGAAATAGCAGAGTAAAGTGTAGTTCATCTATAATCTAAGAAAAACATTTATTTAGCCTGTAAGAATTAAAAATGTTATCAAAACTTTATTCTATAAGTTAATTTTAAGTGTCACCGCTTACCTATTTCCTTTTAAACAATTGTGGTGAGATGTGGCTAAGATGCGAGATTTTCTTTTGTTTAACAACCACAAAAGAGAGCTTTGAAATGGCATAAGCTGTTAACATTGTTGTACATCAGCTCCCAATAAAAGTTTGAATTTGTTAATAAAACATATCCATTTGAGTACAAGTGTTGGTTTTATTTAAGCACTGAAGTTTTGGGCACAATTAGAACCAGTTTGCCAGTCGTAAAGTGCTGTATTTGGTAAATATTCGTGTTCGACAAAAACCAGGAAAGTGGCGATCCAAGTAAGGGCTACGTTTGGGAGTCGATACCACCTGCAGGAGCGAGTTGGAGCCAAGTTTGGTGCCTTCAACGCCTAGATGGGTCCTCTACGCAGAACTTCATGCAGAGATCCGAGTCACCGGGCCTTTAGCAAAGCTACGGAAACGAGTTGGCGTACCCTGAAAGGTGTGAGCAGCATCGGAGGCTTCTGCAAAAACAAGGTATTTGCGAAAATTTTATCGTCCAGAGCTTGTTTATATTACTGGATCCTGCAAGATTGGAGTTTCCGCTACACATTGCCGCAGTTCCCGATTATCCAGAGCATCCCAGAACCCAGAGATCGACAAGCCGTCAGTAGAAATTGCAGAAATTATAGAAAAATTGTCCATTAATTTGCAAACTAAAAACAAATGATAGTTGGCGTCACTTTACGTCACGATAGAACAAAAGCCATTAGCACTGTTGCTATGCGAGATGAAATACTGTCCACCTACGGTGTTTTGCTGATTTTGGCATCGATTTAAATCAATTATTGCTATTTGTAGGAAGGCATTCTGTTTCGTGTTTTATGCCAAATTTTGAGGTTAGCTACGTCCGATTTAGTTTTGGTACGTAAGCAAGTAATTCTAGTTAAATTGGACCTACTAATAGTTAGTTTGCTCTACTCAGTATTTATAATTTAGCGACCTACCCCGAGACAGAGTTCACCGGAGCAGCCAAATTTATTGCAGATAATTAAAATAAAGTAAGGGCACTAAATCATTCAATTTTGCAGTAAAATATTTGCATTTTTAATAAGCCTAAGATCGTGCACAGGCAGCACTATTCTTATTGCAGTACGTGAATTTAGGAGCACCTTTTCCAATCATTTTTCTATTATTAAATTAAAAGTCAAGTTGTGAGGCCCCACAGTTCATAGTAATATCTTCAGATGTGGTGGCAATAGATAGCTACTGTGTTTTGCCTCGTAATCCTACAACGAGGGGAGATGGAGTTGGCATATATGTTAAATCATCATTCAAGCATTATGTTATGCAAAATGATAATGCTATCGAACAGTTATGGATATTGGTGACTGCGGGTAGGCAAAAACTGGTATTTTGTGTAGTATATAAACCTCCAAAAAGTAGTCACTTGAAGTTGTCTTGATAATACATTAATAATAAAACTGAGTGTCAATAATTTAATTTTATTCAAATGTTTCTAGCTGCTGGTCGTTATTAACAAAGTTCAATACAATAACATTCTTAACTAATATTCCTTATAACTAAAAGAATTTACAAAATTTCTAATTCTAAAATATTGTCTTCAATTTTATTTTAACTGTCTCATAGCGCCGCGCCATTCACTTTGTATTATTTAGATTGTCTTTTCACTCTCGCGTAATTACACTGACTTGTTTTTTTTAAATAGTCAACTTCCATCACCAATTTTTGTTTCACATCCTGTTGTGTGTCCTTTTCCTTGTATTTTTATCCACTGTCTACTTTTCTCAGATTTTCAAATACTGCTATCTAATATTACGATTGCCATGTTCTGCCTGGTTTATGCTCTTTGCAACGTATTATAATAATTCTGCTTCTTTTACCTTTATTTAAAATGCTCATAAACATATCCTATTTAATTATTCTGACATCTACGCTTCATTTAACACGCACATATTATAAACCTTTCTGTGACAGTTCTATTTATTTGGTTTGGCTTTAATTTTGCAGAAACCTCTTATTTTTGGCTAGTTTAAAATTATCGACTCCAATCTATGTAAAACGAGCGCTGTCCTTTGCCTTTTATACTCAAATCATTTCATTACTACTGGCATTGCTTTGCAAATGTAATTACAAATTGAAATTTATACGCTACATCTTGCAGTTGTATGAACAAGCCCAACTCTGTGCTATCTGACTTGCTTTATTTACTTGTGCTGCAAGCAGAGTTGAGTAGCGGGCTCAATACCATCTGAATATATTGGATAAATGAAATCAGAAGGGAAGGCGCCAAAAGGGCAACTACTTTCCCATATTATTGTTAAAGTGCTGCACTAAACTTTTGTAATGAACTGTTTTGATTATTGCTGAAGAGGTAACATATTGCAAATAAATTACTTGTGAAAAAAGTTCCAATACTTTTAATATCCTCATTTTCTTTACGCTGTGAATCCATTTTGAAGGGTTGGAACACTTGAAAGATGATGATTTGTAGATAATAACTATTCATATTTTTTTATATAATCATTTGTCACATATTGTCGCTTCACATGTTGATTAATTGATGTTTGACGTATTTGTAAGATGCCATTATTGTTTATATCAGCCTTTGCAGCACTTTGCAGTCTAATTAAGTAAATAAACTACAAACAAAGCGCTACCAATAGCATAACGAGTATTGCAAGGATATTCACTTATAATACCATGAGTAGTCAAAGTTATGTCGACTATTTTTGTGGTGGTGTCACGAATGTCCATTGCGCTTTGGTACGATTAGGACGAGTGCGATAGCACGAGTCCTAATCCCAAGCGCAATGGACATGAGTAGTGATACCACCGCAAAAATAATCTACTTAACTTTGACTAAGAATGGTATTCGAGAGACTATTCAATGAACCAAACTACTTTTTGAAATTAGTTTTCAGTAAATCTAGCAACAAACTACGCACTTTCTATAGTAACAGAACACAAATATTGACTTTTTCTAATAAAAATCACATTTGTTTAAAATAGTCACTTGAATACCTTCTAGGAAGATATATCCGCTGATATTTTTTTGATTCGTCAAGAAACGTTAGAATTCTGGATTTTCATTGGTCACTTTTTGACAGATGACAGGTGAATTGAATAGTCATTCATATTTATCGGTGGACTTCTTTCTATCCAGTTATCATGAAGAAATTGTTTATTATATTTTGAGTTTCTTTAATTTTGAATCACTCTCTATAATGTACTATAATATGTAACCAAAATAATTAACATAAATATGAACAAAACATTATTAAAAATATTAAAATTTATATAAATATCAACCCTTGAACTCTGCATTAACGGCTAATGAAAGTAAAATAAGTTTTATTATTTTAATAGATTAAAGAAAGATTTATTACATACTAATATTTTTACATAAGTGAAAATATTACAACTTTCCAGCGACAGATGTACTATCTCATACTAGGAAAACTTATTGATCGTACATTTCATAAATAGTATATTATGATACTAGTGTATAAGTACGCCTTTAAAGGAGCTAGCGGAGTGCTTTTAACGTCGCTAGTTCTTTAATGGCTCTTATACAATTGTATCATACGCTATTTTTTCTACGATCGTAACAGAAATATAAAAACTTAGTTCGGTGACACTTTTTCCGTCACATTGTGTTAGATATTCTGGGTTATGTTGACATATTCAAACTTACGGCAAATCGTGTTTTAATAAATTATTAAAACAAGCCTCCAATTGCAACGTGTTAAAAAGACGTAATTCGAGCGTTAATATTAAGAGTGCTATAAACAGCACTTTTGACACTAGAAACTATGCAAAAAGTGGTCATTTTGACATGATCGTAGTAAATTTTTTTTTATCTACAACTGTCAAATAATAAATGTATTATATTGTAATGGTATTTAGCCCTCCACTCAGCTCTGGTGGCAATGCAGACTAATTAAAGATTAAATCACAAAAGCACAGAGTTGGGATGATTGGCACAACTGTGTAAATTCACATAATTTGTCAGTTTGAAATTACATTGGAAAATTTAGCCATTAACATTCGATCTATTTGAATAAGCTAGAAGGGAATGAAACTCGATTTTCAAAGGTTTGGAGTTAGTAATGTAAATTTAGCAAAATATAAAAGGTTTGGGCAAAATAGAAGCCGAACCCATATTAAGTAAAACCGGCACAGAAAGATTCAAAATATGTAAAGTCAAATGATGCGTAAAAATTAAAGTAAATTAGAAAATGGAATTATGATGAGCATTTTAAAAATATAAGAGGTAAGAGAAAAGATTAAGGAAAGAAATGTGTCATAGAGCACAAAACCAGGCAATTTACATGCAGCATCAAGATGGAAAATTTGAGGAATAGCAAACAGGTTCAGAATAAATAGGAAATTCAAGCAGGCGGATGTAAAACAATTGGTGAACTAATAAATAATCAGTGTAGTGGCGGATTGAACAGAGAAGTGAATTTACAATAAACTAAGTGGCGCTATAACATAGTAGAAAATCGAGAATTAAAGAACAATTATTATAGAATTAAAACATTGTAAATAATTATCATAGTTGTTAGATTTATTTTAAATGTAATGTAATTGAACTTGGTTCATTTCCTATTCAAATATGTAAGACAGTGTTTTGTTATTAAGAACCAGTATTAGAGACAATTGAATAAAAATTATACCTGACAGCTTGAATTTTGCTCCAACTTTAATAAACGAAATTTTATATTTACAGTCAACCTACATAAAAATAAATTACTCCATTGTGTTCAGCACAATTTAATGCATATGTGGAAGTGTGGGTAGCGTTTTTACCAAAAATTAAATTTACCTACACCGAGGTGGTGGCTTCCGATCTTGGAGCCGTCATCGAAGGAGGTCTACGATTCTCCGATAGCAGCAAACGAGAGGGCTACAGCAGTGAGAGGACGTTGTAGAGCACCAAGCGGACCAGCGGCAGCAACTACATCAGCGTTCCAGCATCCCTGGGGGTCTGCATCAACGACAGGCAACGCAGAGGGGTCCTTTAGCGGTTACCGTTCCTGAACGCATTGTGAGATTAGTGTACGAAAAATTTAACCGCTCCAAAGGCTTGAAAGTGCGATCATACAAACCAAGGAACTGGAATCCGATTTGTTTTGATGTCCATGAATAACCAGTAATCTAGGATTTGTAATTAAAATGGCCAGTTGGAAGTTAAAATAAACAAAATCGCAGAGACGTCCTTTTTAAGCAAGCCAATGGACGTATTAGCCTGAAAACAAAGGAACTTACTGACGCCGTCCAAAGGCGGTTTAATTCAAACACTTACCGAGTAATTTGCTCATTAAATCCTTGTTTTAAAATTAATTACACGCAGTTTGACAGGTCGAGGGCTTGCGCTTTGAAGTTTAATTTCAGTTGTACACAGTGGCTTGCCAGTAATATTTTAACTTTGAATTTAACAAACTAGGAACCCAAGCCTAAATGAGAGACGAGTCTTCATGCAATATTTGAGCTAGCAAAATAAATATTATACCGATGACCGAATCACAAATTTAGGGCAAACTACTATTTAAAATTTTAAATATCAATCGAACCTAGAAATTAAATAGTCAATCGGTTAGAATTTGATATCATAAAATTCAAAATCAAAGTAATTAAGGTATGTGGTGGACTGTATGTATTTTTTACAAATAGTACAAAACAAAGCATACAACACATTGCAATACATCCAACTCTAAATACAAAAAGTGGCTCATATTCCACATGGTATTTTTTTTAAACTAGTGGGCTACATTGTCAATAAATGACATTAACGCGGAGCATAGCAGGTTAGGCTTTGCGTCAGTTTTGACACAGACTGACGCAAAACCTAACCGCTAACCTCAAATTTAACATAGACTTATAGTGTCACCAACTATATACATAGTTGTGGATAAAATATTGTATTGGACAGGCATATAATGGCTGTATTACACTTGAATGATTACAACTCTTGCCTTCAGCTCGTGTGTAAGCTTGATCCTCATGTAATATTGCCTACATTATATGCTTGTTAAATAAAATACTATTACCCAATACCATACAATTCGTAGAATTACGATAAAACACTTCGTTCAAAAACGCGATTCATTTAATGTTCACTTTTATCATACCTAATTATTAGTGGGTATTCTATCATTTTTCAGATGCTAGACAATTATTTAATATTGAGTGAATATTATAGGAAATCAAAATCAATTAAGTATTTGCAAGAAATCCCTGAAGTATAAAGGATTTAGAAACTTTGATCTATAATATAACAGTAATTTACATTGCAAGATTGTTACTAAGAACTTTGGGTGCAAGTACGGAATCTAGGCGAGTGACAGCGAACTTGTTAACCGTGTGAGCAGGTAAAGTTCTGGTAACAATCGAGCAGTATACAACGTTTTATGCTATTCTGATTCGTAAAATTTTTATAAAAAATTCTTAAATTCAAATGACGTTGCGTTTCTTTATACCTGGAGACAGACTGTGGTTTTGGTACCCAATTTTTAGAGCGACTGGGTGGGCCGCCCGCCAGATGTGGTGATTGAACCCTTGCAGCCAGTCTTATAAAGGCCACTAATCTGACGTTATCTTTAATTCGTTGTTAAAATAAACAAAAGCACATCAAAATGTGTTTACTAATGAATAAAATGTCATAAGCATTGATGTTTGTATGCGCTTTTGTTTATTTTAACAGCGAATTAAAATTAACGTCAGATTAGTGGCCTTTATAAGACCGGCAGTTAGAATACCATAAATCATTTTTATTATTAACTGAGTCACTTTCCACCTGCACTGTGTGCTGCCTAATTATAGAATTTCAGTCTTATAGGTTTTAAAACGAGTACCCAAATTAAATCCGCGCATATTTAGTTCAGTAAATGTATTAATTAAATCTAATAGTTTGTATCGTTTGCAATAACGCAATTCACTAAAAATGTTAAACACACATAATTTTTTTCTTTGTATTGCTGTATTATTTCGTTTTTAATATAGTACTGTGCGTTGATAATTCTGCATAGTACCAAGGCCTCTTGAATTGTGAGATAAACGTCACAAACATTTACATTCAGCGAGCCGTGTGGAGTGTTTTGTTTTGAAATCCTTGTAACATCTTCAGATTTGAATTACTTCTGATGTCCCACAGCTGTACACCCAGATTGATTGGAGAATTGATTTGTACAGTTACTTTCCTAGTTCGAGTAGTACTGTGGTAGCTTAGGCCCTGTATGTTTCTGCCACGTTTGCCGTCTATCCAAGTGCAGAACTGATTTAAGTAGTTTTTCTAGTGCTTTCAAAGGACTGATGGGCCTGCAAGATGTTAATTCTTCTAAAGTATTACCCGGTTTAGATATCACCTTCCATTGCTCCGGAAAATAATTATATCTAAGTATGGCATTACATACGGAAGGGGCCATAATTATATATAACAGCAATAAGATAAAATGAACCACAAAATAGGATGCTCGAGTAAGAAAGAGATGACCATACGATAAAATTATTTTAGTAGGCATGTTTAGTTGACTTATGTCATAATTAAAATAAGCTGCATGCCTACTCGAATATTTACTAGTATGTTTATCTCTTTCTTACTCAAGCAATACGTGTTATTTTCTTATTCATGTTATCTCATTGCTGTTATATTCCGATGGGGCCACAATTATATATAACAGCAATAAGATAACATGAAAAAAAATAACACGTATTGCTTGAGTAAGAAAGAGATAAACATATTAGCAAACATTCGAGTAAGCCTGACGGTTATTCTAATTATGGCAGATGTCAACCAAGCATGCCTACTAAAATAATTGTTTCGTGTGGTCATCTCTTTCTTACTCAAATATTCTATTTTGTTGTTCATGTTTTCTCATTGCTGTTATATATAATTATGGCCCCATCAGTATAATTGTGGCCCCATCGGTATATTATACAAAACTGCAAACATAGCCATTTTGATCAACTTCTATCGATCTTTTGCTGTTATCAGCTTGTACATTGAAGGCTTTTTCGAGTCGGTTTCTTTCATAATTACAGCTAAAGCTGCAGCTCTAGATATCCTCGTTTTTTTCACGAGTCGATTCCATTTCAAAGGGTTTAAACACTTTTGAAATATGATTTCACTTCACGTTAATATTTGGCGTGTTTGTACGCCGCCATTATTGTTTACCTAAATTTAGTTCAAGGTGGCTTTGGCGTACACTTTTACACTTTCGCCGTCTAGCGAAATATTTGTGAACTAGGACAAAATTTATCCTGCCTAGAAATTCGAGTCTATTCACCTTCATCTCTTACACCGTGGATGCATGTTATTGCAGTCACGACTTTTATCACAATGTTCCGATGAAGCTATACTCTAACCCAACCATGTAGCTACAGGGAGATCAAAAATAAACTTGATCGCGGCAGCCATTGAAAACAATAGAACTTGCCTAATCTGTAGCATGCTTTTTTGTTAACATAAAGCTGTCAAGTTTTTTTGAAGTTTAAAATTCCACTTTCAACATCTTGTTTATCTTATCACATTGTGTCACCTGTGACTAAAGAGCCTCTTAGTCACGGCCTAAAGTTGGCAACAACGTTTTAGTCAGTATTTGCTTTATTAGCCACAGCTAAAACTAAAATCAAGGTAGTTTTCAACAGTCAACTTTGACTTTTGTCAAGCATGATTTAACCTAACATAAAATTCAAAGTCTTAATAAAATTGTCTAAATTTGTGGTCGTAGAAAAAGTATAGTATGTAACACATTATATAAACTCGTCTAGACACTCGTTTATTAAACACTCGTGACTAAACTGATGTTTATAGAACTTGTTACATAATATACTCTACATTACATATTTTTCTATATGTGTGTAGGTTGTGAGACTGTGTTTAAATCACATGAACTAATAATACAGTTAGTTGTAGTCCAAGTTTAGTTCTATAAAGTGCATTGTAGACAGTAGGTATGTGTTCCATGGGATCCTGCCATCAAGTTTATTTTGAGGTGAGTCAGCATTGTAATTAGAAAACGAAATCCTAATTTTAAACAAATGCAAAAGTTGATTCTATGTGTTACGTCAGATGCGCTCACTCTACCTTTCCTACTACAAGCCATACAATACAATAAAACTTATAAGGAATTTAATAGTACCTATTGTATTGTTGGCACTTGTCGATGAAAATATGAATTTGTGTTGTAACGTTTCGCTCTGGTTTTAAATGCATTTTAAATAATATATAATATTAGGGCATTTAAAACGCCGCAACAATCGAATTTTCAACAATTGGGAATCTTCATCCCGCGCTCGAATCGCCAGTTCCTCGCTGTGCGCAACCGAAGCGTATTAGTGTTTAACGCGCACGTTGATGCGAAAGGAAGGAATGCAATAACATATAAAACCGCAAACTTCACTGCTCTAGGCCTATCCCGCGGCCTCCGCTGGGGAAGGCCTCATGCCTTTTTCAGCCTGGCCACCCGAAATTAACCAGGGCTTTCAATCTCCGCACCAGAATTCATTCCCGTACGATACCAGTAATTTACTAGAACTTGCTAGAAAACAAAAATCCTGTTCTCTGAACGACGTACCCGACCCGCTTTACTCAGTTCATAATTGTTGTAATTAAATCAAAGTTTACAAAGAATTTGAGACTCGTTAAAAATAGCCATTTCACCTGTGTGAAACCGTGGAACTTTGGTGATTTCAAACGCAGCCTGCGATCGGGCCGCGCTACGCTGAAATTATCCAGGGTTTTACAGCTGATTTGTTCCGAATAACGCAGCCTGAGATCGGGAGTGTAATTCGGAATAATCCAAGGCGAAATAACTCCGATTAAAACGATTAAAAGTCTTGCAGGGTTTCTCAATAGTAAACACATCTTCACGAAAGGATAGCGCTTTGTTAATTTCGAACTAGGGTATACCTGAGATCAAGTTGCACTATATTGAAATTGGCTAAGGTTTTATATCTAATTCGCACAAGTCGAACAAATCTGCGATCGGGTTGTACGATTTGTATTACGTTAACATCACTTGTAGCAGTTCTACGTCCCGTAAACTTTTCTAGTTTAATAAGAGGAAACCACATCTGTCTGAGATCGGACAGTACGATCTTCTCATTCTCGAAACCTCGTTAATTTTATTATTTAAAAGTAAAGCCGGTCGAAAGTTGCCTTGAATAATTGGAATTCATTCAAAGCCTAGTAACTTATCAGACGCCCCGCGTATATTTGGAAGTGATGTCCGGCCCTCGACCGCGTAGCTAAATTTAGTACATAGTCATTTCCTTCAGGTCGCATTTCATATACCTTCGAATCCTGCTATAATTTGACGTTGACACGCGTGCGAACTTTCTGTTATTACACATGGTCAATCAGAGTAAGGACATCCAGCTGTTATTCGGAAATTAAAGCGGCACTTATTAAACAAAATTTATTACACAAAACACTAGATAACTTAGTGCTGTCATTAATCAGAAGAATTGACATTGGTTTATGTTCACAGTACTGCCAAGTATCCCAATCCATCTTAGGGAGTTCCAGCGGTTACCAAACGGTTGGGAACTACGACCGCCTTGCCAGTTGGGTGGCCTAACCGAATAAAAAATCTAGTTAAAAATTTAGTTTGTATTGACAATTACAAATGATATTTATTTTTACAAGTAAAATCTTATTATGTATATAGTAGTGAATAAATGTATTTCCTGTTGAGTTGTTCTTTAAATTAGTCAAAGTATAAGGAAACCGGATCCTGGCCTTACACAGAAGCTACCATCCGTAAGGGCATATATAATTAGTGCTACAGGTTAATTTACAAAATTAAATATAATACAGAAATCTTTGTAAAGCCCCAGCTAGCATTACAGTGTATTCTGTGTTGGTGTATGATCATCTAACTATCTAACTGATGGCGGAGTATTTGTACAAAGCGTTGTAGACTAATGCCTAGGAATTAATTCCTGATCAACCAGAGATAACTGTATATGTCACTAATGTATGAGGAAAGACTTTTAAACATTTTATTGGGTCACAATCAATAGGGTTGCACACAGGGTTGCTGTGTCATCATTCGCCGTTATCCGCTGTGAGCATTAAGGGGTCAAATTGCGCATCGTATACAAACATTACAAGAATCGACAGCGTCGCGTAGCTCAATTCGATTTCGCGGTATAAAAATTCAACTTGGAGTTAATAATCAAACTTTGGCGGCATATTTAAGCCGTTCTGTATGCCATAGCCTATAGCTTTTATATTGTGTATTTCTTATGTGTGTATTTGTTGGTATTTGTGCTTTATTGCATATATGTTTTTTTGTTAACTTTTGGGGTTCCCTTACTGGCCGTGTTCGCCAGTGTGAGTTTAATATTTCAGGTGACGAAGAGCTGACCTTAAACAATATTAGCTATCCCTTAGCTGCACTGGCGATGTCAATGGAGTCTTATAGCTCACTGACTGAATAAGCTAGCGAACCCAGGGCATTTTAACGTAATAATTCAATAGATGTAGGACGATAAAAGAGGTACCGTTTCAATATAGACACAAATCTCACATTAATCATATTTTAATAGTTGTTAGTAGTGGTTACGTTTACGGGGCGCTTAAATCAATTTCCGCGCCTGCACCAAATGTGTCTTTGCTCATGCACAAAACTAACTAGTCACAGGAAATCATAAATTATAGTATAGTATAGTATAGTAGTATAGTATAGTTGGCAGTTTGATTCCCACCACAGTTAACACATTTGGGAGATCCAGACTCCTTGAATTTAGTGCACTGTGAGTAATGGTGGTTCTCCGTGCATTTCACGCAACGTGGGGATAAGTGGCAGTAATTCTACCAGCTGACAATTTGTGCACTGTGGTATATCGCTATTCTTCCGGTGGGGCTCCACGACTACTACACAGTGTAGCATTCTGTTCAAATTAAAGATATCATTCGTATTCTCCGTTTTGTTTAGTTCGACAGCAACTATTACAGTTCAGGTATTAAGAATAAAACTAAATAAGCATGGAAATTATCTATAATCAGATATACAAAATAAATGTTAATTATATTCCCCTTGCAGATATGCAGATAGGCCACCCAAATTGCCGGAATGGCTTCCCTTTCTTCCACTGGTTGATAGTCACTGGAATGTCCAGGATAATTGGTGGATATTGGCAGTACTAAGAATTTAAAAACAAACGTCAACACAGTGCAGTGAATACATGGTGTTATCAGTTACTTTATGTAATGAAAGCAAATAAATGTTCATATACCAACTTGGGTTACTTTCTCTTGAAGGCGAAATGTCCCCCACATGCTCGGCTATGGAATTTGGCTTATTGATAACGGCGGGCGGCGACATGTTTATCTCATTTTGATAGCGGGTAGACATCGCGTGTCAAGGACGGACAACTACAATGCTCAAAGTACGTTATTTTTAGACCTGGAGGAATCGCATATTATGCCGGTAAATTCAGGCTGCGTTTCGGCCAAAAGGTTTTGGTGCGGCCGAGCTGCGGAAATACCGCGGGGCCTGCACGTCCTGGGGAATTACATAACGTAGTTCTGTTTCTGGGAAATTTTAGTGCTGTTCACTTGCGGCGCTGATCCAGGCACCCGCTAGTAACAGCTAAAAAAGTGTGGAGTTTTCTGGACTATGAATTGACTAGAACAACGGGGTGCGATTCTCAGATCGGCGTTGCTTTTTAAATTAGTAAGTTATGGGAGTTTTGTGACTCTGAATTAGCCAGAACAGCGGGACTCGATTCTCAGGTCTGCGTTGCTTTATCTTACGAAATTATTGGAAATTTATTGGCTATTTACCTAAAGTACATTTATCTACAGGACGGATAATAACTTTAGACAGCGGGACGGGTTAGCTAACGGTTTTTTCTTCGGGAATCTGAACCCAGATTTTCTCGAATAATTCTGGTACAATTCTGGTGGCCCAGCTGGGACAGGAGCGGAACTCTCCCCCAGCTGAGAGCGCAGGTCAGGTCGGAAAAAAAGAAGTTCGCTTTCCCGGAATAATTATCTTCGAGTCTCGCGGAATTATTTTATTTTATACATTGTTGTCGAGTTCCCTCTCTGGCGTCAAGGCGGTAGTTAAACTGCGCGCTGCACGATCTGTCGTGTCGTTCGCGCACAGTGGCGAGCCTCCGGCCGTGGGCACTCTGGAACGCAAAAACGCGAAGATTAAACGCTCTTAATTTCAGATTAAAGTTCAGTAGCGCTTAATCAGGAGCGAACGTTACAAATTCATTAATCAAGAATGCCGTGACAGAGTACTGATATTTAGCATAATACATGAGTAGCTATTGTTGAATAATACATCTTAATGGTTTCGAAATTAATGGTGCAGCTAATCACTGCTATATTGTTTTGTAAAACAATTTCATGTACAGATTTTTAGTCTCTTTTATTTTTCTTAATTTGGAGTTTTTGTGTTCAAGATAAACGGTATTTAACTTGTCCTCCAAGTTAAAAAATACTTAAAAATTACGTTATCCATGAATCCAATGTTTATTAGTAACGTTTTTGTTTTTAGAAACGTTAGTGGTCAAATGACTCGTACAGGAAAAATACCTTATAGTTAGTTGCTCTCTTTATAAATACAAAGGAACAAAATAGTAATTTAGTTAGACACATGAGATCTCATGCATAAGAAAAACCTTACCTGTTTGTACTCGTATATTCAACGCAACACAGAAATATCAGTTGGTTAGTTCAGTGTGTCCACGATCGTGTATTGCTGCTGTCACTGTCAATAGATGTCAAATTTGAGGTTAGCAGGTTAGGTTTTTTGTCAGTCTGACACAAACTGACGCAAAACCTAACCTCGAATTTGACATAGACAGCGTCTTCAACAATACACTTCAGTACTACCATTCGTTCCCTTTGTAGGCCCATTCCTTATTGGTTGAATTTGCTCCGCCCACAATACAGTCATTCTGCGGAACGTTACACCTTGTATTCTATGCACCATGATTTGAAGTCTGTTTTCGATGTTTTCAAATCAAGGAGGCTTTGGCGGTAGACAGAGCTGGGACAATTACAAGAAAAAAGTAATCGAGTACCGATTACATTTACTTGTATAAAAATGTAATCGATTACAAATTACATTTGTAATCGATTTTACTTATGTTTCCATTACAGTTACTCTTTGTAATTCTATGAAAAATAAATATTAACGAACGACATGCCCAAGCCAAAATATATTGATATATTCCTTATACGATCTCATAAAGAATTGAATGAAAATGAATGATGAAAGTTGAAATAAAGCAACCAAGAAATGAAGATTATTTATTTCAAACAGAGAACATTAATTAAACATATACATGGAAAGAAATTAAAACAATCTGTTTACACTAACTCACGCAAACACATACTTAATTTAATCCTATAGAAAACATAACTGCATATATTTGAAATAACTAAACACACTGTTATAATTAACTTCATATCTAACATATACAGAGTGATTGGTTTTCATCAAAACTTTTAGAAATTCTCGTCGCTTAAAGCGTTTCGTACCGGAGCATTTATAATTGAGGCAAACGAAAGCAATCGTCCACGGGAGCCGAAGATGGCAAACAAGTGTTATATTTCCGGAACATTTTCTTTAAGAGTGGATAATCATTTAACGATGATACATGTTTTCTTTGGTCATCTAAATATTTTAATAATTCCAAGTGAATTCTTCAATATGCTTCACTAGAATTTGTATTAGCAGCTGATACTGTGGAACTGTCGTATACATTGAAATCGAAGAAATTGTCAATAACATCTTGAGAAGTGTGTTTATTATCCCTATCCGACATTTCATTTACAACTTGTTTTTCTCCTGTGGCAATGGCATACCCTTTAATATCTTCTACAGTGACCTTTGAAAAATTCTTGATATAATTGAAGAATTTCAATTTAATATTTGGACATAAGACAGAAGCTATTACTGCATCTTTTTGATTCCAAGGTCAAAGTAAAAATATGGGAGAACATTTACTGTAAGCTTCTAATTGCTGAATTTAGCAGTAAAGGTACTAGGCTTGGTATAGGATACAGTGCGTGACAACTAGCTGAAGCTCTGAGAATTGGATGCGCAGTAGTCTTAAGCCGAGTTGGCAGGGACAATTCAGTTCTGACAAAAAAAAATTCGAGTGAAGATCGGTACAACAACTGATCTTCACTCGAACCCAATTTTGTCAGAACTGAATTCTCCCCGCCAACTCGGCTTAAGAGTACTGCGCATCCAATTCTCAGAGCTTCAGCTAGTTGTCACGTGCTGTACCTATAGAAGATATTATTTTTTCCTTGAAGTAAATCTAAATTTGTTGCTAGTGGAGTCATTACTTTGTGGTACTCTTCCCAATAGTGTATTTCAGTTTCTTTAAAATAGTTCAGTTGCAAATGTTGAAATAGTAAAGGCAGTTTATCTTTTTCTTTTAATATTTGTCCTACATAGTCGTAATAAGAGTTCCATCTTGTTTGTCCGCGGTAGCTGAGTATGTGTCCTAAAATGGCTTGTACCCTTTCAGCTGATTTGGGCTTTTTTGTAATGAACTCCATAGTTATCATAGCGTGAGTAAAAGGGCACATACAGTGGGGACATTAACTGACCAAAAAAGGATACTTATTGTTTAACTTTGATTATAATTAACAGTTTAATTTAATTTGTCATGAATGAGAAGTGTATTTTCTATTTACTAACACAGATTAAAAATTATCAAGTTTTATTTATTGAATGAATGCAAACTCTTTGTAACGCCTCGTTTCGATTGAATTTCAAAAAACTGGTTAATGCATTTAACACCGACTTTCGGACCACCTTGTAGCTATCTCTTCTTCTTCTTCTTTAATCAGCGTTGAGCGTCCGCATGCGAACATACACCTCCTCCATTTTTTTCCATGTTCCTCTTTCCTGCGCGATTGTCATCCATCTCCTCCCGGCAATCTTTCGAATATCGTCATACCATCTCAGTAAGAGGCGTCCTACGCTTCGTTTTCCTGCCCATGGTTTCCACTCGGTTGTTATTCGTGTCCATTTCAGTGGCTGCATTCGTGCAATGTGGCCTGCCCATCTCCACTTCATTCTCATTATTCTATGTCCCACGTCTTCCATTTTTGTTTTTTGCCTAATCCACTCTATTACCTTTCTGTCTTTTAGCGTTATGTTTAATATAGATCTTTCCATATATCTTTGCATGGTCAAAATATTATGTAGTGTTTTCTTTGTAAATGCCCACGTTTCTGTGCCATATGTCAATACAGGGATAATGCAGCTTTCCAATACCTGTACTTTCATGCGAATTGTAAAATTCTTGTCTTTGTTTCTCAATATGTAACTCAGCCTCCCAAACGCTGCCCATGCTAGTTTTATTCTACGCTGAAGGTCTGCATTTTGCATGTTTTTGTCTATTGTTAGTGTCTGTCCTAAATATACAGCCTGTTCAAAATTAAGTGTGCACTATTGCTATCTCGGTTGCTATTATAGCTACGAAGTTGGTTAAATCAGTAAAATAGTAGCATTTTTCGTGCCGATTAAAATGGCGCAAACAAAAAAACAATTGAGCGTCGGGTTTTTGACATATGCCAAAAAAATTCATTTTTTTAAATGGAACCCCCTGTATATTTTGACGTCAATCGATAGCCAATCTTCTTCTGAACAAAAAACTTCTTATACCCTACTATCCTAAAGTTAATAACAATGGAGATATACGCCTGTTGAAAATTAAATGTGCACTATTGCTAACTTGTTTATTATGGGAGCTACAACGTCGGTTAAATGGGCGAAGTAGTAGTATTTTGTACGTGAATTACGGTGGTAATTATAAAAAAAACAATTGAACATTGCATTTTTGAGATATTTAGCAAAACGTTTTTTTTATTGGAACACCCTACTTATACATTTTGACATATTTTGAAATAAAATTCTAGCAACTCATTTAAGCTTGGTTGTAGAGAATGTAATGTTATTTCAGAATAGGTTAAAACGTATAGGGTGTTCCAATAAAACAAAAGTTTTGATAAATATCTCAAAAAATGCGATGTTCAATTGTTTTTTTATAATTACCACTGTAATTCACGTAAAAAATACTACTACTTCGCCCATTTAACCGACGTTGTAGCTCCCATAATAAACAAGTTAGCAATAGTGCACATTTAATTTTGAACACCAGTATATCTCCATTGTTATTAACTTTAGGATAGTAGGGTATAAGAAGTTTTTTGTTCAGAAAAAGATTGGCTATCGATTGACGTCAAAATATACAGGGGGTTCCATAAAAAATGCATTTTTTTGGCATATGTCAAAACCCCGACGCTCAATTGTTTTTTTGTTTGCGCCATTTTAATCGGCACGAAAAATGCTACAATTTTACTAATTTAACTAACTTCGTAACTATAACAGCAACCGAGATAGCAATAGTGCACACTTAATTTTGAACAGGCTGTATATATTGGTCCACTTTTTATTTCCTTTTACAATAAAGGAAGTATTGGATTCACCCCAAAAATTCGAAATTGGGTTTTCAACAGATCATCACGTTTTAGAGTCCCCTGAACCTAAAAAAACATATTTTTTTTCATTGGTCTGTCTGTGTGTCTGTCTGTCTGTGTGTCTGTCTGTGAACAGAATATCTCAAAAACGAAAAGAGATATGGCGTTGAAACTTCATATATAAGTTTTGTATACTATGTAGATGAGACAACAAGCTTTTGAAGAAAATCACATAACCGGAAGTAGGTGTTTACTCTTGTGATTTTTCAGTTTTTTTCGATTTTTTCAAAAACGGCTCTAACGATTTTTTTAAACTTTACATTTTTATTATATTTTCAATGCGTATTGATGTGACATAGTTGATTTTCCAGTTGAATACTTCTAAAGTGGGTTTCTTGTGTTTTTTTTTCTATTTTTTTATTAACTCCTAGTTTAAATAAAACACCCGGTATATTATTACATTTTTGAATTAACCTTAAAATACTAGAAAAAATTTGTCTGGTTAACTAACGCTCTATTTTGTACCGTTTTTGTAGAATTTGTAATTTTTGAAAATTTTTGACAAATGGTTAAAAATTAAAAATGAAATTTTTGACTAATTATAAGATCACTGTAAAAGGAAGTTGTGTGAGTGTACCACACCAGATTTTTCTACTTCTTCTTCCCCTATCTGTATTCTAATGTTATGTTGGTTTGAGGATCTGTACATCATTTTTGTCTTGTTCATGTTCATTGTTAATCCGATTTCTTCTGATTTTTCTTTAAGTTCGTGTAACATTTCTTGTAGGTCCGCTTCATTGTCTGTTATTATCACCACATCGTCGGCATATCTTAGATTATTGATTCTGTGTCCGTTAATAACTAGACCTCGGTTTTCCCACTTCAATTTCTTAAATATGTCCTCCATTACTAAGGTACATAGTTTTGGGGAGATTAAGTCTCCTTGGCGTATACCTCGTTCCTCTTTAATTTGGTTTGTGTTTTCGTGTAGTTTTATTGTGCTTGTGACTTCTTTATATATATTTTCCAGAAGTTCTATATATCAGGAGTCTATTCGGCAATTTTGGAGGGAGTCTATTATTGCCCATATTTCGACCGTGTCGAATGCTTTGTTATAATCGACAAAAGCCAGGTACAGGTCCATATTATATTCATGAGTTTTCTCTATTATGTTTCGTATTGTTTACAGATGGTCCAAAGTGCTGTATTGTTTTCGGAAGCCTGCTTGTTCTGGAGGCTGATAATCGTCAAGTTTCTTGGTCAACCTGTTGGTCAGTATTTTCGTCAATAGCTTGTAAATTTGGCATAATAGACTTATTGGTCTATAATTCTGTAACCGTGTCTTATCTCCTTTCTTGTGAAGCAATACAATTACTGCGTTGTTCCATGCTTCTGGTATTTTTCTTTCTTCCAAACATTTGTTTAATAGTGTTCACAATCTTTTTAACATTATCTTATCTCCATACTTTAGCAATTCCGGGATTATGCCGTCTTCTCCTGGTGCTCGGTTGTTTTTGAGGTCTTTTATTGCGTTTTCGATTTCTGTAATTTCTATTTCTGGTATTTCCTCTAATCCCACGTTTGTTATTGTTCTCCTTTTAACTGTTTGAGGTTTCTCTTTTTGTGATGTATACAGGTTTTTATAGTATCTTTTTGTGGTTTCAATTATTTCTTTTCTGTCCATTATCTCTTGTTCGTCGTCTTTTCTTAGTTTGTTAATTATTTTTATGTTGCCGTTTATTTTTCTTTTTAGAACTTTGAGACTCTTATTTTCTTCTATAGTTTTCTTTATCAGAGTGTTATTAAATTCAGTAATGTCCTGTCTGATGTTTTTACGTACCAGTTTGTTGACCTCTGCATACTCGACTGTACCTCGTTGTCCTTTCTTTGCTAGTTCGTTTCTTTTGTCTATTAGTTCTTTAGTTTTCTTACTGATTTTTTTCCTTTTTGGTTTTGGTTTCCCTTTACTTGTTTAGAGATTTTTGTTCCCGATTGTATTATTGCGTTTATAATTTTCCTATTTAAACTGTCTAATGTATCTTGGTCTCTTATGTTGCTATACCATAGGTTACTTCTTAATTCTTGTTGGTATTTTTCCTGATCATCTTTAATAGTTTCTCTGTCTATTGGGTTTTTCTTTATGTTGATCAGTTTTCTTCTCTCTTTATGAGTATTGATTGCTAACTTTGTTCTCACTAATCGATGGTCGCTTCCTGTTGGGAAACTGTTTATTACATTCACATCATTTATTATGTCTTTATGTGATGAGATAACAAAATCCATTTCGTTTTTGTCTTTCCATTAGGGCTAATCCACGTCCACTTGCGCCCTTCTTTTTTCTTAGAGAAGATGTTCATAATGCATAGGTTGCGACCTTCTGCGAAATTTACTAGCTTTTGTCCTCTTTCGTTCCTTTCGTTTATTCCAAATTTTCCTATTGACTTCACATAATAGTGTGTTTTGTGTCTGTTTATTGTTTGTGAAGTGTCTTCATAGAAGCTTTCTACTTCCTCATCCTCATAGCTGCTTGTGGGGGCATCAACTTGTATTATTTTGATTTTGTATCTTGTTGATACTTGCAAAATTATATAGGCCACTCTTGGTGAAATTGTGTGCATTTCAACCATATCTTTTTCTATGCGCTTATGGATTATAAATCCTACTCCGGCAATATTAATGTTGTCGTCAATTATGCTGTGGGAATGATAGAATAAATTTCCTGTTTCCAGTTTGTAGCAAAATACAAGCTAATCGCGACAGAGATAAAAACCTGCAACATTTTCGTGTTGAGGCTTGTCGTCGCATTTTCGATCCGCGTAGGCTGCTAAAACGGCAGAATAGCTAGAATAGTATTGATTTTCCGAGAGGCGTGCTTGTTTTTCAAGCAAGCAAACGTCGAGCGTTGTTTCGCGGGCGCGCTTCCAACATTGGCTAGATTGCTTTGTGCCCTTCGTTCCTCGAAATTGCTGCAATGCGTCTTCCACAATGATTAGGCCGAGAACACCGTTCGGCCAGCATCCAAGGGCTAAAATCAAGCCGCTACGGGCTAAAATTAAACAGCAATTATGGGCTCTCACAAAGGCTTAAATTCAGCATCCCGTAGCTAACGTTTTGGCTCTTGAGCTAACCTGTTTCCCGAATTCGCGCCTTCACGTAGCCAGGAATTTCCTTCCTTTTGACGCCAGCTTTTTCTGAGTGACGACCTGGGGTTTCTGAGAATCATGCAGTCAAGTTGGATTTGAGTCTTCGTGGAAAAATGCAACGAAAAGGACTTCCCTGCCGATTGCTGGACTTCATCATTAATTAAACTGTAAGTACATGCCATTATCAGCTGTTTTTTATCGACAAAGGCATTATGCCGCAAACGTATGTTAGTTCTTACTAAGATCTTAGCAACTCAAACTCAGGGTGTCAAATCATTTTTTTTGCTCAATTGTTATTACCGCTGAAGTGCGAGTATTTAAATATTTCGAAATTGCTAAAATAGCGTGTATACTATATCTCAGATAGCGTCCTTGGCGTTGTACGTTTATGTCAATTGCGATTGCACAGGTGTTAACCTGAAGTTGTACTTTAAGCTATAAGTAGCGAGTTCTGAAATGCTATTTCGAATTGAAGTTTTTAAAATGTTGTTTTATCTCTTTTGTCCCATTTACAGTTACACGTGTGTGTAAGTTAGGTGATGCCAACCTTGAATTATTTGTTTTGAATATTAAATATTCTTTCGACTGTCACTGTTTCTATTTGTTATTCTTCGCTTTACTACATTTAGATTGAGGTATGCAGCGAAGCTTACAAGGTAGGTGTTGATTTATTTTGCTAGCTAGGTTTGTTTTATTTGTTGTGAGTAACGGCATGGCGCCCAATTCTTTTATTAATCTACTGTTCAGTTGTAAAAGCCCGAAGCATTTCTTAGCCTGATCCTTACACCACTCCATATTCTGTCGAGAGATAAAAGAGCTACCCGAAGCCTTCGTGTAGGGCGGTACATATTTAAAGCAGAAAGCGAAAAAATCTATATCTGGATTCCTCAATTTTAAATAGACGGTATTAAAAAAGTAATTAATGTGGAATCTCAAACAGTTATTGAATAATAAATTGGAATTTTTCCATAATTTTGCTACCTCATTACTTCTAAAGAGAGATTACAATAAAACTAGTATCTATGGGTGGTATATAAGTTTGATAAATTAATGCTTTTGAAAATATAGGACAAGATTTTTTCCATAACTGCGAACATTTGCAAAGGCATACATGTGTTTCGTTCTTAAAGCGGCATTAGATTTTAGAGCTCCTTGACAATCGGTTGTAGCAATCAAGTTGATTGTATGACTTGCACATCTTATATGGTGTGAAAGAATATGCTGAAAATCTCTTTCTGGGCCATTATAAGTTTCAATTTCTACGTCCATTTTGAATTCGCTATCCTCAGTCCCATTGCCATCGTTATCTTTTTCTGTAAGGTGAAGCTGGTCGTTTTTAGTAATACAGAACTGCTTAAAGGCCTTAACAAAATTAGGGGCATTATCGGTTGCTACAACTTTTGTTTCACTGATACCGAATTTTAGATTGATGTTCTCCAAATGATCAGAAATATTTTTATAATCATGAGTGTCAATGAATCTCTTACATGCAAGAGCTGCAGATCCTCTGCTAAAATCATTCTCAATCCAATAGACTGCGACACCCATGAAACTTCGTCTTTTTGCTGACCATATATCAGCCGTCGTACAAACGTAGTCAACAATTTTAATTTTTACTATTAGTTTTTGTATTTGCTCGTCATAAATCGCCAAAATTTTACTAACAGCTGCTTTCCTATTCATTACTTTAACATTTATACCTTCAAACAATTTTATAAAACTTTCGTTTTCAAGTATGGCTATTGGTGACATTGAGCTAGCCAAAAAGTTAACTATTCTTGTATCAAACTCGCTTGTGAAACAGATAAAGCACCAGAATTGGTAAAACTTTCAATCTTCTGCTGATTCTTTGTATTAAAAGAACCATTTCACTTTTGTGTGTTGCAAACTTATTTTATCTTTGTGCTTTTATAAGCGTCATATTTAACAAAATGACCTGGGCGAACACGTTTTGATATAAGAAAGTTTGTTGTGGTGTTTCCAAATTCTTTAATTATCTTAGTTTTTGGAAAACACATTTGACAAGTTGCTTCAATATTTTTACTACCGGTGTAAATGTTATGAAACTTTAAAAAATTCATTCAAAATAGCAGAGCGTTTAAGTTTTTTTAAAGTATCATTATTATCAATATCAATAGACAAACTATTTTTAGAATCTGTTAAAACAGTAGTTGTACTTGTAAACGAGAGCGCATTGGTAATAGTGGGAGTACTACCATTACTATTACCAGTTACTACAGAACTCGTGGTAGTACCTATTTGATTTTGTGATGAAGGCATTTTTTTGTAACAGTAAATACTCGGAAATGTTTCGTTTTCGAAACAATTCGTTTTGTTGCTTAAGTCTATCAAACACATTAGATATTTGAGACTGAGACAGGTTGAATTTTTTTAAATTTTTATCTGGTGTGTATTCCGGATCACCATCTGAATGATTTTCGTATGCATCTTGTTCTGAAGATAAACTCATATTCTTCTTCCACCTAAAAGAAATATAACATTTTGAAATACGACCAGTGATCAATGTGCTCGTGGCCTAACAGAGAAGGCTTAGACATTTTTAAATTACCGTCATTTGACATAAAATTTTTTTTTAGTAACACGCGTCAAAATTTAATGGTTACCGCGTCGTCTGCGTTGATTGTTTATAACAAGTCTGTTCATTCCATCTAAACTTACAACTAGAGGCGCTGCTATCGCGTGTCAATGGAATCTAAGATTCAGGGTTTAACACTGAGATTTGTAAGTTGTCAATCGATGTCACTGTCAAATGTTTGGTTGTACACGTTTCATGACATTGTCAAATATTAAAGAGCCGTTTTATTTCTCCTTTAATGTTAAATATAGAATGAATAATAAGTTTAAAATAACATTGTATATATCTTATAAACACAAAAAAAGCCATAAAAACTTTAGTGTCTTTCTACTCAGTGGTTTAGAATGCAAAGTATATACCTAGTAGAAAAGTTTGTTTGTTCGTGTTTTGCAATAACTGGTAAGCAGAGGTTTAATCAATTTTGATAAAATTCTATCAACAATGGGCTGCTTGTGATCTCTACATTCAAAATGTGATTTTGGGGGGTCTGTTAATAAAAATGCAGTAATTTTTATAGCATTTCCTACCCGTGGAAAATATGCAATTATCTTTATTACAATGTTACTAGTCTTATATATATTTCTAAAAGTCCTGACTGACTGACTCATCAACGCCCAGCCCAAACCCTTGGACCTAGAAAGCTGAAATTTTGCACAGAGGTTCCCTTTATGATGTATACAAGGAATAAGGAAGGATATTTCGAAATTCAACCCCTAAAGGGGTAAAATGGGGGTTCCAATTTTGTATGGAAAAATAATATTAAATAGACATTTCGACTTGAAACTTCGTAGAAGTACTCCTAAAAACAAATAAGCAAACACGTATTTCTTGATTTTCCGAAAATCAACCCCTTAGGGGGTGAAATGGGGTAAGTAAGCCTAAAAATCGATATGGGTGTCGTTATTGAGGTTTATTGGGACGTTGATTGCGAAAATGGCATTTATTTTTAAGTCCAAGACGGTGAACATGACATAAGGGAAGAAACGGGACGGGACGGGACTAGACTGGACGGAACGGGACGGGACTGAGCGGCACGGGACTGAACGGGAAGGGAAGGGACGGAACGGGACGGGACGGGGCAAAGCGGGACGGGGCGGGGCGGGACGGGTCGGGGCGGGGCGGGACGGACGGGACGAAAATGGGAAGGAAAAGGATGGGATGGAAGGGGAGGGGATGGGATGGAAGAGGAGGGGCGGGACGGGACGGGAAGGGACGGGACTGGACGGGAGGGAAAAGGGCGGGACGGGACGGGACGAGAAGGGTCGAGACGGGGCGGGGCGGGGCGGAACGGGATGATACGGAAAGGAAAGGGAAGGAATGGGATGGAAGGGGAAGGGACGGGACGGGACGGAAAGGGACGGGACTGGACGGGACGGGACTGAACAAGAAAGGACTGAACGGAAAAGGAAGGGACGGGACGAAAAGGAACGAGACGGGACGGGACGGAAAGGGAAGGGAAGGGAAGGAATGGGATGGAAGGGGAGAGGACGGGACAGGACGAGACGGGACGGGACGGGACGGAATGGGACGGTACGGAGACGGGGACGGAGAAAGGGACGGGGACGGGGATAGGATGGGATGACAGAAAATAATTAGTCATTAGTTAATACACAAATAACGAACCTCGCGCGAACGAAGTCGCGGGTAAAAGCTAGTATTATATATTAAGGAAATGAAATAGGGCATTACAAAGATCCTCTGTCTTGTGGATGTATTAATTCTAATAGTGGCGTATAAGTCTAACACTAGTAGATAAGTACAATCTATTCGTTCTTGTAAAGTGTGGACAATGTATGTAACATGGCCAGTGTAGCAGACATTATACTCATTACAATAAACTTCACGATATTTGTCACTTCACATAAGTTTTCTCTATTCTGTTTCATTGAATTCAGTATTTCTGAAGTACTGGTGAATATTTACAGTTTCCTGTAACTCGTGATCTTGATGCCATCTGTCGTGAAACTTTGGTTGTCAGGAAGCAAACTTTTTAGTGCATTGAACAGACTTGTTATAAACAATGCAGACGACGGTCAGCATAATACATAGGTAACATTTACAGTATCATGTAGGCATGTAAAACAGTAGTTTTAAATAAATAAACGTATTGACATTGACAATTACAATATCTGTTTTTTTTATAATTTTTTACTTAATCACATACCTATACCTATTTTTTGTTAATAAAGGTAATAATTTGTAATTTTTGCTTTTACTTCCCTAGTCTGAAAGATAAAGTATTGTAATCACGAAAAAATCACCTTTCGAGATTTCTTCAGATCTTTACGTTTCAAGGTCCCTAGATGACGAAAAAGAGGTTTTCTTAATTCCGTCAAAAACGATTTGTCGGAGGAAGATGATATTTTGCGTACATATTATACATATATCTACCTAGCATGAAACCGGTAAAATTGCATACAAATATATCCAGGGTGAGCACCATAAAAAAATAAAATTTTGTTTATTTTTGGGTTAATTCTTTACATTTGCCGAAAATAAAACTCAACCGATACAGGCTAATGTCACAAAAGAGTAAAAATGTTTCAACTATAACACGATTTCCTTAAATAGAGACGCGCGCCGAACTCATTTGTAATAGCCTCGGTGGCGCAGTTCGACTGTGGACGAAGTTACGGTTTCTATGCAGGTGCGGTTCCGAGCGCTATGCAGATGCGACGGGTTCAAACCCCAGCGGCATTCATTTTTCTTTATTTGAAAATTTCTGTAATTTATTAGAAACGTGAAGATATTTTTACAGGATGAATAAATTTAGGAGAAAATTAGTCAAACAAACGACATATTGCATATTGTCGTGAAATATAGTTTAATTAAAGTTTTACATGAAATTTTAAACAAATAGACGTTTCGCCATTTTTTATGGCTTCATCAGTAATATTATGGACTAGCTAAAACCCGCGGCATATGCCGCATTTAAAATGTACGACAAATGTAATAACTCTTGTTGCACTAAAGAAAGTTTTAAAAGCAGTCTAGAGATTACGCCGTTACTGTTATTGTTAAATAACTTGATTAATTATTATTTCTTTGTCATTTTAAACTGGCATTATTATTATTATCTCTATAATAGCAACCATAAGTAACTGTTTATAATGTTTATATGCTAGCGAGTTGTTCTTAAATCGCTAGTGAATTAATAGTAACAAGAGATCAATTAAAAAACCAATTAGGGTAGGCTGTGATATATGTTATACGTTTGGCAGTACTGAAGTGTATTGTCAGTCTATGTCAAATTCGAGATTTGCAGGTTATATTTTATGTCAGTCTGTGTCAAACAACAAACAAAACCTAACCTACTAATCTCGAATTTGACATAGACTGACAATACACTTCAGTACTGCCAAACGTATAACACATATCACAGCCTACCCTAATTGGCTTTTTTATTGACCTCTTGTTAGATTGTTCTACAAGTTAAGAAAAGTGAAAGTTTTCCAGCGAATGTAAAAGTTTTACGTGAGCATGGAAGAATCACTTTTCCAATGTGTTGAACATGCAATTTTTCCGTGTAGTTGACAAAAATATCTTTTTAAATAATTTTCGTCAAAGTATGGAAGCGCAATGTTTACTGTACTGTATAAATACAGAGTCCGGCAACGAAGCAGGGGTGGAAGATATTTCTAAAACTATGAGAGTTACATGAATATTGTGTATATAAAAGTTGGAGGTACGAAAGTGGTGCACATTCTTAAAATATTTTTGATTATACAGGGTGTCGCAAAAAAGTATGGCAAATCAAACTTACTTTTTTTTAAATAGAATGCCCTATATTTGGGTAGCTTAAAAGTTTTGTATTCAAATAATCATCACTTTCATATAAAGTTGTACGGGTCTAAAGTCAACTGTTTTGGAGATATTAACGATTTTATGCAAAAAATGCTGAACTTCAGGCGACTGCTGTAAGCGACAGAAACCAATTGAATGAAGGAGAACGTTACCAAAAAATTATGATTTTTGTAAACTATCTTTCAAGTGTAAAATGGTGGATCTGGGTATTAATGTTATATAGGGTGCTCAATATTTGCAAATTTAATAATTTCGATTTTTTTTCAAATGGAACGCCCTGTATATTTTTGTTCTAAGTTCAAGTGTTTTTCAGATATGTGTGTTTGAACATAAAAACAATTTAAACCCCTTAAGATGCTTTATTTCAAGGCATAAAATTAACGCCCTTAAAATAGTGATTTAAACGCATGATCTCTCTAAAAATAAAAGCACAAAACCAGGTTTAGAAAATATAAATTCAGTCAGTGTTGATACAGGAAATTATAAACACGAAAAAAACGATAAATGCAGGAATAAATTAATTTCACGGTCAAATTAAATCAGATTAAAAAACAAAAGCCAATACACCAAAGCTTTTACGTAATTACACTAAATGTTCAAATAGTTCTCCTTTCCTGCTCTGAGTATTAAAGCTGTACAGAGAATTCATAATCTGCAAATATAATTAGTTTGATTTATTTAAATGGAACACCCTGTATTTTTAAAAAGTACTTTTAGTGAGCTTTCTTCTTCCACTTCATTTCCTATCTCAAAATTCGGTCGATTTTCAGATTTAATTTTCTCCTGCTTTTTTTCGCTTTTTTCGTATTGGTTATTTCTAGTATTGAGTTCTGGTTCAATTTTTGTATTTTAAGCTTGGTTTTATCTTTTGTTTGAAGAATTCAAGTGTTTAAATCATTATTTTAAAGGCGTTTGTTTTTTATCCCTTGAAGTAAAGCATCTTAAGGGGTTTAAATTGTTTTTTATGTTTAAACTCGCATATCTGAAAAACAGTTGGAACTTAAGAGGTATGAAGTAGCATATCAAAAGAAAGATCATTAAAAAAGCTCTTCAGAAATACAAAAATATATAGGGCGTTCCATTTGAAAAAAAATCAAAATTAAATTTGCAAATATTGAGCACTCTGTATAACATTAATACCCAGATCCACCATTTTACACTTGAAAGGTAGTTTACAAAAATTATAATTTTTTGGTAACATTTTCCTTCATTCAATTGTTTTCTGTCGCTTACAGCAGCCGCCTGAAGTTCAGGAATTTTTTGCATAAAATTGTTAATATCTCCAAAACAGTTGACGTTAGACCCATACAACTTGATATGAAAATGAAGAGTATTTCAATACAAAACTTTTAAGCTACCTAAATATACGGCATTCTATTTAAAAAAGTAAGTTTGACCCGCCACACTTTTTGAGACACCCTGTATAATCAAAACTATTTTAGAAATGGCACCACCTTAGTACCTACAACTTTTATATACGCAATATTTATGCAACACTCATAGTTTTAGAAATATCTTCCACCCCGCTTTGTTGCCGGACCCTGTATAAATTAACCATTATACATTATAGAATAGAGCTTACTTGAAAATGGATGAATCTGTTATTAATTCATTTAGTTCATTTTTAGGTGAAATCAATATGATTTTGAGCAGTTATGAAAAGTATCAAAAAGTCACTTTTTTAATGTCACCAATGGCAATGTGAAAAAATAATACATTATAAGAAAAAGAAAAGCATAATTTTTCCCAAGATGTGAATTTGCAGCTCAAGGGCGATGCCGAGCACAAATGCACAGAGGGAAAAATGGTGTTCTGCCCTGCCGTGTATATACAATTTTTTCAACCGCCAGGATCAGAACCATAAGAAACATATGCTGTGGGTGATTGGGTGAAAAGAATGGTCCAATAATGTAGGTACCTAATATGCCTGCCCAAATATTTAGCGCAAACCGTTGCTGGAAACCTCTTATGCGAAATACATTGGGGTTTTCAACTGCCCAGTAATGATTGTTGTGCTTGTTAAATAAGTACCCCTCAAGTAAAAGCTGCTTCCTCCGTCCATAATACTTTTTTTGTAAAATCTTCATCTGCTTCAATTTGCTGTAGCAGCCACTGGCTAAAATTCGTTCTTTGCAGAAAGTGGTTTTCTTGTAGAGCATGAACTTTTGAATAATGAAAAGTGTGATAATTGTCCCCTTTTAAAATTCTATGCACTAAACTGCAATTTATACCAAGCTCTTGGGCGATTCCATGTTTGCTCATACCTGGTTGATTTTCCACGACTGCAACAACTTGATCTTCTAATTGAGCAGTCCTGGTTGTTCGTGGTCGCCCATGGTGGTTGTAATTTAATTCAACACGACCAGTTTCCCGCATACGTTGCTCAAGCCGCTGAAAAACATTTTTATCGGGATGACGACGATTGGGATAACGCAACGAATATTCTAGAGCAGCATTTCTTAAGTTTCCATTGCATTCACCAAGAATGAGGTACATGTCACAATATTCGTTATTACTAAACATTATAAATGATCTTTAAATTTTGACATTAAAGTGACATTAAATCATTGGCACAAAACACATTTGGTCAATACTTTTTGCAAATTATCAATCCGATATGTTGCCAGCTTCATTTTATTTCATATTTTAATAATTTTTGAAACATTTAAAACATTGTATTTAAAAACTCTAGCAACTTTTGGCAAAATAAATTTATTTTTACAAGATTATACTGGGTTTGCAATATTTTGAATATAGAAATTTATAAAATATAGTTCAGCTTGTCATTTTCAATCTGCCCACTTTGAACCCCCATATCTTAGCAACGGGGTCCCTGAGATATTTTTTGTATTTAATGTACGAATATAACCAGGTATGTACCTAAATAGCAAATCTAAAACTTAAAATTGTTCTTTGTACAGGATTTCGTATGAAACTTGATGGAAAGCATTCGTGA
Source organism: Agriotes lineatus (assembly GCA_940337035.1). NCBI lineage: Eukaryota > Metazoa > Arthropoda > Insecta > Coleoptera > Elateridae > Agriotes > Agriotes lineatus. The sequence goes on from CALNHX010000151.1 coordinate 109,065, forward strand.
AAGGTATCGGTAGTTCAACAGCAGCTGTATCCACATGATTTTGGACAACGGATTCAATATTGTCAATGGTTTACGGTCCTTAACTTTTAGACTGCACATTTATGTTGAAACCAGTTTGCACCCGCTCAAAGTTGGAGTATGGGCAACTATGTCACAAAGGCGAATTATTGGCCCAATTTTTTTCCACGATACAATAAATGTAAAAAGATGTAATAATATTTGACAACTATTTACAAAGTATTCAAACACATTTCTTAATTGGAAGTATTTACTTTGGTTCTTAATATTAAAAATAATATGTTTTATTAACTATCATTATTTTAAATAAATTGAGCAATTTAATTAATTCTCAATTTTTTTGCAATTTGTCATCTCAATCTTATCTCCTGTAGAGAACTATCATTCAACAGCAAACCGGGATCGCCTAACTGACACATTATTGATGCAATGAAACCAGAATTTGTTGAATTACTTAACCTTTCAGTAGTTGCCATTTCAGAATATATTATACAGTGTGTCTCACCGACTATGAGATATAGCAAAATTAACATTGGGAATTTACGTAAGGATCAACTATTGCTTTGGCCGGATCGAGAATTGTGATTGGTCAGAAGTGAAACAATCATTGAATTATTTTGTTGTCACAACTGTGCTTTCGTTTCTAATTGTGGGTAACTTTAAAATTTTCCCAATACAAATTTTATTAATATTCATTGGACTGTAAAATATTCCTGTTGTTATCAAAACTGCTGTCTGTTGGTATGTCTAGAATTCGTTCACTAATCTTACTTTCTCATTTTTATGCGCGCGCAGTAAATTTGGCACTGTCAAATTTGCGTGTGTAACTTTCCATAAATAAAGAAAAGAGATAACTTTCGCCTTATTTGTTTACATTTTATTTAAAATCAGCCATTTTCAAGAATAACACCACACTTGGTGAATTTATTTGGTAAGAATTCATATTGCTATATTTTATTTTTTAATAATTGTAGCACGATCTTGCTACTTTTAGGTTAAGCTGAAAAAATGGTTTTCTCTGATGAAGGCAATAAGTTTATCGTAGAGGCTGATTTTTATTCTGGAGAACGTGATGAAAATTGTGTTTGGATATATTTATCTCAATCTTGTTATCAACAATTTGAAAAACAGTTCTCTAACATCGTAGTGCCACGTTCCGTAGAACATGTAGTAACGGCAAATGTAGAGGGACACCACTTAATCTGCGGTCACTGAAGACATCTTGCAAGATATTTAAGATCGAATAACCACGAGTCCTAATAAATCTTTAACACATTTGTCAGCTCAAACAGGTAAATTGACATGCAATGGTGTTCTTTAATAATTAAATTATTGTACATTAATTTTTTGTAGGCGTTTTGTACAGATCCTGTCCTGTACTCCTGTTAAAAAAGTGTGCAAAAAATGCTGCATATTATGCACCATTAGATGTTCCGCTACACACGAGCTATTGTGATTGCAGTAAATACCATCACACCAAGAATATTGGCCAATGTGTTTAACGATAAAACGTAGGGTTAACATGTATTTAGAACATGATCGAAGACAATTTGAGAAATTTCTGTGAAAAATAATTATGTAATTGCTGAAATGATTAGTTTACTAACAAATTTACATGTTTTTTTAAATGTTACTTGAATACGTATGCTATTGTAATTAAGCAGGGTGCCTGACGTGTAGTAAACGGACACACGAGAGAGGTTAAGTATTTATGTATAACTGTAAACAATGTATTTTATAATAAAAAGTTTTGTCTTGTATTCTGTGGTTTTGTTCAAGAAAAAATTGTTAATTTAAAATAAGATAAACAATGGTATATCCAAAAACTATTTTTAAAATAAAATAATGGAAAGAAATTACAAATATGTTTTACGAATTTTATAACAAAACAGATTTAACTAATTAATTAAATGCTCAAATGTGTTTCCATTCACTACTAAACAGTGACTTAGTCTGTCGTAAAAGTTGCAACGTACATTATTTAACATTTGAGGCGTTATATTAAAATATGCTTCTGTAATAGTCTTTAAGGAAAACTAAATTTGCATGTCGTCGCGAGCTATAAATTTTTGACACATCCAGTTTCTCGGAATGGTTTTACAATTCGCGCTACTGTGTCCTTGGAAGGAATTGGCCGATCATTGTAGTACACACTAACAAGATCTGAAGTTCTTCTCAAGCTGTTACCGGCTAAATTCCAAGAAACTATTTGGATTTTTTCGTCTGTAGTGTAAACATTCATTGTAGGTAAATGTATCACTTATTATAAATGATCAACTACGTGGATAACTTTAAAATTGTTTGATTTTATTATTCTAAACAAATTTGCTTAAATAGCTCAAATAACTTTGATTAGGTATTTGACAAAATTAATATTTTCTTTTGTTTTGCCTAATTAAACAGCATTCATAGATCATAGCCCTAGTTGATCCTTATATACTTTTCCAATGTTAATTTTGCTATGTCTCATAGTCGGTGAGACACACTGTATATACAGAGTGTCTCGCGAAGTTACCCCTGCACTTAAGGAGCATGTTCTTGAGATCATTTCAAGCAAAAAAGTTCATATGAACATGTGTCCTATTCTCAGTAACTACTCATTCTGCCATCATAAGCAAGAAGGCGGTATCTACAAAAAACGCGTTTTGTGATAAATGGCGAAACGTAACTTATTGATATTTCATCACCATGCGGTACATAACCGTGGATTTTTTGTATTATAAGTATGAATTTAGTTGTGTTTTATATAAAAAGAAACAATATTCACCATTTATATCAAAAATAAAGAAATTGTAGCGAAAAAATGTAGATACCGCCTTTTGACTTTAAATTGCAACAATCGACCGAACACTAAATACAGATTGAAAAAGCGGCATCTACTTGACAATGTATAATGAAAGACATGATACTATTAATTTAATGAAACGGCAGTTGGCCGCATCTGAACATTTGCGACCACGAAAACAGACAATAAAGGCGGTATCTAACAAAACAAAAAAAGAAGACGGCTTCTACACGCAGATACTGCTTTTCACTTTTGCATTTTGCTTATGACAGATTATAAGTAACAAAATTTCGATTTTTTTGTAGATACCGCCTTCTTGCTTATGACGGCAGTATTGAGCTATACACATTTCAAACTAAATTAATCTTAATAGTAATTTACGTTACGAGACCGGAAAGTAGTGTTTTGCAGGTCGAACCAAGTAGATTCCAAACTTGGGAAGCTCACGATTTTCTGTATTTTTTAGGCAATCTTCAAAATGTCGCTATAATAAAGGAAACAAATTGTTATTCTTCATCTCATCTTTGATCGGCATACCTGAAAATCAGCACATATGCAGGTTTATTACCGACATCGGAGTACAACGCCAACTCTTTTTACTGCAACGTTTCATGCTCTCAAAGAAAGTAGATGTCTTCCAAGCGTTAGCATTCAGGATGTTGCTGAGCAGCAGTTGTTGAATTATGTTTTCTGTATTTCTTAGGTAATCTTCAAAATGTCGCTATAATAAAGGAAACAAATTGTTATACCTCGTTAATTCTTCGTTGATCGGCATACCTGAAAATCAGCCCGTATGCAGGGTACAACGCCAACTCTGTGGTATATTTGCAGCGCAATCAAAGCAATGAACAACAATTTGCAAAAGTTTCGTAGTCAAAATAATTTATAGGTTATGTGTAAACATCAAAGTCAGAGACACATTTAATATGCTTAAAACGTAGAGCTACAATATTCCTTTGCTTCGGCCGTTGGTTGCATTCAGTAACTCTCATTATTATTAACCAAAATTCACTTGCCTTTAAAGCTGTGTCAACAGTTTTAAAAAACACAAGTAATATGCATAATAAATAATTGTTTTCTCTGATAATATCGCTATTAAAAGTTAAGGGAAGTTTGTTTACAAAAACCCGAAAATATAAATAAACGAATGCAACCGTGGTACTTTTAGTTGTGTAAACACGGCTTTTAGTCTTCTGCATTATTATAAGTGATTGTTACACATTAGATATTTAATATATATATATATATATATATATATAGAACAGCATGTTTAAGCCTGTAGGCCCATGGCTTTATTTAATCCTTTCACATTTTTCAAAGTGTGTAGGTTAAAAACTTAATTAATAAAACACCGTCATTATTAAGTGCAATCCATATTAAGGTTTAATTAATAAAAAGACACAGAAAACGAGCTTTTATGAAGGCAGAGTTCAAATTAATACAGATAAAGGAAGGATCAGCTGGAAGCTGGAAGGTTATGGACCAACTAGTTGGGCGTTGTGTCCTAGAAAACCTTTGGGCGTTATGGTCGCATTGGGCGAAGTGGGCCTGCTAAATATTAGGGGGTTGTGGGCGCACTTTGGGCGCTATGAACTTTGGGGGTTCTGGACCAACCCATTGGGCGAAGTGGGCCTGCTAAGAGTTTGGGCGTTGTGGGCTTTGGGGGGTTATGGACCAACTGATTGGGCGATGTGGCCCTAGAAAATCTTTGGGCGTTATGGTCGCATTGGGCGAAGTGGGCCTGCTAAGTATTTGGGGGTTGTGGGCGCACTTTGGGCGTTGTGGGCATTGGGGGTTATGGATTTTGGGCGAAGAGTCCAGGCCCCCTAAATTTTGGTAAAAATCCACGTGCCTTTGCACAGTCTGCACTCTGCAGCGATGACTTGTCAGATCTGGCTCTTTGCACGCGTAAAATTCATTCATTACATTATTCTGCTCAAGTTATTTGTGGATCTAGGCTACTCAATTTTGCGCTATTACAATTCATAGTTCATTTTCGCTTACAGTGCAGTTTTATTTTAACTTATAGCAAAAATGAACGAATTGTAATTATTTTAGAAGAGCATGATATTCTAAGATTCCGTATCAATTGTGCTGCAATAATAACAACTGCCTTGGATTTTGTGTTAAGTTCAGTAGCAGACTATTTTCAATGAACAATTCTGGAATTTCACTACATACAGGACTTTATCTCAATAGAAATCACATTGTTGGGTGCTATTAATTTCTAATAATAAGGGTTTCCCTGGTAGAAAAAAGGTACCAGATTAGCACTTTTTCATAACTGATTCATTAAATGGTACATAAATGGTACATAGTGGAAAAGTTGAATTTCAGTAGTGTGAGAGGTACCGTAATTTAAGTTTTAATAAGCATATTTTAAATATACCTAATAAAGCACTAAAGATGTTATTTTTTACTTTGAGAAACTGTTCTGAAAGCAATAGTGTTTATGTGGCCTTGGTTAGATCTAATCTGGAATATTACGCTAAAACCAAAAATCAGATTCATCACGTGCTAATCGAGCATAAACATCAAAGAATGGTAACAGACGTAAGAAGCTACAGAGGAGCAGATATGAACTCAAACCATTTCCTGGTGATTACTACATTAAAACAAGGATTGCCAAAGAATAGAAAACCAACAAATAGCCCCCTAACCAAATATAATGTGGAAAAAATTCAAGGGAATGACGTACGAGTCGAAACAAAAGTGGAACTAGATAGCAGGTTACAGGAATTACAGGAACCAAACAACATTGAGGATGAATGGAAACAAATCGAGACAGAGGTACAAAGAACGATGGAAACATGTTTAGGAAGTAAAGCCAAAGGAAAACAAAAGGTTTGGTTCGACGAGCAATGTAAGATGGTTTTACAAGTAAGAAACGAGGCTAGAATGAAACTGCTACAACAATGTACGGAAGAAAATAAGCGGGATTACAAAGAGGCAAGGAAAAGGTTCAAACAAATATACAGACAGAAAAAGAGGATATATTTGGAAGCAAGACTGGAAAAAATCGAACAAAATTACGCAAATAAGCAACTAAGAAACTTTTATCAGGAAACGAAGAAAAACCGTGAAGACTCGAGGCCCAACGATATTGCATATCTAAAAAACAAGAACGGGGAAGTGATAGGAAATACACAAGAAAAGCTTAAGATATTTAAGGAGTATTATGAGAAACTGATTAGAGATTATAATGAACAGGAGGAAGGGAAGAGAGTGGAAGAGGAGGCAGATGAAAAGAGAAACCGACCTGTAACAAAGGAGCCAACGAAAGAGGAGATACTGGAGGAGATAAATAAATTAAAAAATAATAAAAGTGCTTAAGAAAACGGAATACCAGCGGATGTATACAAATGGGGAGGAAATATGCTTCAGCAGAAGATAGTCAACCTGATCAAAAAGATGTGGAAAAATGAACAAATGCCACTGGCATGGCTCAATGCGATAGTCTGCCTCATTCATAAGAAAGGTGATAGGTGTCATTGTGAAAATTGCCGGGGAATATCATTGTTGGACGTAGCATGTCAGATATTGGCGCGGCTGATCCGTAACAGACTGAGTGAGTACCAAGAGCGAATTATAGGCGAGCATCAAGGAGGATTCAAGAAAGGACGGGACACCGCGGACCAAATTTTTACGGTAAAGATGATCCAATGCAGTAGCTAAGAACAAAATTTAGGACTGCATATACTGTTTATCGATTTTTGCCAAGTGTACGATACGATCATCAGAAGAAAACTATACGAGGCACTTACAAAGTTGGGGATTCCAGCGAAACTTATAAATTTAGTAACAATGACACTAATGAAGACAAACGGCAAAGTTCTGATAGATGGCCAGATAACAGAAAGTGTCATTGGAAATAAAGGTGTGAAACAAGGGGATCCTATCTCAACGGTACTGCTCAACTTTGTCCTAGAAGCAATCTTGAGGGGAAGTGGCGTTGAAACAGGTGGAATAATTTACCAGAGAAGACACCAGATTATGGCATATGCAGATGACATAGCTATAATTACAAGATCAAGAAAGGAGTTAGGAACAGTATTTGGTAAACTGGAAAGCACGGCAAGAACATATGGGTTAGCAGTAAATGAGAAGAAAACGAAGTATATGGAGATGCGGCAAAACAGTGGGAGAGAAACAGATGTCAGTTTCAAGGTGGAAAAACGGGAATATAAATTCGAGAAAGTAAATAGCTTCGATTATCTGGGAGTAACATTAACAAGTACCGTAAATGAGAGTGTATAAATCCAAAAACGAATTTCAAGGGGTAGTAAGGCAGTAGGTGCTATCAGCAATATATTTAAGACCAAAGAAATCTCTAGAGCTGCGAAATTAAGAATATATAAAACAATAGTACGACTGTCCGTAACATAGGCAAGCGAATTATGGGCAATGACAAAACAGATGGAAGCAAAACTGGAAGTATGGGAGAGGAGAGTTTAAGAAAAATACTGGGAGGAGTGAAAACAGAGGACGGTGAGTGAAGACGAAGAACAAATAAAGAGGTACAGGAAATTTATGGTGACCCATCCATAACGGCGTTCATAAGAGCCCAGAGGGTAAGAAGGCTAGGGCACATCAGCCGCATGCCAGACAAGCCAAGAGGATGCTGGAAGAAGGGACTGGTGGAAAAAAGAAAAAGGACGCCCAAAAAAGAGGTGGCTGGATGCTGTGGTAGCGGATGTGAAAGGTGCAGGAGTGGAAGATTGGAAAAACAGTGCAAGAGACAGAGTCAGATAAAGAAGAGTGGTCAGTAATATAATAATATCAAGCTGTACATTTCCGAAGAAATTTAAGCTGTTCTTGCAAACTCTTGAATCTTTTTGTTGTGGGGGATTACTCCACCTTCAGACATAACCCTTGTCGTCGTTTTTTGACTAGTCTCATGTTAGATTGCATTGCACAAGCTAATTGGTCATTTCCATTTTGAACGTCCCTCGTAATATTTGGACGCCTTGCGCTCCGCGCATGCGCGGTTCTAACAACCTTTCAGACACCTGTCGCTGCTTGCTTAGAAATAATTTTCAATACCACGATTTTTATCTAATTGACGGCCATGTTGGCCAAATAGCTAATAAAATTATTGTAAATCAAATTTTAAATGTGCTAGTAAATTTGTGTAACCGGCTAGATGTATGACTAAGTGTAGTTATATCATGTGCAGCCCAGCTCTGTGATCTTGGTGGCCTACTGCCCTTTTTTATGAATTTGTTCAAATTTGAATATCTTCACATTTCCTTAAAAAACATGTGTTTTGGTTCCACAAGTTGTTAGGTAAGACCTTCACTTTCAAAAACTTTTATAACAACGTTGCTTATTTGTAAATTTTTGTCCATAGCCTTTGAAAATGTTTTAAATATAAACGAAACGTCAGGCGATACATAAAAGTGGTTTTACTTCAATCTAACCATTAAAGTTTGGTACCTGTGCGTAGCACTGAGATTGGAGTTATTCCAACCCCTATCCCAGTCAAGAAATAACATATATATATATATCTGTTTTTGTATCAAGTGGAGATCCGGGATAAATGTTGGACTACCCGAGATCCACCACAACAGAACGACTTTGCTGAGTATATTTTCCACAAACGATTGCCTAATCCGTTACTTAATCCCTAACCACGGAGAGGGGAAACAATTTGAGCACTTGACTCATTCGCGATATAATGTAAACAACATGAGATCCGTGATAAATTATATACAAGTAGAGGTCCGGAGGTGTATATGGTGATGTTAGTAGCATAAGATGAGATCCTGCAAGGTTGCCATACCTCTTGGATAAGAAAGCAATCATAAAAGAGGAATGCTTGCGAAAAGTTTTGCTTATGCACGTAACTATTTTAGCAGTGGAACGACCATTCATTATGTTGTAGTCTTTTGAAACTCATATTCGAAATAAAATTTCCCATAAAAGCAGAATGTCTGATGATGTGAGAATAGTAATTTACGATACAAGTGCGTAAAGCTACTCTTTAGGCACGAGTGGGGTAGAGTTAAAACGCGAGTGAGCGAGCGTTTTAAGCCCCGCGAGTGACTAAAGATGCTTTACGCATGTGTATCGTACAATATTTTACCTACGATAGAATCTAAAAAATACGGTAAATATAAAAAATATTTTACATGTAAATTAGAATTACTAGCAACCGGTCGTAATTTTGAGTGTTTTAAAATTTTTAAAACACGTTGCTACTAACTACGTGCCTAATGAAATTTTTAAAGCACGTTGCTATTAACAACGTAAACTAATGAAAACATGTTATTAAACAGTCGTTTTATAAACTTAAAACTGCCAACTAGAAGGCAATCTTACACACTGTTGTAGATAAAATCATTTAAATGTTTTTAAGTAATAGACTTGGATATAAATTAAAGTATTCGTATACAGCACTTATAAAAACAAGTAGTTTTAAGAAATTTTTCTTATATTTATATGTAGACTGCAGTACAGCTGTATTTTCACAGTTTCGGTTCATTAAAGACGTAATACTATGTTTGAAGGTCACCGGCTATATCCATTTGTTTTTCGAGTTTTCGTTTTTTTTTCTCGATTTTGCATCTTTAGCTTCAGCTCTATCGACAACTAAAGTGATTCTGTCCAAAACCGGCTATATCAATGTCAAAATTACATTTGAAAAGCAGGTTTTAGAGCAAAACCGGCTAAATCCACGTTTTTTCAGCAAACCTGGCTATATCCGATTGCCATTATGAAGAGCCTGCCGTAGTAATATAAGTTAACTTTTTTATTCTGTTTAATTTTTTTAACTAAGAATGTGCGTTATTTTGTAGTTTATAGATATATGTTGTCATTATTTTTGAAAAATAAAGTTTTCTTCCACATTTATTAACGGATTTTGAAGCAAACGTTTTTGAAAATGAAAATATGTCCCATCAATCAAGTACATTAATGCCCACAAGACATAAAATTGCATTTTTTTATCTGTAAAGGCCAGGAAACGGGAAGTTTTTGCCATTTTCCCAACATTTTACGAAAATGGATATAGCCGGTTTTGCATTTAATTTAATTTTTTATCCACAACCTTGTTTACTGGCCCTCGACAGCCGGCGGAATATGGCTTTTATGGCCCGAAAGTCTATAAAATTGGTAATCAGTAAAACAGATATCAACAATCCAACAATCTAATATAGCAATATCAACAACCTACACAGAAATCACAACACACCAAAAATGCACAGCACCAGCCTGTGCCCAAAATACCGAATTCTTAATTTTTGTTCATTTCGATAACCAAACTAAAATAAAACGTTGTATGTACCGTGTGCTATAATCTGGCTATTATGCTCTTAATATATCAATAACTATAATTTTTATTTTGTCCAAATGGAAATGCTAGTTATGAGCAGCCTCGAAAGCTTCACTTTGAAAAATGTTCATTTGGAAGGTTTCCGGTAAAGAAATATTCACTTCCAATAAGAAAGTTTCTTTAAATGTCCGTAAAGAGTTTCCCAGAAAGATCTCTTAAAGTTCGCCTGTTATTTTAATTACAAATTGTCATTAAACGTGTTATAGTACAGTTCCTTCAACGAAAGAAGAAATAGTTGACAACTTTTTTTTATGATTTACAAAAGAAAAACGTTGAATTATTTTTTTCAAAATGAAATCATCTATTCAGTTGCACCTTATATTAGTCACTTTTGGTTTAACCGAAAGTGCATGTAGCTTTTGTTTTTTAATTCGTTTTTACGTACGTATAACATTTTTATGCGGGTAGATTTCTAAGTACTGAAGTTAGCAGTCTAAAAAATGGAAGTAGGGATAGCCACGGAACTACTGCAGATTTGACAAAGTTTAGAAATTCCAACAACTCATTGTAATTAAAATGAGTAATAGCGAAAAAGTGGTTATGTTGTTAATTTTGGGTGAGTGTAATCGCAATTTCTTAAATAATGAGTTATTTAGGATCTACTGGGTTTGCGACAAAATTTGTACTTTGAGTTGAAGTGAGCGCGAGTCCATACTTACTTATTTAATCCGTTGCCTTTGTAGCTTACGGTGTAAGGCATTTTTTGGAGTTGTTGGAGCTTTGGGTATCTACTGTACCCCTTTCTCCTTCTTTTTTATTTCTGTAATTTTCAAATATCTTGGCTGTAGTTCTTCAATTTTTCTTGATTTCTGCTCTTACTTTCCAGTTATTCCTTTAATATTCTAGTTTCCTATTTTAAGGCTTCTCCTTTTGCGCGTGTTTTCCTTTTCCGTATTCAGGTCAGTGATCTTTGCATTTGTCGCATTCTCTTGGCAGCTTCCTGAATTCGGTCTCCTTATTCGTTTTTTAGAACATTGACTTTTACAACTTCGTTATCTTTTTCTCCCAATTCAAATAGAGCCCATTCATTGTTATCTTCTTATATCCTACTTTGATTTGTTTTGCTTTTGCTCTTCTCTTTCTATTTTTCTGATTTACGCTTGCATGTTTCTTTCTACTAACGTCATTTCATGATCGATGTATTCTTCTTTCCCTTGGGATCATTTTTCTCTTTACCTGTTGTTCTTTGTCTTAGGATTCCACCTCTATACTAATTATTTCCCCCTGTTTTTCTCTTGCCTATGATGTTCACATTTTTAACATTTGTTTGTATTCCTAGTTCCCTGCTTAGGAACTGGTTTATTACTGCCTCTAACTTTTATATCCTCTCTGCTAATTGCAATTCTAATTTTTCCCGTCTCAGCTCCTTTTTCCTGATTTCATCTCTTATTTTTTTTTTTTTTTACGTATTTTTTATATATGTTCCATAATTTCCTTCATCATATTTTTACAACTTCTCAATCGCCCATGTTTACTTCATTTTCCTGGTTTGGTTGTCTATTTTGGTCTGGGTACCTGATTATTTTTTGTCTCCTTCCGAACATTTTCTTTGCCGTGTTGGTATCTAGCTCCCTGTCCTTTTCCTTTTTTGTTCATCTCCTAAACATCTTTATGTGGTTACTTCAGATTATTTAACTTCGATAAGGTCGCCTCTCAGCGTGGCTTACGCTGCAATACACTTACACGTACTCACGTCCATTTATTTCATATTGTTATAACTGAGATTTCCGATTTTTTTTGTTGCTTACTTTCTCTTTTACTATGTTATACTACCACTTTGCAAAAATCAGGTGCGATCGTCCCGTTTATAAGATTTTACCGGTACGATTCCACTGCGCGTCCGTTCCGCCTTTATTGTTTGGGAATACCCCAATGATGCGTTAATGGCCGTTTGCTTGCAAACAAGGGGTCTGTGGAATTGCCTCCAAGATCACCTGATCTCACACCTTCGGATTTTTGCTATTTTAATCTAGATTATTTAGAAAATAAAATCAGATGCGCTCAGTTATCAACCGATGAGAAAGGCAGAGAAACCGACCAAGAACTCCGAAAGAGATCAGAGGCGTGTGTTGTACAAAACTGTGAACATGTTGAGCAATTTATTGGATCGACGGTGCTTGCTGTTTGTATAACCGAATAAAATTACCAATCCTTAGACGCGATTTTGGGCAAAACTTTTTATAGAATCCCACTGAAATTCTATACATACAAGAGAAAAAGATGAAGAATTTAAAAATATAACCAAAAAATGCATAATGTACTTCCGGTTTAACCAAAAGCGAAAAAAATATTTGAAATTGCTACCAAATAGCAATGATGATCTCCAACAGCCAACCATTAATTTTGTTTAAATCGTATAGTAATAAAAAGGTTATCGAGTGTCCTCTTTGATTAAAGGCACTCTGGAACAAAATACTCCTCAATGCACATTTTTAAGCTTTCGATTTCAACTGAAAAAGTTCCCAAAAATGGTTGAATCTACTAAAAATAATCCGAAATTAAAATTTTCCGTTGTGTAGGTAGAGTCTACACATTACCCTTTTGCTGTAACGTAATAATTTTCTGTCTTTATTTAACTACAAGGAACTGGACGAAACAAAAAATTTTCAATTTTTCGTCAGGTCGGCGTTAAATACCTTATTGTTTGCTGTCAATGTGACATTTGTCCAAAATCGTTAAAAATGCCGCGCTACAGCGGGCAATCCCAAATTCTTATTTCAAACGTCAGAGACTTTTTTGAAGAGGAGAAGCGTAGAACAGAAATGGGCCAAGAACGTCTTGGAGCGAGTAATATGCTACTTAGAGCATCCCTGGCATTAAAAGTGAGTAAAAGGACTATTTCCAATATTAAGAAAAAAGGGATTCAAACGGATAAAACGTATTTTGAAAACATGTCACAAAAAATAAGCACAAGAAAAACCAAAATTACTGAGTTTATGAAAAACTCAATTCGAGAAGCAATATATAAAATGTATGAAAAGAAAGAATATGTTGCAATGACCACACTGCATCAATAGTTAAAGAATGAAATTGATTTGCCTTACTGCATAAATTCTCTTAGAACATGGTGTAGAAGCATCGGTTTTAGATGGAGAAGGGAAAGTAACAGGAGTTATTTAATGGAGTTACCTAACATACAATTAAAACGTTTAAAATTTCTCAGAGAATTTACAAAAAATAAAAAATCTGAGCATCCATTACAACCCATTTTTCTTGACGAAACATGGATTTTTAGCAAGGGTTCGTTTAGAAACAGCTGGCAAGATAGAACTTTAGCTACATGCTCTTCCAAGAGTGGCGAAGGGTGCAGATATATTATCTTGCATGCTGGAGGTATGGATGGTTTTGTCGAAAACGCTTCGTTGGTTTTTAAAAGTGGGTTAAAAACTGGGGATTATCATTCAAATATGAACAGGCAAAATTTTGAGAAATAGTTTCGAACACAACTAATTCCAAATTTAAAACAAAAGTCTTTGATTATAATGGATAACGCAAGTTATCACTGTGGACAATTGGAAGAAATGCCAAACAAATCTTGGACTAAACTGAGATTGATTGATTGGTTAAAAACTAATAACATCGATTATCCTGAACATGCAATGAAAGACGAACTTTGGTCTATTGTTTCATGTAAGAAACCAAACACTAAAACTTATTATTTGGATGAATACGTAAAGCCATGCGGACATACAATTTTGAGAATTCCGCCGTACCATTGCCATTACAATGCTATAGAAATGGTTTGGTCGGAATGCAAGCGCAAATACGGTCATTTAATAACTTTAACAAACTCGAAACCAGAAGAAATTCTTCGCATTTGGAATCAAGTACTGGCTGATGTTACTATTGACCACTGGAGGAACTACGCCAATCACGTTGACAAAATGATTAAAGAAGCATGGGATACCATGAAAGTTTGCGACGCTTCTAATATGGATCCTATTATTATCAATATCAATAAAGACGATTCATCAGAAGAAGCAGAGTTTGACTCTCCCAGTGACTTAAGTAACTAGTTCTTGTCCCCGTTTCTTTATTTTTACATTCTTGGTTGATATCTTTATTTATAAATAATCCTGTATAATTGTTAATTCTTTAAAATTAAAGTTGGAATTTAACAAATTTATTTAAACAATTCGACTAAACAGTGACAGCTTTGAAACGTTTGAACCTATAATCCATTTACTTGACTTCCGCGCTGAGAGTCTCATTGTTTTAAAATTCTTGACTGTACTTCTAAAATAACGTGTTTTGCAGACTGAAATGTAATTAAATTACTAAAATTTTAAAGAAGGAAAGTAACGTTATCGTTTAAATATTTGTTTAAATCAAAACAGTTGATCAATTAAAGACAATCCAGTAAGCTTCATTGTAAGTTTTGTGCACCTGAACTTCAATATATTCCATTACAAGAAGCCTTTCTAAATAAATTGACACTAATTAATTTGAAATCTGAAATGTTTGACAGCTAAGAGCTGGCAATTGACACTAACACGATAAACTAAGTTTTAGGTACTTAGTAAGAAATAGCAATGGTGCCAACTTACCGCCGCTTTGACAATGTGGATGACATTATGTCAAATTCTGATCTCGACTATCTATGATCTAAATACGATTTTTTTAAATTTGACTCTAATACAAGACGTACGTTTTTAACGCTCTTTTTTGTTATTTCTGACGTCACGGCAAAAGGGTAATGTGTAGACCTTACACATAACATAATATTAATAGTAATCGTGCTACTTTTTTACGTATTTTGCCACACCCCAAAATAACAATATTAGAACATGAACGTTTCGGAAGAAAAATCTACTTCCATTTACAACAATTAACTGTTAAATTAACTATGAGAGCTTAGCTTATTTTATTGGAGATCTAGCAAAGTGTGACTAACCTCCCCAATAAAACAGTGTGACACTGACAGCCGCCTACTTGATTACATCTTTAAGAATGGATAGCCAACCATTACTTAAATCAACTGATTGTGTGTGGACAAGCATTCGTTTTTGTTCAATAAAATATACGCAGCTTCTTTAATTTCACGTCTAGTTAATATCGATTCCTTAAATAACATCTTTGTGTTATGCCAATGTATTTTGTGGTTGTTATTCCAAGGATGTTCTTTTATTTTCGATTTGTCAATGTGGTATTTCTTAATAAAATTTTGGTGTTCTTTAATCCTAACTTCTAAAGACCTTGCTGTTTCCCGATATAGTATTTCTTGCATTCACACGGAATACTGAAATTTTCGTGAAAATCGCTCTAAAGTATTAAAACAAAAATCGAATAAAAATCAAGTAGCCATGAAACAATGACTTAGTCCTAAAATTATGACAGTTCTTCATAGTTTGTTTATATGTTTTTGTTGTGTGCTCTTAATTAAATAAATAATTCTGCGATATTTGAGTGAAAAAAAAAACGAATTGAAATTTTAGTATTGAGGGGGTGTGGTTGCTGTACGATGTTCTCGAAAATTTCAAAATAGAGTACATATCATACTTTTTTAGAGTATTTAGTCTTAGAATTTCATGCTCTGTCGAAATCCATCATAAAAATTTAGGGTTTCCATTAAAAACAAAGTATCGCTAACGTCATAACTAAAAAACAAAAGACAATCTAAAAGTAACAATTACAGCAAAATATGTCTTATTTAAAATAAAAATTGACGTGTTCGAGGATTTCTTTCAAAAAGATTTGATATAAGTTCTATTATATGTACATGCATTTCTTTGAATGCTGTTCTTCGTTGAACGGTTTCGTTTTTGTAAGGTATTCATAGTTCTGAATACGGTCCTAACTAAATTTATTTCCAATTCGTTTAATTTTATCAGACATGCCTGGAATATAAGGTATAGTAAGAGTGTTGTATTTTGGAGTATCATTTTTCTGTACATGCGTGTTATTGTTTCGTATATTAAAAATGTTCCGAACAAGAGTCTCGGAATAACCGTTATCATTTAAAACATGTGTAATAATTTTTTTCTTTATTTTGAAGATTTCATTATTAGATCAAACAATCTTGGCTGCATCGTAAAGGCTTTTTACAACATCAGTCTTTGTGTTTTTGTGATAGTTGGAGTTAAAATGTAAGAACCTATTGGTGTTGGTTTTCTTGCGGTATGCTGATGTTTCAAAAGTATTTGTTGTTGGCGTCATTAGTGTATCAGAACAAAGTGATTGATTGTTTTGTTATGCTTCTAATGTGAATTTGATATTTTTTTATTGTCAATATGTTCAAGAAATATATCATCAATACTATATGGTCAAATTGCAAAGACATCATCAACATACCTCCACACAACTATTGGTTTGTTTGGGTATATGTAGACATGTTGTTGCTCAAAGTCTCCCATAAAAATAAATTGAAACAACAAACATTAATAAAATGCAACTTAAATATTTTAAAATATTCCGTGTTTACCCATCACTAGGAAATACTCGCCTTGGCTCATTCGTTCGAGATATAAATAGCGACGCGACGTTGCCAACTATGCAAGATCTCAGATTGTGCATAAAATGTCAAATACTGTATAACTTATGGAGCGCCCTCTTTAGAGCATTTGGTGAACTATTTCTGTATAAAAATTGATAAAAATGGACAAAATGAGATCCGAACAAAAATTTACAGGCACACTACCCACACTTTGATTAATTGGAAAAACACGAGATACACATAGAAACAAGGCGAGATCCAATTTGGATCTCGACTTGTTCAAACGGATCTCCACTTGTATACTATTTATCACTAAAAGATCTCGACTTGTGCAGAAAACATATATATATATATATATAATATATATATAAATATATATATATATACCTGGTTTCCCACATACGACGATTTTCTAGTGTATGTAACCGGTCTAACGGCGAGTTTTCGGACTTGCGACGACGTCGTCGGAAGTCTTACACATGTAAGGGTACGTACAACGACTCGATGAACGCGCCCACTACCGGCATGCGCCAACGCCGTTTCTTAAGAACTACGTGGTCGATTTTTGTGCGAAGTTAGCCTCGGTTGCCTATACTACAGCTCCGAAAATATCAAAATTCGATGAAGGTTGCCTATACTCAAGCTGGGAAAATTACCTGTTATTTATATGGTGAATTTCGCTCGCTTTGGCTGCAACATAATCTGTTTTGTGAAGATAATCTCGTAGCAAGACGTCATCGGCGCAGTCAGCCGAATTCGCTATTAATAAAAACGTTTTAAGAATTAATTACAAGTTCTGTCCTCTGATGTCTTTAATATTTAACCATTTTATTACCTTAAACATTACATTTATTTGTATTTACCGAGGTCGTAGTGGCATTATTTCAGTAGAATAGAATTTTTAAACAAATAGGAAAGGTTTGTGCGGTTATGGGATCACCTATTACCTTCTAATAATCTCTTTATTTGGTTTTTAGGTGTTCTAAAAATTATTATAAACTACTTGATTTGGAAGTTAGGAATATTTATTATTAAAGATAATCTTCAAAATACTCGATTACTTGGTCTAAACATTATTAAAATGCTTTTCGTTGTATTTCAGGTTCGTACAGTAGAAAATTAATTATACAGCAGATAAACTATATTCAAAGTAGTGTAAAAGCCAAATCCAGGGATGAAAATATTACGAACTACATTAACGAAAGTATACAGTGTGTTTGTAGATCGCTAGACAGCTCGTAACTTTGTTAATAATAGAGATATCGAAAAGAACTTTCTTCTGTTTTAAATGCCAGTATACAACCTAAAAATTGACGTTAACCAATTTAAGCCATAGCCTCCTATTTTTACGTGGTGATACACAACTTTGGTTTTTTAAATGGAATACCCTGTATATTTTTAGATATTTGAAATCAGCACTAAAAGTGCTTTATAATAGCATTCTTAAATTTAAATTTAGGAACTTATTATTTTTCAAAATAAAAAAAAAATTTTAGTCAAAGTAGGCCATGAATTACGCAAAATCAATAGCAATCCAACAAGAAATGCAACACAAACTCCAATTGACTCTAAAAATTCCTCATGACCGAATTATAGCACCAAACGTACTAAAACAATTGATAACTATGTTTTTTAAATGGAACAATATGAGTTGTTAAAGCAAAGAGCGTTGTATGACCGATTATATGTAATTTAGCAAAGAGCGTTGTATGACCGATAATATGTAATTTAGCAAAGAGCGTCATATGTGCCATTGCCTATATAGCACAAAGACGTGCTGCGCAGCAAAACAAAGATCGTTGTATGACCTATAATATGTAATTTTGCCTTCCCAAGAGCGTCATATGTGCTGTAGTACATATTCAATATATCTATAATAGGCCATGCAACGAACCGATTCGTGCTGCGCAGCAAAAAAAGTAGTCGAGACAATGATTACGTTATTAGCTGACCCGGCAAACGCTGTTCTGCCCAAAAATAATATTGGTCTGTGACCGCCACTATAGAGTTTTAATTTTATGTTATGTCTACCGTCTTTGACTTAAAAATAAATGCCATTTTCGCAATCAACGTCCCAAAAAACATCAATAACGACACCCATAACGATTTTTAGGCTTATTTACCCCATTGCATCCTCTAAGAGGTTGCTTTTCAGAAAATCACGAAATACGTGTTTGATTATTTGTTTTTAGGAGTACTCGTACTAAGTATCATGTCGAAACGTCTATTTAATATTATTTTTCCGTACAAAATTGGAACCCGCATTTTAAAGTCAATATTAAGTACATCGATTCCTTTAGATTTACTTTTAATCGAGTTTATAATTCCGACAATATCCGCAATATTAACACTGAGTTCATTTAGTTTGTGGTTTTTATAAAAATCTAATACATTATTGTTATCATTGTTGACGTTTGGTACATTATTTATGAAAAAATTATTAATGAATCGGGTGTACTTAAATGTTCTGGTATGGTATTGTTGCTTTTAATATTGTTCACACACAAAGATTTAATTTCCCTCCATATGGATTTAGTATCATAGCCATCAAATACAAAGTTAAAATACGCTTTTTTCTCCTTTGTAGCTAAAGTCACAGAATTTCGTATCGATTTGCAATATTTCCAATGCGCTAATGATTTGGAATGTTTATACCTATTATATGCCTTATTTTTTAAGTTTATTAGAAGCTTGATAGTCTCTGTTATCCGTGGCTTGCATTTATGGGTAATTTTAACTAATTTTGAACCAGAATTTGCAGAAATCACTGGAAATTGTGAAAGCATATTTTCTTGGAAAATCGGGACATTTCGGGAAAGCATTTCGTTGCGGGACAACTAGTTCCAAATCGGTAAAATCACGAAGGTATAATTAAACCAATTAATAATATAATATTAATATAAAGAAAACTAATACCTACGACTTGGTACAAAGAAATACGATATAAAATAACACGGCGACCTTGGGACTTTTGTGCAAGAACGGAATGCCATCCGACGTGACGTATATATAAACAGTGACCCAACAACAGGATGCAAATTCCGCTGCATTTGCTGGTCTATCTTTAATTTCTTTGTGTGTGTTAAGCCTTAATTTTAAATGTAAAATGGTTAGTAGCACACATTTTCCAATATGAAAAGACCACTTGTCGTTAGACTTCAAAACATTTATATTCTTAGATGTTTACTTAATATCGCAAATTACAGGCTCTTAGAGAAAGATATTTCTTTATATTTGGCAGGTTTTAAAAAATATATATCATTATCAGGGGAAGCTAAAGCTGTTAATATAACTAATACGTCTATATTCTCTGAGACTATAACTAAACCTGTCTCTATCCAATCGAATATCAGGTGCAGTTTTCGTCTTGAGCCATCGGGATTTATTCGATGTTTCTGATGATCGACAAAAACAATTGCTTTTTTTCGTAATTACGTACAATAAAATTAATATAACTAGTTAAAATTGCACCATACTGTTGAACAAGTTGCCATTTGTTTTTATGTAATAACATTCCTCCATCGGTCACAACTAGCAAATCGTTTAATTCAGTAATATATTTTGGTAATTGTACAAAGAGGTCGTAGAAAATACATTTTTAGGCGTTCGAATTTATATGTTATAGTTAAATGTATTTAATCTATTTAACTTTTAGTTAATATAATGTTTATTAAATAATAATAATATTCGTACAGAATAAAAATTAACCTCTTAATGCTATATTTATAATAAGCGTGTCCAAAACCCCTAGATATGAGGCAACGCGCAAAATTAAAAAATGAAGCTATTTTGCCACCTTAAAGACGTTATTTTCCATTTTTGATAAATTTTAACACAAAATTTGAGATCAGCGACCCAAAAAAACCCTGTATACGAAATAAAAACCGAATGAATGTTATCAAGTGTCAGGCAATTGTGTAAATAAATAAAAGAGTAATTTTTTTAATTAAGACTGTATTAAAAAACACTTACTTGTTAATAACAATTGAAAAAATAAAAAGCACACCTTCTCACCCGTGGGGAACTTTTCTATAAACTTTTCCGAAATTAAAAAAAATATATCAAAATCGGTTTTGAGTCAACGAAGTTAGAACTTTTTTTCCTTAGTAAATGGACTACAGTGCAATACGGTTGCTTATATAAAATGAGAAAATATATGTGACGGGATTTGATACGCCTCAAAACACTTTTGGTTTAATTTATTTGAAGTGACATTACGTTTTTGCTTAACTTGCTGCTGGAGGCCAATCTAAAAAAATATTACGCGATATTATTTTAATACCCATGTATGATGCCACAAAATTATTTGTCCCATTTTCTAATTTCGAAAAACGCACCCAGTGAATTATATATAATTCACCTAGCTTTAAATTTAAAATATGGTAACATATCGAACTTAACTTTGGTAATAAACGCCCAATCTTCGTGGAATTTTAAACAGCTGTAACCAAAAAGGCCCCGAACAACTTAAAACCGTTTGGAAACATTAAAAGTCACCCCCCGGATAGAAAAAAAATATTAAGTTTTACGTCTAACGACCGTAAATACACATTTTGGTAAATATCTTGACTCCAGCGCCACCTACCGGGTTCATTTTTTGTATAGACATTTCTCACTAAGTAACCAACGTACATTCCGAATATGAGCTAAATCGGACCGTAAATACACTATTTGGTAAATATCTTGACTCCAGCGCCACCTACCGGGTTCATTTTTTGTATAGACATTTCTCTCTAAGTAACCAACGTACATTCCGAATATGAGCTAAATCGGACCGTAAATACACATTTTGGTAAATATCTTGACTACAGCGCCACCTACCGGGTTTATTTTGTGTATAAACATTTCTCTCCACGTAACCAACGTACATTCCAAATATGAGCTAAATCGGACCATAAATACACTATTTGGTAAATATCTTGACTCCAGCGCCACCTACCGGGTTCATTTTTTGTATAGACATTTCTCTCTTAGTAACCAACGTACATTCTGAATATGAGCTAAATCGGACCATAAATACAATTTATTTTATCCTATTTTGTTACCATGCTAATAACTCCTTAGCAACGAGTTGCGTTAAGGTGCATTTAACAGCACAAGTGTTGTTAAGAAAAATAACATACCGATATGTACTTTATTTGCATTTAATCACATGGTGGCAGTACTGACGTGTATTGTTAGTGACCATGTTAGTCTATGTCAAATTCGATGTTAGTAGGTTAGGTTTGGTTTGTTGACACAGACTGAGGCAAAACTTAACCTGCAGATCTCAAATTTGACATAACCTGACAGTGCTACCAACAATACAGTATTGAGTGAAACCACCACAGCCATAGCAGATATATGTCTCGCTGTTGTGTCATTAATAATAATTTTTCCTATTTTTTTTAAGATTAGTATTTTAGGATAAAAGAAACTGTGTTAGATATACGTAACGTTATCTGCTTTCTACATTACTCTAGAATTTTAAAGAACGCGCTCCTAACGGCGCTCGTTCATTCAAACTATTCTCTCCTAATGTAAAAAGCTTGATAACGTTACTTGTATCGTAAATTACTATTATCGAATTATTGTAGTTGAAAGAAAAAATTTCTAGATTATACTAAAAATAATTATTATTAACCGAGGCGAATTTTTTTTCCCATTTTATAATTTCAAAAAACATACGTACTGGGATATATATAATTCACCCGCTATTACATTAGTTAAATGTACTGTATGGACCGCTCTGGCCTGTGGAGAACGTTCTGCAGTGCGAGTTTTTAAATTTTTTATTTCGTTAATTTTTTATTGATTAAAAAAAGAAAAATTGATTTTATTGTAAATAAACAATTGTATCATGATATTTATAACTTTTTGCTAGTATACCCATCATAACATACCTAAAAATGCTTAAAACAGTTTTTGGCCCAATAAGAAAATTTCAAAAATTTCTCGTGGCGCTCAACGTGTTAAAAGTCACCCCTCCGATAGAAAAAAATATTAAAGTTTCACGTCTAACCACCGAAAGCGTTGCATGCCACTTACATATCTTCGCCTTACGGCGACGACGCGTTATGTCCGTAAGGCGAGCTATGGAGCTTAGACATAATATATACATGGTTTGCCAAAAAGAATGGGACATCGATTAGTCATAGATTCCTTACGTTATAATTAATCGATTAAACCTAATATACCTTAGTACAAAGTCTCTTCAGTAAAAATGTAGAGATATCGATTTGAATTTTGGTATACAGGCGCACTAGTATGTACTGCACTAGTAAAAAATGTTTGATATACTAGACTTGACTGTAAGAGGGACGTTACCTATCTTTGAAAACTTTTTTTAACTTTAACTTCGTTATCTGCAACATTTTTTTTTGAAATTTTAGGTTATTATCTGAAAGAGAATTAAAAGTCACAAAAATAATGTACTCTTAGTTCTTAAGCCTAAATGCAATCGTTTACCTTAAAATGCCCATCAAAAATTTTTGGTTGTCTTTAAGACGTGCAATTATCAAGTAGCCATGATCACAAAAACAATGGTCCTCTAGTAAAAAACGATGATAAAGCAATTAGCGACATTAGTGACATAAAACTTTGTTCTTTTATGTTTAAGAATATGCCGCTGCATAACGAATTCTCTAATGCTGAAAGTTTCGGTATGTTCTCTTCGAAAAGCCATTTAGAAACGAAAACATACGAAATCCCATACAAAAATACCATTGAAAATCATCTGTTTGATTTTCCGACTTTCCGGTGGATTTCCCCAAAATTTTCTTTCATATACCTAAACCTTGTCCTGACAATTAGAAACACAAAAAAAATGAGCCAAATCGGTCAAGCCGTCCTCCAGTGAAGATGTAACATACATGCGGCAATTGATTTTTATTTATATACCTACATTATTTATTGCAGATTGGC
Organism: Agriotes lineatus; assembly: GCA_940337035.1. Lineage (NCBI taxonomy): Eukaryota > Metazoa > Arthropoda > Insecta > Coleoptera > Elateridae > Agriotes > Agriotes lineatus. Next base: position 132,537 of record CALNHX010000151.1, read on the forward strand.
ACGAGTGCCCTTAGAAAGTTGCAAACAATGCTCTCTCCGTGTTATCCTTTGAAATCGTGTTTTCATTAAAATTCTCAATTAATTCCGTACCTAGAGGAAAGTCATTTTTTTGCCAAATTCTAGAAATTTGGGCTGGGATTTATAATAACAAAATTATGGGATCGTTTGAAATTGTTTATGTATAGCAATAATGCTAATAGTTATTTTCATAAAAACTCCCTCGTCGTTCGAGTAATCGTTGCTTTAAATAGTAAAAACTAGTGAACCCTGAAAGTCATCAAATAACAAATTAATTTGAGTATAAATTGACAATAATTACAGCGGCGTAACTTCAGATTTCGGGCCCCTCCGCGAAAATTAGGGGGCCCGTTAGGCCCCACACGTGCTCAGCCCCTCCCCCCGCGCGGTGCGGGGTCTACGGGTACCAAGTTATGCCACTGAATAATATTATCTTTGAAAGTATGACAATTTTCCATCGCTAGGATGTCCTTGGAACGATGTGACGTGGTTTAATTTTTTTTTGCCGCGACTGTACTATACGAAATTCGGAGAAACGATAGTAAAGCAATTCCACTCATATTCATGGAGGTAAGAATAATGCGAAAGGAGATTTAAACATTTTATACCAATATTTTTGTAGGTACAAAGGTACGAAAGGAGGTTAATTCCAGAATGTAGATATATGGGATTAGCTAGTAAAAACATATCTACGTAATGTAAAAAAAATGTTTTAAGCTATAACGAATTGTTTTATTATGCTCCCCGTTAATATTCATAGCTCTAGGAATACATGTCTTTGTTGAAGATACGTCACAACTTCGTTCATGGTTCACCGCCTGGTCTGAACGTAAGCAACGCAGAGAATATATTTTAACAATTAATAACAGTTGGAAATATTGTGAAATAATGTTCTGTCCATCAAATATAGGTTTTAGCCGAGAAGGGCTACGTCAAATTAATTTAGAGTGAGTATTATTGAAATTTGTTAAGAAATAACGAAATACCTAATTAATTAAAAAATAAAAAAAAACAAGCTCCATACTTATTTCAGGATGTAATCTTTCGCTAACTTAATATTTAAACATTTGTTTCGTTACATTACATTCGCAAACACAACTTTATATTTTATTTTGTATACCTATGTCTGAAGAAAGGTAACGCCTTATTAAAAATGTTTATGAATTATCTTGTCTTGACTAATACTGAATGTTTTTTTTTGAATAATTTCGGATTGTATAAAAAAGAATGAACTAAGTAACTATTTTGAACACAAACTCTAGCTGACAATTCTCCTAAAGTAATATTAATTACCTTAGATCAGCTGCTTTCAACATTTTGTGGCCGAATACTTTGCTCTCAAGTGTATATATTTTGTTCTTTGAATGGATAGTTAAAGAAATTGACTAATTTGCAAAATTTTTCGGCAATAATTCCTAAATTTCTCCACATGCCTTGACTGAAATTGAAAATGGGGCTAATATCAAATCTAAAGATGACTAACGGCATAATAGGGATTTGTATAATAACCAACTGAATGTCACTTTTGCATCACGGGAGTTTTCTGGATGGACTATATTTGTATTTTAGGCAGGTGCAGCGGTCGAAGGTGGTGTACTGCAGACAGCACCAGAATACGGGGCAATGCCGTTATGGTGAAAAATGTCGCTTTGTACATGCCACCAAAGCCGATCGGAAAAGCTTCGAAGAAGGCGGGTATCCGACCATGGTCATGCAGCAAGAATTGGCGAGAACTAGCCAAACCGATCAAGTATGCAGGAATTTCAGAAGGGGGCAGTGTACGACCCAAAACTGCAAATATTTGCACAAGAAAATGCATGATCACAAGCCGTTTAACTGTCCTGTATGCTTGGATGTTATCGAGGCCAACAATATGGCATGCACAACCTGCAATCATGTTTTATGCAGGAGTTGCAGGGACAGCATAGTGAAGCGCCGAGAATGCATTCCGAGATGCCCTCTGTGCCAAAATAATCTAGGATATGAAACCTTCGATTTAAATTAGGGTGAGTTGAAATCTTTATTTTAAGATTGATAATCTTGTCTTGAAGCTTAAGTTATGTCCTGAAGCTTTTGTTTTAAACTTTTTCTTGTCGGCTTATTAGAAATCGGAATAATGAGCCTTTTTCCACGACCGGGAGTAGAAGTCGGTTTCTCTAGCATCAAAATTGTGACAGAATAAAACATTTACTCCCTAGAGACTAAATAAGACAAAAATTTCCCTAGGGAGTTTTCATTATGAGTGACACAACAGCAGGTTAACCTGATAACCTCGAATTTGACATAATTTTGAGCCCTTGTCATGACTTACTTTAAAATTTACCATAGGCTACTAATTTTAAAAGAATTGTAACTAAAGTGTCATAAATGACGTTCAAAAACTACAGGTTTTTTGTTTTAAATCTTTCTGCAATGTGAAAAATAATATATGCAACTCGGAGAGAATGGTATTTTACTTGGGTCAGTAATTGCACCTCAGCAAAATAACGCATTTCTCTCCCTCATTGCATAATCTACTATTACGTTATTTTTGTACACACTATACTGGAGATCGATAGAGCTTGTCTGAAAAAAACTACTCCCTACAGAGAGTATATCAATTTTTACTTCCTCCAGCTGTCACGTATGATATATGAAATGAAATTAGCAATTTCTGGTAGATTTTAAAGAGAAAAATAATCATCAAAATTCAACGCACATATTTAAAAACCAATGAAATCACAGATTTCGTTGAAAATGGTCCAATCACTGCAACTCTTTCATGATTAGTTATTTATTTCAATAAATTGGTTCTTCATTTATGACTTGTTTGTTAAATTCTCCAGTTAAATGCAACTCGTGTCGTGAACAATACCAGATTATAATTCTCCTGAATTTTAACTTGTTGCTATGATCCTAGGAAATGCAACGGGTGACAACGAGTTGCATATCTGTTATCATAGCAACCCGTTATATTCAAGTCGAATGTTACATTACTACTGAAAATAAGAAGTTATTTGCAATCAGTTTTAATTAAGGTAAGAAACTTGAATCCAGCATTCATCGTTATATAAACCAATAAGGGTTGTTCTTCAAGGATATTTCCTGTACCAACATTACCCGTTGTTTGGAAACGATGTACAGTCGGAGTTCAAATAAATATGAGACAGTGTTTTTTCACATGCAGGTTGAGTTAAGGATTGAAGAATATCTCCATGAATTTAAGCTTATCAGAAAGAGTTACAGATTTCATTACCTGTAAAAGTTTAATGTAATTCTTTCTGATAGCAGGAAATCCATGGAGATATTCTTCAATTCCTAACTGAACCTCCATATGAACACGACTGTGAATATGCCTGCTCAGATTATCGTAATCAAAGACGATGTCGGGGAAACGATTAACGAATTCAGTGGGGTAAATATGTGCTTACTTCAAATAGTTGCAAGTTAGGTTGTCATATGCGTGCTGTTTTGGAAGGACATCGGTACAGTAATCAAAATATTGGTTTGTAAAGTATCAGTTTGCTTCCCTGGCAGGTTCAATTTCTGATTATTTCCAACGTAGAAAATGTCTAGTATTCAACTTTAGCCATCCATTATTTTGATTTATTGTAACTTATTTTCTTTTACAATATTAACCCCTCTCTAACACTACGCAATGACGTTGTTCGAAACAGATGCTGTGGCAATGGCAACATAAGCTGCGTTCGGAAAGGTACCTCTGACAGCTCTGTTTCCTCGAAATCGTTCATTTATCTCACTTCCACCCCCGCCGATGGCAATTATCGATCTCTTTCTGCGAATAATTGTCGAGAAACAGAGCTGTCAGAAGTAACTTTCCGAACGCAGCTATAGTAATGCAAAAAAAAATCGAAACATTTAAACACTAAACTAGAGATTACTTTGTTTACAAAATTGTAAAGTTCTTTAACTGTTCAAGCACGTTAAAAATTCAAGGGAACGAAAGTACTGTATCCAGGGGTTTGCCCGTCATTTATATTATGACGCAATTTCTTTCAGCTTTGTGGGCGTTCAATTTGCAACCCTTGCATTATTTTGGCGGGATCCAAAACTGCAATGAAATCGTTCGCCATTTCCCGCGACTCGAGCTCGTGATTAGTTCCGTCAGTTAACTTACTTTTGTCTAAGGAGTGATGTGACTTTATCTATATTACGCGAACCTCTAAAATTTTACTAAAATAAACTATAGGAGCTGCGAAAAAAATTGTGTAAGTAAAATTTTGGTTTAGGTAAGCAACCAACCTTATTTTGAAACATGTATTTATACTGCCTGTTATGTTGTTTCATGTATTTTCAGCAAGAACTCTCTGCATATTTGAAAAATGTGAAAGATAACATTTTCGAGCTACTCTATAAATTAAAATGTTCGGTTTTTATACTGCCGCCATATTTCTAAATTTACGACTGGGTGTTTTCAAAAACTAATGGGAATAAATTCACATGTGAGTCTGTAAGTCTATGTCAAATTCGCGGTTAGTAGGCTAGGTTTTGTGTCAATTTGTGTCAAAGTGACGCTCGATTTTGACATAGGAATTAAATTAATGGTACAAAAGTATGCCGCGTGATGTGGTTACGTTTAAAATTCAAATAACACCCGAAACGAGCAACGAACATAGCCGAATGACTCATTACGGAATGCTTCTTCTACGCATGCCCTGTTGCGGCGTGTCAGTTGGTCAGTTCCATGCGAGACGCCTTGTATATTTGTTTTTTGTCGTATCGTGGATGCGTAGCAAGTTGATATTTTAGTGGTTTCGGTGATTTAAATAATGGCGTGTAGAGAATTTTTGCTCGGAGCGTGTCGGCGTTCAGAGTGCAGATATCGCCATGGTTTAATTCAGTGCAACAATTTACTAACTTGCACTTACAAGCGCACGTGCATGAGATTCCATTTGTCGGGCGGTGAATTATTAGAAGTTCAAAATAAAGTACGACCGTTTAGTGAAAATATCCAGCGTGAACTGGATCGTTTGGCAATAACCGTCTGGGAGAGTTTTTCAACGCGGGCCAGGTCCAATATTGTACAAAATGGTTGACCGGCGGTAGCTGCTTACGTTGCGACAGTTGCAAACAACGCTACAGACGTAAGAAATTTTAAGTAGTTAATATTTATTAGGCCCGGTCTTTCCACTTCCTAATAAACATCTAATAAATTTATTTGACAAATAACTAGAAACCGTCTTTCCACCTCTAGCACTTATTCGGCTAATAACGTAACTTATTCGTCAAATACAAATAACTTATTTGGCAGTTAAATCCAAATAAGGTTAACAGGTCCCTAGTACGCTCGCGCAGTGGGTTGACAGCTTTTCGGTGCGTAAAGCGCATGTACGCATGTACACTTGTGCTCATAAAAGTGGAATACACTTACTGTTGTACGTATTTGAAAAGTCGTATTATTCGCATTATTAAATAAATTTTGTATACGATATTTTTATTTAACTATTTTCATCTAATTTAATACCACCAACAATTTTATTTTATCGATGTTTCAAACCAACCGGTATTACAAAACTAAAATATCACAAAAATCGGTTGCAAAACTTGTATTGCATTTTTATGAGCACAAGTGTAGTACAGGGTGTCCCATTTTCGATGATATTATGGGGTATCTCACTTACGAGTAAAGATAGAAAGTTGCGGTTTTCGCAATACTTTGCTACCTTTTTGTTAAAACAAAGATGGTCTAAACAAAATTTTCATAGCCCGCTTCGTTTCTGAGATACAGGGCGAAATTGAAAATATTGCATTTTGGGCCCCCCCTCGTATCTCCGTTATCCTTTAACATATCTCAAAGCTAAAAACTGGCTCTTATACAGTTTTTCAGATTTTTGATGTGAGCCGTCAATTTTTAGTTATAAATTAAACTAATGTTTTTTTAACGAAAAACACTGTATATATTTTTGTAAAGCTTATAAAATTTCCAATGAAATGAAAGAAAAATATACAGGGTGTTTCGTTTAAAAAAACATATGTTTGATTTATAGCTAAAAATTGACAGCTCACAGCAAAAATCTGACTACGCCACTGGATTCTACGTAAAAAACTGTATGAGAGCCAGTTTCTAGCTTTGAGATATGTTAAAGGATAACGGAGATACGAGGGGGGTCCCAAAATGCAATATTTTCAATTTCGCCCTGTATCTCAGAAACGTAGCGGGCTATGAAAATTTTGTTTGTACCATCTTTGTTTTCACAAAAAGGTAGCATAGTATTGCGTAAACCGCAACTCTCTATCTTTACTCGTAAGTGAGATACCCCGTAATATCATCGAAAATGGGACACCCTGTACATTGTACAGTGTGTCTTAAAATGAACGTTAGCTAGTGTGCTTTTGATTTCCCATGTAAAATAAAATGTGCCGCTCTTAAGCAATGCTATCATGCACGCGCATAGTAACATAACACAACAACCTGTGTTGACTCCATATATTTAATACTTCTATATTGCACTAGGGTCTGGGAACGGGCGAAAACATTACGGCGCCGACCTAGTCTCTCTCGGAGTACTAAGCGTCTTGTGCGCATTCCTGAAATTCGAACTGCACAGCTTCGTTAACGTGTTTACGGACGACGCTTGTGCGCACAATGCACCAAGTCCGTAGAAACAGATGGTTGTGTGTCTCACTTATGTTGTGACCTCCCCACTTACAGGCGCTAGCAAAATATAGTCAACATTATACCCATTCGGACACACGTGACTTTTGTCTGTCACTGTTCATCTTTAGTAAAACAGATGAAATGGAAGACGTTCAAAAAAATTAATTATTTCACGTCGGGGAGCAAAACACGATTTCTATGATACCAAAATCGTGAGAGAAGTAATAAATTACTCCCTAGAGAGGACAAAGGTCCCTAGGGAGTTTACATTATGACTGCGCAACATAACAAGAGCTCACGATTATGTCAAATTCGAGGTTATCAGGTTAGGTTTTGCGTCAGTTTTGACACAAACTGACGCAAAACCTAACCTGCTAACCTCGAATTTGACATAATCGTGAGCTCTTGTCATAATGACTTACAGTGCCACCAACTTTAAAATTTACCATAGGCTACTAATTTTAAACAAATTCTAACTAAAATGTCAATAAATGACGTTTAAAAAAAACTGGTTTTTCGTTTTAAATCTTCCTGCAACGTGAAAAAAATAGTATATGCAACTCGGAGAGAATGGTATTTTACTTGGGTCAGTAATTGCACCTCAGCAAAATAACACATTTCTCTCCCTCATTGCATAATCTACTATTAAATTTTGACGTTTCTAATCTGTCAGATTATATTTTTCGTGTAAGTTATTGAGATAAGGGTAATAAAACCTAAATTAAACCTGAATTCGTTGAGCAGGTAACTGAAAATAAACAGAAACCATCGGTCATGCCGTATAACGAGCAGTCATGATAACCTACAAAACGAAGTATCATTTATGTACTATTACTCTAAAATTGCATTTTTAAGAATCGACATACCTATAGTCACTATATTATCACGTGACTCCGAATAGGTATAAATGTGACTATAGTAGTATTAAATATTTGGTAGACACTAAATTAAATGCTCTGAATAATGCAATACAAATAACAATGTAGTAGCGCTTAAAAATGTACATGCAAACAAATTTCAAAGGTAACTAGATAACGTTCTTATCAATACACCCTGTATGAAGGTTTTGTTTTTTATGTCTTGAACAGCCACCTATAAATATAAAAAATAGTAGAATATTAAATAATAGGGGAACCAACTATAAGAAAAAACGTAGGGATACGCGTTTTTTTCCAGTGGCGTGCCACTGTTTGGGTCAATATACAGGTTTGAGCTCCCCAGTATGCCACCGGTTGACCTCAAAATGTTATTTACACAGAATTATGTACAAAACTATTACTAATAAACACCCTAAAAATTTCAATAAAAAACATTGCTCCATTTTGAAAATATTAGAGTAAAATTTTAAAATAAAACAAATTTCAACACCCTGAATAATATTAGTCGCCATGCCCCCAAAATGTGTGATTTAATATTGACCCACGACTGCAAGTTTTTCAACTAGTTATTTTGTTTTGTAGGTCTTCCCAGCTGTAACGGTTGCAGCGAAGTTTTATTACGGGGCACTACTGCAAGGATCACCTGTGTAAATAACCACATGTACTGTTGCAAGTGTATCACTTCCTTGCCGCTGGACGTTAGTGGAGCGCTCCCCCTAACGTTATGTGAAAAATGCCAAACCTGGGGATTGGTTCACAACTTGTTTTAGACTGCTTTCCCGTAATCAACAGATTGTTACCGTATTCCTCCTGCCAATGTCTTGCGTAGTGTATATGTTCCAACGTAGTGTATATGTTCCAGCGTCGTGTATATGTTCCTGCTTAGTATAATTTTTTGGCGTGCTTTTTAGTTTTAATTGTTCTTTCACATTCTGACATTTCGATTCATTGTGGGCCATGAATCTTCATAACCCAAACATTATTTTTACCAATAAGCTCTTGCGTTGTTTTGATTTTCCTGCGTAGATTTGATTTTCCTGCTTAGATTTCATTGTCCAGCGCTGTTTATAGGAATACCGTAAAATCTGTATTAGTTCGACAAATTTAACATACTTGTCATCATGGATAATAATGCTCCAGAGCACCCAGCCAACAAAATCACCTCTCCGCGAGTTGATTATCCATACACTTGCACTTCCGTGGAAAGAGTTCGCCGTAATTTAAACCGAGCTTTTTCTGCCCTTGATTACCCTCTATACGACAGCCAAGAACCAGTGCCCGTTTCAAATGTTGACTGCCCTGTGCAACAAGCGTTTGATATCGAAAACGTTAATGGTTACTCCAACGTTGTAGCTTCTTCACAAGAGTACTCTCCTATCACATCAATAAGCAGTCATTCTTGTGTATCTGGTAAGAGTTGTGCTATTTTTACCTGATTTTTTTTAAATTGTAGCTTTATTTTCAGCATCGCATAGTGCGGGCACGGAAGATTATCCGTTAATACTAGGTAACTTTGGAGAGTCTCAACAATTTTCCGAAAATGGTCATTTGAAAGAAGCTGTACCGGTACAGAGTACCGAATCTAGCGTACCCCAAGAACACGTAGCAGATACCTTGGACTCTGATAAAGACATTGCAGCGTTTTTACCGAACATTGTTCATCCGGGTTATGTTACACCATCACATGCTGAAAGCGTAGCTAGTAACGAAGGAGGTCGCAATTCAAGACGACAGTTTTGCATATTCTGTAAGAAATGTGTGGTTAAATTACCCAACCATCTTGAGGCATGTCATCATGAGGAACAATTAGTTGCCCGTCTGAAGTGTTTTCCGAAAGGTGTGTACTTTCACAGCTAATTCGTGATACTTCTGTTAACTACAGGAAAATTTTATTCAAATGAAATCGAGCCAAGTATTCCAAATTAGAAAGTTTGAGGGATATGCTTGCCACATATTAAATTTTGTTGAAAAAATAAAGCCATATTTTCCTATAAAAGTAAACTTCAAACGAACGCGGAACTTGATCTTAAGATAAATAGTTCGGCTTGTCACTTTCAATTTTATTTCTTTTTTAGGTCACCCTGAGAGATATGCAGTTCTAAAGTTATTGAGAACTAAAGGTTTGGAGATGTATAACCGTAATCGTTCTTACAATAACGGTATTCTAATACCAGCACGAAGGCCTAAAACGCAGCAACCATCTTCTGGTGGTGTGCAGGTTTCGCATGCGTCGGTGCCACATCTATCAAGTAACATGGAGTTTTCACATCTCTCTCCTTCTGGGCCATCAACCAGCAACGTGCAGTTGAATCCCTACGTACTTTTAAATAGGGTTGCTGTTCCGAAGCGTTCCAAGCTTGTCCGGGTTTCAAGTAAATCGGGCATTTCTCCGTCCCAATGTGTTACACCGAAGAAACAAAAAATAAAAGGTAAGAGCCACATGCGTGTTAGTTCAAAACAAATTTTGACAGGGAGTTCTCCCGAATGTGAATTAATTTGTTCGTACTTGTTAACCTACTAATAAATTGTACATTCGCTAATGGGATATCTTTCTTTAGCCCGCCGTAGTCGATACGTGTCGCCAAAAACACCAGAAAATAACCTTTGATGATTGGACAGAAGAACAAGAGAACGCAACGACGGAGTACTTTCAAATTGTATTCGAGCTAATTTGAGGAATCACATCGATTATGGAAATTTAAAACCAGATGTATGTACTATAATTTAATTATTTTATTATCTTATTAATAACGTTTCTAATCAATAGTAATATAACAAGGGCTAGACATACTACCGATACTTTTGCACACGCGAAGAGTCGAGTGCTGGTTGCAATGGAAATTGTCCCGAGGGCAGTTTTCTAAGGGCACCCAGCACGATGACTCTTGGCGCGGGCAAAATTATATGTGAGTGTGTCGCCTGCATTTATATTTTGAAGATTATTACACACAGCTGTCGCATGACAAATATACAATGAGAACCATGCATTTTTTTAAAATCGACCGATCTCGAACTGATTTCCTGATGAGCTCCTTAGTGCTAATTATCGACTCCGTAGATGGTGTGATAATTAGAAATAGAAATGCAAGTAACAAGCAATTTGAGTTTTTTGGCATTATTATATCAATTTTAAATCATAATTCGTATACGCGTTTTGTGTAATAATCTTCAAAATATAACCGCGGGTGACACACTTGCATATAATTTTGCCCGTGCCAAGAATCATCGTGCTGGGTGCCCTTAGAAAACTGCCCTCGGGACAATTTTCATTGCAACCAGCACTCGACCCTTGGCGTATGCAAAATTATCGGTAAGTATGTCTCGCCCTTGTTATATTAATTACTATGTATTATTACACCTACTGCCGGTCTTATAAAAACCACTAATCTGACATTAACTTTAATTCGCTGTTAAAAGAAACAAAAGCGCATCAAAACGTCAGTGCTTATGACATTTTATTCATTAGTAAACAAATTTTGATGCGCTTTTGTTTATTTTAACAGCGAATTAAAGTTAACGTCAGATTAGTGGCCTTTATAAGACCGGCTGCTAATGCCTATACAAATTATGATTTAAAATTGATCTAATAATGCCAAAAAACTCAAATTGCTTGTTTCTTGCATTTCTATTTCAAATTATGACACCATCTACGGGGTCGATAATTAGCACTAGGAAGTTTAACGGTTTCCCTAGGCAGCTTATCAGGTAATCAGTTTGGGATTGGTCGATTTAAAAAAAATGCATGGTTCTGATTGGATGATATCTATCATGTGACAGTTGTGTGTAATAATAGTAATCTACTTAATGCTCTGGACCTCTTGAGAAGTAGTATCACCGCGTAGTGAAATTTACTGCAAAACGTGCTTTTTAGACATTTGAACGTATTTAAAAATTAAACTAGAAATTTCGAATTTTTGGATGCAGAATTTTTTAATGACTAAATGTGTTCCAATAGGTATCCATTAAAAATTATGTCATCTAGCATGGCTATGAAATAGTTCCTAATTTATGAATGCAACAACGTTATACTATACTATGTCAAGTTTAACATTTGATTTTTAAGTGACTTATAGTTTCATTCAGAAATTAGGAACTATTCCATAGCCATAACTACTTACTTAAATACTTATGTTATTAACAGCTTTAAACATTTGTAGGTTCGACTGATAACGGTACTTTGCACTCCGAAGTCTTTAATGGCATTAAAAACCCCTTTTAGAGATGCCATACGACTGCGAAAAGTGCCATCGTTCCCGGAGATACGAGAAGCCAACTTGCAGTACCCCTCTTTGCAGTGTGAAACCTCGACTGTTATAAAAACGGCCGTGTGCAACATCATACGAAACAACAAGCGTTCGTAATCCACATGGTCATTATTATTTGAAAGTTGTTTTATTTTGGTTTACCGATATTGCTATTTTTAAATTATTGCATTATTTGTGGTTTATTATCTGTTAGTTACTAAATCATGTTTTTATGTTTGTAAACTGATTTTTTCTACAACCGTGTCTAAAGTAGATACTTTGAACACGTTAGTTAGTTTGTAACGTGTCAATTTTTAAAACGCAGTGCATAAAAAATTCTTTACAAACCTTGGAGCGTAAAAGTAAGATGTATTATGATAAAAAAAGTGAAATGTTCGGTTGTAGAAGAAATCTAGTATGCAATAGTGTGTAAAAGGTCTTTTTTGCATAGTGATCGTTAAAGTCGTTTTTTTTTAACGAAAAATTGTATTGAAAGTTCCACTTTTTTTACTATTTTATTGAAATGTCAATTTGACGGTTGTCAATTCCGAAGTCCTTTTCGACTAAATTTCGACCAAGAGATCACTATCCAAAAAAACTACGTGTACAGGGTGGTTTTTTTTTTCGTTGATATTATAGTGTACATACTAAAGGTTAAGAGATACAAAAAAAGTAGTATACGTGTCTCGTCCTCTTTTTTAGTGGTTAGTTTAATGGCGTAATCAGAACTACGCTAACTAGATTTGTTTAGGAAATACAGGGTGATTCTCAAAATCTGCTGTTTTTTGTAATCTCTTGTAACTTCTTAATTAGCGGAGTTACAAAAAAAATTGTAAATACAAAAAACATGCGAGTTTTTACGTAGATCCAGCGGCGTACTTAAAAAAATTATAAGGGTTTTGATTTTTGAGACATTTAGAAAATTATCATTTTTTAATAAGATTTGTATCTGGATAGCTCATAAAATTACATTTCTTTTTACCATTGCAACGATATATAATGCTTAATATTTTATTTTATTGTAAATAGCGAAAATACCAAAAAACCCAAAACAATTAAGATTTTTTTTAGTGGTCCATAGATTGAGTCACCATTATTTTTGTTTTAGAATGACATTTCAACGTTTTTGTTTTAATGACAGTTAATACTAGTTTTATAATATTCTAAAATCGTAAGCAAGAATATCTTAAAATCAAAATTTTGCATAATTATGATTTGGAAAAAAAAGAATATTTGTCCCATATTAATTATGAATTAGAAAAAATTTGAGTTTTATACCACATCTACAAAAATCTTTTTTCGCTTGTTGACACTTTCCTATTTCGAAAAAAACGTTGAAATGTCATTACCAAAAACAATTACGATTCAATCCATGGCCAACTAAAAAGATCGTATTATTTTGGGTTTTTTTGGTATTTTCGCTATTTAGGATAAAATAGAATAATAAGTATTATATATCGTTGCAATGGTAAAAAACAATGTAATTTTATGAGCTACCCAGATATAGGGTGTCCCTTTAAAAAAATGATAATTTTCAAAATATCTCAAAAATACCCACCCTTATAATTTTTTCAAGTACACCGTTGGATCCTACGTAAAACGTTGCATGTTTTTTATATTTACAATTTTTTTTGTAACTCCGCTAATTACGAAGTTACAAGAGATTACAAAATACAACCTGTATTTCCTAAACAAATCTAGTTAGCGTAGTTCTGATTATGCCATTAACCTAACCACTAAAAAAGAGGACACGACATGTATACTAGTTTTTTTGTATTTCTTACCCTTTAGTATGTACCCTATAATATCAACGAAAAATAAACAACCTGTACAACACGTTTTGAAAGTCCTCACTCGCGTTTTAATTCTACTCCATTCGTGCCGAAAGAGTAGCTTTACGCGCTTGTATCATAAATTACTACTATAGAACTTCAATTCTACTTGCCTGCTAATCTAATGAAGGTATTATGTTTTTTAAGATATTTTTTAGAAATTGTCAACTGGTAACTAACTATTGCTTTTGGTTTTTTGGCTGACCATTATTTTTACCAAATGCTTTTCTGTTATTTAACAAAAAGTTGTCAACACGATTAGCAGTTTTGTTATTTTTTTAAATTGCTATTTTCTTATTGTATCACTTTTAAAATATGATTTTGTTAGATTTTAGTTTGGATAATTAAAAATGCATGTGTGTACTTTTTACCATTTAAATTATATGGTTTCTTCACTGTATTTTAATATTTCCATTGTAAACATTGCCAAAGGTGTTCCATGTAATATTTTAGATTATAAGTAAAAATACGTTGAAGTGTACTTTTGTTATATTTTGTATTTGAATGTAAATAGGAAATGGCTTACTAAATAAAATATAAAAATGGATTTACTTGTTTCATTATATCTAGATATTTATTAATACGATGTGCTGATATTGGTTTTTTTCTGAATAATTGGTATATTATGCTACTCGAGAGATTTCAATAGTATTTGTTATTTGTTTAATAATTAAGGGGTTAGAGCACTTTGAAATTGTGAGAAGTGCATCTAGTTGAAGGGAATACTCAAATTTATTAGAATAAAAAGGATACAACTGATTTTTATATAAAATCTGGAACATTTTAATCATCTAATACTTGGAGCTTTAAAATTACTTAACTTTAAGCAATGGTAATTATTGTTGGCGAATTTGATATTAATTCAATGGTGAAACTGTGATTAGAAGCTGTAAAAGTTTTATGAATAATGCAGGGTCCACGAACTAGTGAGACCTACTTAAAATAGGTTGGTGGACCCTGTACAAGTTGATAAACACGTTTCTTCAATAATAATTTGTCTAACATTACCTATGCATCATTAATTTTAAACCTTAAATTAACAAAAATTGCCAAAAAACGAATTTTGTGACAACATACATATTGTGACATATATTAAACAAAGGGGAGAGTGGAGACTAAATTAATTCATTCATTCATGTAGTTCTGCACTTCACATAACAAATTTTATAATATTTAACACCTGTTAGTTATGTATAAACAATTTGTAGTAACATTTTCCACATATTTCATGAATAAACTTAAAACTAAGATTTTCAATGCTTTTAATACTACATCCCGCCATTATTTTTGGCTCGGTTCATGCAAGTTAAACAACTGTTTTACCGACAGCTCACAACTACCATTTATTATGTCTATTAGCCCATACAACGATTTTATTTCCCGCTAAAACTCGCATCGTCGTATGTGGGAAACGATGAATATATATATATATATATATATAATTCGTTTGGTATTTTCGACCGTCTCAATAGTAAGTAGGAAAGGGGTGAGTTGTCGGGTTATCGGTCTGGTGATTAAAGAAAAGACTATTTAGTCATGTCCAAGCTTTCGAAATTTATTTTAATTTCTTCATCAGGGATATAACAAAAATCTTAGTAACAATTATACTGGTCAACATAGAGGACGGACGAACAAATTACACATTAAAATTTCGATGGATGATTTCCATAATAATTATAGTAGACAAATTAAAACATTGCAGCATTGTCCTCATTGCTGCAATGTTTTAATTTGTCTACTATAATTATTATGGAAATCATCCATCGAAATTTTAATGTGTAATTTGTTCGTCCGTCCTCTATGTTGACCAGTATAATTGTTACTAAGATTTTTGTTATATCCCTGATGAAGAAATTAAAATAAATTTCGAAAGCTTGGACATGACTAAATAGTCTTTTCTTTAATCACCAGACCGATAACCCGACAACTCACCCCTTTCCTATATATATATATATATCTGTTTTTGTATCAAGTGGAGATCCGGGATAAATGTTGGACTACCCGAGATCCACCACAACAGAACGACTTTGCTGAGTATATTTTCCACAAACGATTGCCTAATCCGTTACTTAATCCCTAACCACGGAGAGGGGAAACAATTTCAGCACTTGACTCATTCGCGATATAATGTAAACAACATGAGATCCGTGATAAATTATATACAAGTAGAGGTCCGGAGGTGTATATGGTGAAGTTAGTAGCATAAGATGAGATCCTGCAAGGTTGCCATACCTCTTGGATAAGAAAGCAATCATAAAAGAGGAATGCTTGCGAAAAGTTTTGCTTATGCACGTAACTATTTTAGCAGTGGAACGACCATTCATTATGTTGTAGTCTTTTGAAACTCATATTCGAAATAAAATTTCCCATAAAAGCAGAATGTCTGATGATGTGAGAATAGTAATTTACGATACAAGTGCGTAAAGCTACTCTTTAGGCACGAGTGGGGTAGAGTTAAAACGCGAGTGAGCGAGCGTTTTAAGCCCCGCGAGTGACTAAAGATGCTTTACGCATGTGTATCGTACAATATTTTACCTACGATAGAATCTAAAAAATACGGTAAATATAAAAAATATTTTACATGTAAATTAGAATTACTACCAACCGGTCGTAATTTTGAGTGTTTTAAAATTTTTAAAACACGTCGCTACTAACTACGTGCCTAATGAAATTTTTAAAGCACGTTGCTATTAACAACGTAAACTAATGAAAACATGTTATTAAACGGTCGTTTTATAAACTTAAAACTGCCAACTAGAAGGCAATCTTACACACTGTTGTAGATAAAATCATTTAAATGTTTTTAAGTAATAGACTTGGATATAAATTAAAGTATTCGTATACAGCACTTATAAAAACAAGTAGTTTTAAGAAATTTTTCTTATATTTATATGTAGACTGCAGTACAGCTGTATTTTCACAGTTTCGGTTCATTAAAGACGTAATACTATGTTTGAAGGTCACCGGCTATATCCATTTGTTTTTCGAGTTTTCGTTTTTTTTTCTCGATTTTGCATCTTTAGCTTCAGCTCTATCGACAACTAAAGTGATTCTGTCCAAAACCGGCTATATCAATGTCAAAATTACATTTGAAAAGCAGGTTTTAGAGCAAAACCGGCCAAATCCACGTTTTTTCAGCAAACCTGGCTATATCCGATTGCCATTATGAAGAGCCTGCCGTAGTAATATAAGTTAACTTTTTTATTCTGTTTAATTTTTTTAACTAAGAATGTGCGTTATTTTGTAGTTTATAGATATATGTTGTCATTATTTTTGAAAAATAAAGTTTTCTTCCACATTTATTAACGGATTTTGAAGCAAACGTTTTTGAAAATGAAAATATGTCCCATCAATCAAGTACATTAATGCCCACAAGACATAAAATTGCATTTTTTTATCTGTAAAGGCCAGGAAACGGGAGGTTTTTGCCATTTTCCCAACATTTTACGAAAATGGATATAGCCGGTTTTGCATTTAATTTAATTTTTTATCCACAACCTTGTTTACTGGCCCTCGACAGCCGGCGGAATATGGCTTTTATGGCCCGAAAGTCTATAAAATTGGTAATCAGTAAAACAGATATCAACAATCCAACAATCTAATATAGCAATATCAACAACCTACACAGAAATCACAACACACCAAAAATGCACAGCACCAGCCTGTGCCCAAAATACCGAATTCTTAATTTTTGTTCATTTCGATAACCAAACTAAAATAAAACGTTGTATGTACCGTGTGCTATAATCTGGCTATTATGCTCTTAATATATAAATAACTATAATTTTTATTTTGTCCAAATGGAAATGCTAGTTATGAGCAGCCTCGAAAGCTTCACTTTGAAAAATGTTCATTTGGAAGGTTTCCGGTAAAGAAATATTCACTTCCAATAAGAAAGTTTCTTTAAATGTCCGTAAAGAGTTTCCCAGAAAGATCTCTTAAAGTTCTCCTGTTATTTTAATTACAAATTGTCATTAAACGTGTTATAGTACAGTTCCTTCAACGAAAGAAGAAATAGTTGACAACTTTTTTTTATGATTTACAAAAGAAAAACGTTGAATTATTTTTTTCAAAATGAAATCATCTATTCAGTTGCACCTTATATTAGTCACTTTTGGTTTAACCGAAAGTGCATGTAGCTTTTGTTTTTTAATTCGTTTTTACGTACGTATAACATTTTTATGCGGGTAGATTTCTAAGTACTGAAGTTAGCAGTCTAAAAAATGGAAGTAGGGATAGCCACGGAACTACTGCAGATTTGACAAAGTTTAGAAATTCCAACAACTCATTGTAATTAAAATGAGTAATAGCGAAAAAGTGATTATGTTGTTAATTTTGGGTGAGTGTAATCGCAATTTCTTAAATAATGAGTTATTTCGGATCTAGTGGGTTTGCGACAAAATTTGTACTTTGAGTTGGAGTGAGCGCGAGTCCATACTTACTTATTTAATCCGTTGCCTCTGTAGCTTACGGTGTAAGGCATTTTTTGGAGTTGTTGGAGCTTTGGGTATCTACTGTACCCCTTCCTCCTTCTTTTTTATTTCTGTAATTTTCAATTATCTTGGCTGTAGTTCTTCAATTTTTCTTGATTTCTGCTCTTACTTTCCAGTTATTCCTTTAATATTCTAGTTTCCTATTTTAAGGCTTCTCCTTTTGCGCGTGTTTTCCTTTTCCGTATTCAGGTCAGTGATCTTTGCATTTGTCGCATTCTCTTGGCAGCTTCCTGAATTCGGTCTCCTTATTCGTTTTTTAGAACATTGACTTTTACAACTTCGTTATCTTTTTCTCCCAATTCAAATAGAGCCCATTCATTGTTATCTTCTTATATCCTACTTTGATTTGTTTTCCTTTTGCTCTTCTCTTTCTATTTTTCTGATTTACGCTTGCATGTTTCTTTCTACTAACGTCATTTCATGATCGATGTATTCTTCTTTCCCTTGGGATCATTTTTCTCTTTACCTGTTGTTCTTTGTCTTAGGATTCCACCTCTATACTAATTATTTCCCCCTGTTTTTCTCTTGCCTATGATGTTCACATTTTTAACATTTGTTTGTATTCCTAGTTCCCTGCTTAGGAACTGGTTTATTACTGCCTCTAACTTTTATATCCTCTCTGCTAATTGCAATTCTAATTTGTCTCGTCTCAGCTCCTTTTTCCTGATTTCATCTCTTATTTTTTTATTTTTTTACGTATTTTTTTATATATGTTCCATAATTTCCTTCATCATATTTTTACAACTTCTCAATCGCCCATGTTTACTTCATTTTCCTGGTTTGGTTGTCTATTTTGGTCTGGGTACCTGATTATTTTTTGTCTCCTTCCGAACATTTTCTTTGCCGTGTTGGTATCTAGCTCCCTGTCCTTTTCCTTTTTTGTTCATCTCCTAAACATCTTTATGTGGTTACTTCAGATTATTTAACTTCGATAAGGTCGCCTCTCAGCGTGGCTTACGCTGCAATACACTTACACGTACTCACGTCCATTTATTTCATATTGTTATAACTGAGATTTCCGATTTTTTTTTGTTGCTTACTTTCTCTTTTACTATGTTATACTACCACTTTGCAAAAATCAGGTGCGATCGTCCCGTTTATGAGATTTTACCGGTACGATTCCACTGCGCGTCCGTTCCGCCTTTATTGTTTGGGAATACCCCAATGATGCGTTAATGGCCGTTTGCTTGCAAACAAGGGGTCTGTGGAATTGCCTCCAAGATCACCTGATCTCACACCTTCGGATTTTTGCTATTTTAATCTAGATTATTTAGAAAATAAAATCAGATGCGCTCAGTTATCAACCGATGAGAAAGGCAAAGAAACCGACCAAGAACTCCGAAAGAGATCAGAGGCGTGTGTTGTACAAAACTGTGAACATGTTGAGCAATTTATTGGATCGACGGTGCTTGCTGTTTGTATAACCGAATAAAATTACCAATCCTTAGACGCGATTTTGGGCAAAACTTTTTATAGAATCCCACTGAAATTCTATACATACAAGAGAAAAAGATGAAGAATTTAAAAATATAACCAAAAAATGCATAATGTACTTCCGGTTTAACCAAAAGCGAAAAAAATATTTGAAATTGCTACCAAATAGCAATGATGATCTCCAACAGCCAACCATTAATTTTGTTTAAATCGTATAGTAATAAAAAGGTTATCGAGTGTCCTCTTTGATTAAAGGCACTCTGGAACAAAATACTCCTCAATGCACATTTTTAAGCTTTCGATTTCAACTGAAAAAGTTCCCAAAAATGGTTGAATCTACTAAAAATAATCCGAAATTAAAATTTTCCGTTGTGTAGGTAGAGTCTACACATTACCCTTTTGCTGTAACGTAATAATTTTCTGTCTTTATTTAACTACAAGGAACTGGACGAAACAAAAAATTTTCAATTTTTCGTCAGGTCGGCGTTAAATACCTTATTGTTTGCTGTCAATGTGACATTTGTCCAAAATCGTTAAAAATGCCGCGCTACAGCGGGCAATCCCAAATTCTTATTTCAAACGTCAGAGACTTTTTTGAAGAGGAGAAGCGTAGAACAGAAATGGGCCAAGAACGTCTTGGAGCGAGTAATATGCTACTTAGAGCATCCCTGGCATTAAAAGTGAGTAAAAGGACTATTTCCAATATTAAGAAAAAAGGGATTCAAACGGATAAAACGTATTTTGAAAACATGTCACAAAAAATAAGCACAAGAAAAACCAAAATTACTGAGTTTATGAAAAACTCAATTCGAGAAGCAATATATAAAATGTATGAAAAGAAAGAATATGTTGCAATGACCACACTGCATCAATAGTTAAAGAATGAAATTGATTTGCCTTACTGCATAAATTCTCTTAGAACATGGTGTAGAAGCATCGGTTTTAGATGGAGAAGGGAAAGTAACAGGAGTTATTTAATGGAGTTACCTAACATACAATTAAAACGTTTAAAATTTCTCAGAGAATTTACAAAAAATAAAAAATCTGAGCATCCATTACAACCCATTTTTCTTGACGAAACATGGATTTTTAGCAAGGGTTCGTTTAGAAACAGCTGGCAAGATAGAACTTTAGCTACATGCTCTTCCAAGAGTGGCGAAGGGTGCAGATATATTATCTTGCATGCTGGAGGTATGGATGGTTTTGTCGAAAACGCTTCGTTGGTTTTTAAAAGTGGGTTAAAAACTGGGGATTATCATTCAAATATGAACAGGCAAAATTTTGAGAAATAGTTTCGAACACAACTAATTCCAAATTTAAAACAAAAGTCTTTGATTATAATGGATAACGCAAGTTATCACTGTGGACAATTGGAAGAAATGCCAAACAAATCTTGGACTAAACTGAGATTGATTGATTGGTTAAAAACTAATAACATCGATTATCCTGAACATGCAATGAAAGACGAACTTTGGTCTATTGTTTCATGTAAGAAACCAAACACTAAAACTTATTATTTGGATGAATACGTAAAGCCATGCGGACATACAATTTTGAGAATTCCGCCGTACCATTGCCATTACAATGCTATAGAAATGGTTTGGTCGGAATGCAAGCGCAAATACGGTCATTTAATAACTTTAACAAACTCGAAACCAGAAGAAATTCTTCGCATTTGGAATCAAGTACTGGCTGATGTTACTATTGACCACTGGAGGAACTACGCCAATCACGTTGACAAAATTGTTTACGCGCCAAATAATTTGAATGTGCGGCCAACGGCCAAGAGTTGCCCCACTATTTTAGCTTGTGTCGCTACCAACGGCAGGGCAGGGGGCAGTGTACGTTCGACCAGAGCAAGCAGCACACGTACAAGCGTGTACCACTCAGGGTGCATGGTAGTAGTGTATTGTGCCGTGGCCACAGCAGCGACAGGTCTTGTTGTTTAATAAATAACCTAATTAAGTTACAGTCCACTGAGTTTCATTACCATCGAAGCCCAAAACATTGGACCTTCGGCCGAATAGTGAAGAAAATTATCTCTTCGATCGAGATCAACAGCTGCGTGGCCGCGAGACGAAAACCGATCGATAAGCTACCAAGAGCTTGCAGGTGTGCAACGAGAGCGAGACACCATCTGCTGCCAACGACGCCCGTGACAAAGAAAGAACAACGGCTGCTACAGGGCTTGCAGGTGTGCAACGAGAGCGAGACACCATCTGCTGCCAACGCCGCCCGTGACAAAGAAAGAACAACGGCTGCTACAGGGCTTGCAGGTGTGCAACGAGAGCGAGACACCATCTGCTGCCAACGCCGCCCGTGACAAAGATAGAACAACGGCTGTTACAGGGCCTTGCAGGAGTTTTCGCCGGCATTCCAGAGGAGTTGATCAGTCGGCGTGAGTAATTTCCTTTCATTTCTCTCCTGTAGTTAGTATAGCCTCAAAATGGTCAATAAGAAAGAGCAGGTTCTTGTAAATAAACGGGAACAAATTAAAAAAGACCTAGAGAGATTTGTAGAATTTTTGAGCGATTATACGTTAGATCAAAGGGGAAATTTAGAATTGCGATTGCCGCGAGTAGAAAGACTCTTAGACGAGTTTGAAATTGTTCAAAACGAATTAGAAGAGTTTGACAAAGACGGTTTTGAACGCGATCGTAATAATAACGAAAGGAAACAGTTTGAAGACGCGTTTTTTAGTTCAGTCGCGCAAGCAAAGGAGTTGCTTCCTAGAGCAGTAGCAAGTACGCCTGAGTTTACAGTAAACCGAACGGCTTATTCAATCGAGTCAAAATTAAAACTCCCGACCTTGCGAATCCCTGATTTCCACGGTAACTATGAAAATTTTGGTGAATTTAGGGACCTATTCACGGCGTTAGTACACGAGAATGAGAATTTGTCAGACGCACAGAAGTTTTATTATTTAACGAATTCGTTGAAGGGTGACGCCGCTCGGGTGATACAGAATTTAGAAATTACAGATGCGAATTACGCGACAGCTTTTTCATTAGTAAAATCGAGGTATGAAAACAAGAGATTAACTGTAAATTCCCACATTCGGTCCATTATGGAAATTCCGGCAATAGCGAAAGAAAATCATGTTCAACTTCGAGTTTTGTCAGATACGCTTATAAAAAACTTGAGGTGCTTGAAAAGTTTGAATCAAGAGGTAGATAAATGGGATAGCATTTTGATCTATATTATTAGTGAAAAGCTTGATGCAGAAACAAAACGCGCGTGGACTTCGCTTAAAACTAAGGACGTTCTACCAACAGTAAATGAACTTATTGAATTTTTAGATGAACGCTGCACATTATTAGAAACGTTAAACAAAGGGGGTACAGCAAATACGACACATAAGCGAAATAAAACAAATAGCCTGGTTGCAGTAGTGGAACGCAGTTGTCCGGTTTGTAATCAGCAGCATTCGATTCATAAATGCGAGAGGTTTTTAGCGTTAAGTGTGGAAAATCGTGTAAAGGAAGTAAAGAGGTTTAACCTTTGTTTCAACTGTCTTTATAAGGGACATGGAGTACGACAATGCAAAGGAAGACATTGTTTCAAATGTAAACGTAAGCATAACACGTTGTTACATGACGGACAAGGCGCGCAGGTGTTGCGTTCGGAGAACGAACCTACTACAAGCCAAGCCGACGCCTACGGCGGCGATTTTGCGTCTACCGTAACGCTAATTAATCAAGATCGCCTGACAAATGGCAAGGGAATCCTATCTACAGCGTTAGTAAAAATACGCGCGGCAAATAATTGCTATTACGATTGTCGGGTACTGTTAGATTGCGCGAGCGAGCGAAACTATATTACCGCGGAGATGTGTAGATTTTTAAGATTAAACACTACGCCAGTTAGTGCAACTGTGTGTGGAATAGATTCACAAGAAACGAATGTAAAGCAGGAAGTTAGGGTCAATATTCAAGCAGCCGATGAACATAGCTATTCGGACTATTCTGCCACGTTGCAGTGTCTGGTCATAGAAAAAATAACTGAGAACATACCGGTAAGAAGTTTAGAAATTTCAAGGTTCAAAATACCGAATCATATTCATCTAGCTGATCCAAAATTTTATGAAAGTAGGAAAATAGATTTGTTGATAGGCTGCGACACTTTTTGGTCATTGTTAGGGCCGAAACAGATAAGTATAGGAAA
The DNA here is from genome assembly GCA_940337035.1 of Agriotes lineatus. Classification (NCBI taxonomy): domain Eukaryota; kingdom Metazoa; phylum Arthropoda; class Insecta; order Coleoptera; family Elateridae; genus Agriotes; species Agriotes lineatus. Next base: position 156,198 of record CALNHX010000151.1, read on the forward strand.
AAACATGCCTTTGTTACAGCAAACTCGCCTCGGGTATGTAGTGGCGGGACCGATGTTCACAAAAAACACTAATGAAAGAACAGTAGCGCACTGTTCAATTTCAAACGCTTTGCAACGTTTCTGGCAGTTAGAGGAAATAGACACAACGTGTAATAGCAAGTCGGGTGACGAAAGCAAATGCGAGGAATTGTTTAGAACTACCACTCATAGAGCCGAAGATGGGCGATTTATCGTAAAAATTCCGATACGGGAAAATGCTGAACAATTAGGTGATTGTAGGGAGCTAGCAGTCAAAGGATTACTTTCTGTTGAAAAACGTTTAAGTAGGGATTCGGAATTAAAACAGTTGTATACGCAATGCATGAATGAATATTTCAAACTGGATTATATGCGCGAAATAGATGAATCACGAAAGACTCAGATGAGTTATTATTTAACACATCACCCAGTAATAAAAACTGATAGTTTGACGCATAAGGTCAGAATTGTGTATAATGCGTCCATGAAAACTGACACAAATTTATCGCTGAATGATATTCAATACGTAGGGCCGACGGTACAGAGCGGAATATTCGAAATTTTAGTACGTTTTCGAAAACATCGATACGCCTTTTCCGCGGATATTCAGAAAATGTATAATCAAATTTTAATCGACGAGTCACAGCATGATTTGCAAAGGGTGCTGTGGAGGGAAAATCCAAATGATCCAATAAAATGTTTTGTAATGCGAGTTGTAAGTTTTGGTCTTAGTTCCTCTCCATATTTAGCTACAAGGTGTTTATTGCAACTCGGCATCGAAAACGAAATGAGCTATCCTGTTGCAAGTGACATAATAAAAAATGATTATTACGTCGATGATCTTGTATCAGGTGCTGACACGGTCGCGGATGCGATAAAAATTAGGGACGACATTATATCAAGTTTACAGACCGCGAAGTTTGAATTAAGGAAATGGATCTCGAACGAACCGAAAATATTAGGGTCCATATCACGCGATGAAGATGACGATTTAAAGGTATTGTCATTCGGGCATGACATGCCAAATAAAACTCTCGGTGTTCTATGGAACGCAGATGCAGATACTTTTAAATGTACAGTGAGAAAATTTAGGTCGAATGAAGGGATAACAAAACGTGTCATACTCTCAACAATTAGTCAGATATACGATTCCTTAGGTTTAGTGGCCCCTGTAGTAATGGTGGCTAAGATTTTAATAGTCTTTGTGGAAGGCAAATAGTAAACGGGTAACAGGATTGTTAAGCGCGCAAGAGTTAGATAAGGCTTTACTGGCATTAATAAAAATATCGCAGAGGAAGACGTATGCTCGTGAAATTAATGATTTAAGTAAAGGCAGAGAAATTACTGGTAGCAGCAATTTGGCAAATTTACGTCCGTTTGTTGACGACAGCGGACTGCTGCGAGTAGGAGGTCGGTTGCAACAATCTGAGTTACAATACGAAAGAATGCATCAAGTCATACTACCCCACGGGCATCCGTTATCAGAGTTAGTCGCGAGATATATTCACGTCGCACATTTACATTGTGGACCGCAGGCGTTATTGGCAATCATACGGGAAAGATTTTGGCCGGTAGCAGGAAGAAATCTCACGCGAAAGGTAGTACACAATTGCGTTCGCTGTTTCCGCGCAAAACCGAAGAGTGTAACCCACGTCATGGGTCAACTGCCGAAGGATCGGGTGGTACCGGCGCCACCATTTTACCATTGTGGTGTAGATTTCGGCGGACCCTATAGCATAAGGGATAAGAAAACCAGGGGTGCGCGAAAGGTAAAATGCTACATAAGTCTGTTCGTTTGCTTTAGTACAAAGGCGATACATTTAGAGCTGGTCGGCGATCTGACGGCTCAGGCCTTTGTTGCCGCTCTCAGACGTTTTATATCACGGCGCGGTAAACCAAAAACAATCTACTCTGACAACGCAACTAATTTCATAGGTGCAAATAACGAAATTAAAAATTTTTTGAATGGATCGAAGTTTCAAACCAAAATTAACCACGCTTTGACTGAGCAAGGCGTAGAGTGGAAATTCATTCCTAGTAGAAGCCCGCATTTTGGCGGACTGTGGGAGGGGGGTATAAAATCTGTCAAGTATCATTTAAAGAGAACCATAGATTCGACAGCGTTGATATACGAAGAGTTTAACACTCTGCTTGTACAGATTGAGGCTATTCTTAATTCCCGTCCTCTCTCTCCCTTAAGTTCTCACGTAGGTGATCTGGCACCTCTAACACCAGGACACTTTCTCATCGGAAGGCCACTAACGGCGCTCGCAGATGAGCAGCTGGGCGATGTCAAAACCAATAGGTTGGAGAGATTTCAACGTGTACAGCAAGCAACGCAGCAGTTTTGGAAGCGGTGGTCCCAAGAATATCTGCAGGAGCTCCAAAGGGCCACCAAATGGCAACAAGAAAACAATTCAACGGTTATCCGGGTTGGTTCTGTAGTACTGGTGAAGGAAAACAACCTGCCAATATGCAAATGGGTTTTGGCGAGAGTAATACAGCTTCATCCTGGACCTGATGGCGTTGCACGAGTCGCCACCATTCGATTGCCCAACCACCACGAAACCAGACGAGCAGTACGGCGATTGTGTGTGCTACCCGTGGACAATGGTGTCAGTGTCGACCATGAAGGTCAAGTGCGCGAGGGCAATTAAATTGTGTGTTAAAAGGTTCGCGATACTGTATGCTTAGTTTAAGGTATTTTAGTTTGTATATGTTAAAATGTTCATAAAATCCTATTCTTAGTTTAGAGATCTGTAGTTTTGTATATGTTGAAATGTTCATTTCAAAGGGGGCGGCATGTTTACGCGCCAAATAATTTGAATGTGCGGCCAACGGCCAAGAGTTGCCCCACTATTTTAGCTTGTGTCGCTACCAACGGCAGGGCAGGGGGCAGTGTACGTTCGACCAGAGCAAGCAGCACACGTACAAGCGTGTACCACTCAGGGTGCATGGTAGTAGTGTATTGTGCCGTGGCCACAGCAGCGACAGGTCTTGTTGTTTAATAAATAACCTAATTAAGTTACAGTCCACTGAGTTTCATTACCATCGAAGCCCACAACAAAAATGATTAAAGAAGCATGGGATACCATGAAAGTTTGCGACGCTTCTAATATGGATCCTATTATTATCAATATCAATAAAGACGATTCATCAGACGAAGCAGAGTTTGACTCTCCCAGTGACTTAAGTAACTAGTTCTTGTCCCCGTTTCTTTATTTTTACATTCTTGGTTGATATCTTTATTTATAAATAATCCTGTATAATTGTTAATTCTTTAAAATTAAAGTTGGAATTTAACAAATTTATTTAAACAGTGACAGCTTTGAAACGTTTGAACCTATAATCCATTTACTTGACTTCCGCGCTGAGAGTCTCATTTTTTTAAAATTCTTGACTGTACTTCTAAAATAACGTGTTTTGCAGACTGAAATGTAATTAAATTACTAAAATGTTAAAGAAGGAAAGTAACGTTATCGTTTAAATATTTGTTTAAATCAAAACAGTTGATCAATCAAAGACAATCCAGTAAGCTTCATTGTAAGTTTTGTGCACCTGAACTTCAATATATTCCATTACAAGAAGCCTTTCTAAATAAATTGACACTAATTAATTTGAAATCTGAAATGTTTGACAGCTAAGAGCTGGCAATTGACACTAACACGATAAACTAAGTTTTAGGTACTTAGTAAGAAATAGCAATGGTGCCAACTTACCGCCGCTTTGACAATGTGGATGACATTATGTCAAATTCTGATCTCGACTATCTATGATCTAAATACGATTTTTTTAAATTTGACTCTAATACAAGACGTACGTTTTTAACGCTCTTTTTTGTTATTTCTGACGTCACGGCAAAAGGGTAATGTGTAGACCTTACACATAACATAATATTAATAGTAATCGTGCTACTTTTTTACGTATTTTGCCACACCACAAAATAACAATATTAGAACATGAACGTTTCGGAAGAAAAATCTACTTCCATTTACAACAATTAACTGTTAAATTAACTATGAGAGCTTAGCTTATTTTATTGGAGATCTAGCAAAGTGTGACTAACCTCCCCAATAAAACAGTGTGACACTGACAGCCGCCTACTTGATTACATCTTTAAGAATGGATAGCCAACCATTACTTAAATCAACTGATTGTGTGTGGACAAGCATTCGTTTTTGTTCAATAAAATATACGCAGCTTCTTTAATTTCACGTCTAGTTAATATCGATTCCTTAAATAACATCTTTGTGTTATGCCAATGTATTTTGTGGTTGTTATTCCAAGGATGTTCTTTTATTTTCGATTTGTCAATGTGGTATTTCTTAATAAAATTTTGGTGTTCTTTAATCCTAACTTCAAAAGACCTTGCTGTTTCACCGATATAGTATTTCTTGCATTCACACGGAATACTGAAATTTTCGTGAAAATCGCTCTAAAGTATTAAAACAAAAATCGAATAAAAATCAAGTAGCCATGAAACAATGACTTAGTCCTAAAATTATGACAGTTCTTCATAGTTTGTTTATATGTTTTTGTTGTGTGCTCTTAATTAAATAAATAATTGCGATATTTGAGTGAAAAAAAAACGAATTGAAATTTTAGTATTGAGGGGGTGTGGTTGTTGTACGATGTTCTCGAAAATTTCAAAATAGAGTACATATCATACTTTTTTAGAGTATTTAGTCTTAGAATTTCATGCTCTGTCGAAATCCATCATAAAAATTTAGGGTTTCCATTAAAAACAAAGTATCGCTAACGTCATAACTAAAAAACAAAAGACAATCTAAAAGTAACAATTACAGCAAAATATGTCTTATTTAAAATAAAAATTGACGTGTTCGAGGATTTCTTTCAAAAAGATTTGATATAAGTTCTATTATATGTACATGCATTTCTTTGAATGCTGTTCTTCGTTGAACAGTTTCGTTTTTGTAAGGTATTCATAGTTCTGAATACGGTCCTAACTAAATTTATTTCCAATTCGTTTAATTTTATCAGACATGCCTGGAATATAAGGTATAGTAAGAGTGTTGTATTTTGGAGTATCATTTTTCTGTACATGCGTGTTATTGTTTCGTATATTAAAAATGTTCCGAACAAGAGTCTCGGAATAACCGTTATCATTTAAAACATGTGTAATAATTTTTTTCTTTATTTTGAAGATTTCATTATTAGATCAAACAATCTTGGCTGCATCGTAAAGGCTTTTTACAACATCAGTCTTTGTGTTTTTGTGATAGTTGGAGTTAAAATGTAAGAACCTATTGGTGTTGGTTTTCTTGCGGTATGCTGATGTTTCAAAAGTATTTGTTGTTGGCGTCATTAGTGTATCAGAACAAAGTGATTGATTGTTTTGTTATGCTTCTAATGTGAATTTGATATTTTTTTATTGTCAATATGTTCAAGAAATATATCATCAATACTATATGGTCAAATTGCAAAGACATCATCAACATACCTCCACACAACTATTGGTTTGTTTGGGTATATGTAGACATGTTGTTGCTCAAAGTCTCCCATAAAAATAAATTGAAACAACAAACATTAATAAAATGCAACTTAAATATTTTAAAATATTCCGTGTTTACCCATCACTAGGAAATACTCGCCTTGGCTCATTCGTTCGAGATATAAATAGCGACGCGACGTTGCCAACTATGCAGGATCTCAGATTGTGCATAAAATGTCAAATACTATATAACTCATTTTCTTATATGGGTATTTCGCCACTCTGCAAATTAAAATATTAAATAACGAAAATATTAACAACGAACGTTTCGAGGGACAATCTGCCCTCGTTATCAACGAATAACAATTAAAACTAACAAGAACTTATCTTTTTTTTTACTGGAAGAAAAAACGACCAACCTCCAATGAATTTTCTGACATTGACGTTTGTTGATATCTGTACCTACTTGATCTCATCTTTAAGAATCGATAGCCAACTATTGTCTAAAAATATTGAGAAAGACGACACGCATTTTTCTTCGTTAAGTAAAATGTATGCCGTTTCCTTAATTTTTCGCCTAGTTGACATCGATTCTTTAGACAAGATCTTTGTGTTGTCCCATTGTATTTTATGGTTTTCATCCCAAGCATGTTCTGCCAGCTTAGACTTATTGAATTGATACGTTTTCAACATATTTTTATGTTCTTTAACTCTTACTGCTAAAGGCCTGGATGTTTCACCGATATAATATTTCCCGCATTCACAGGGAATACTATATATACAATTCTTTGAATGCTGTTCTTCGTTGAACGGTTTAGTTTTTGTAAGAACTGACCGTAAAGTATTCATCGTTTTGAATACCGTCCTAACATTGAATCTATTTCCAATTCGTCTAATTTTGTCAGATATGCCTGGAATATATGGTATAGTAAGAGTATTATATTTTTGAGTGTCATTCCTTTGTATGTGTGTGGCATTGCTTCGTGTATTGAAAATGTTCCGAACAAGAGTCTCTGGATAGCCATTATCTTGTAAAACATTAATAATAAATTCTTTCTCTTTTTTGAAAATTGTATCATTAGAGCAAACAACTTTGGCTCTGTCGTAAAGACTTTTTACAACGCCTGTCTTTATGTTTTTGTGATGGTTAGAATTAAAATGTAAGTACCTATTAGTATTGGTTTTCTTACGGTATACTGATGTTTCAAAAGTATTTATTGTGCGTGTGATTAGTGTATCAAGAAAGGGTAACTGATTGTTTTGCTCTGTTTCTAATGTGAATTTGATGGAGGTTTCTTTACTGTTAATATGTTCAAGAAATTTGTCCACCTCATCTATATCATGAGGCCAAATTGCAAAAACATCATCGACATATCTCCACCAAACTACTGGTTTGTTGGTGTACGTGTAGACATGTTGTTGTTCAAAGTCTTCCATAAAAATGTTACTAACAATGGGAGATAAAGGTGAACCCATTGCCATCCCGAAATCTTGTTGGTAAAATTCATTGTTTAGTTGAAAGTATGTCGTTTTAATGCATAGTGTTAAAAGTTCCATAATGGTACCAACGTTTAATGTTGTTCGTGTATGTAATGTGTTATCGTTTTGTAGCTTATGTTTAATGATGTTGAGTGTTTTGTCTACTGGAACATTAGTGAAGAGACTAACTACATCGAAACTAACCATTAAGTGTTGTGTGTTTATGTTTGCTTCTTTAAGTTTTTCAAGGAAATGGGGCGTGTTCTTTATATACGTGTCTGTATTTCCTGATATAGGAGTCAGTATCTTAAGTAAATATTTAGCTAAACTGTGACAAGGAGAACCTATAGAACTAACTATTGGCCTAAGTGGTACATTTGGTTTGTGTATCTTTGGTAATCCATAAAAATGTGGTGGTTTACTGTAGTGTGGTGTTAGCGTACGTCTTACAAAATCTGTAAATTGTTCTCTGTGTTTGTAAAGTGTTCTGTATATTTTTGTTTCTATTGTATGTGTTGGATCTTTATTTAGTTTAGTGTATTGTCCCTCACTAATTAGTGTTAAAAGTTTTTCGTTGTATGTGGTTGTGTCAAGTACTACTGTGGCGTTGCCTTTGTCTGCAGGTAGAATTTTAATTGTGTTATCGGTTTTTAGTGTGTGTAGTGAATGTTTTTCTTGTTTGGATATATTTTGTCTGATTGTGTAAGGTCGTTCTAGTATGATTTTGTTTCTAATTCTGTATTCCTGTCTAATGTCTTCTGGAAGTTTTTGACAAGTCTCTTCTATAGCTGTAACTAAATCAAGTTTATTAATTCGTTTTGGCGCCACTGCGTAGTTGAGCCCTTTGCCAAGAACTAATTTGTCAGTGGCGTTTAGTTCTTTAGAAGACAGATTAACTAAAGTTTTATTTAAAAAAGTGTCACTGTTCTTTAGTGTATTTAGTTCAATTGTGTGTTTTTCTTGTATGAGGTGTTGGTACTTTTTTAAATGTGTACGTTTTTGCTCTGTGTGTGTTTTGTTGTAGGTATTACTAATAGAGTTGTACATACGATTGAAATCGTCTTCCCGTACATCCCTTTGCATAACCTGTTCCAGTTTGTTTATGTCAGAAAATAGTATCACTTTGTTATGTCTGTGAAATTGTATTCTGTCTCTAACTAGAGCTTCACTAGCTCTTTTCATGATATTACTAGAACGAGCACTTACATAAGGTGCTTTGAGTCTAAATCCTTTTGGAATAATACAGCTATTTCTACAACGACATAGGAAAGTTATACTATTTTCAGAGTGTGCCAGCTTCTTGTAAAGTGTTTCCCAACTTCGGAAGTTACTAGTTATATTAGGCCCATACCTTTGATTAAGATAATCTCTGAAACTTCTTTGTGGCGTGAATTCATAATTCATTTTCTTATATGGGTATTTCGCCACTCTGCAAATTAAAATATTAAATAACGAAAATATTAACAACGAATGTTTCGAGGGACAATCTGCCCTCGTTATCAACGAATAACAATTAAAACTAACAAGAACTTATCTTTTTTTTTACTGGAAGAAAAAACGACCAACCTCCAATGAATTTTCTGACATTGACGTTTGTTGATATCTGTACCTACTTGATCTCATCTTTAAGAATCGATAGCCAACTATTGTCTAAAAATATTGAGAAAGACGACACGCATTTTTCTTCGTTAAGTAAAATGTATGCCGTTTCCTTAATTTTTCGCCTAGTTGACATCGATTCTTTCCATTGTTAGTAACATTTTTATGGAAGACTTTGAACAACAACATGTCTACACGTACACCAACAAACCAGTAGTTTGGTGGAGATATGTCGATGATGTTTTTGCAATTTGGCCTCATGATATAGATGAGGTGGACAAATTTCTTGAACATATTAACAGTAAAGAAACCTCCATCAAATTCACATTAGAAACAGAGCAAAACAATCAGTTACCCTTTCTTGATACACTAATCACACGCACAATAAATACTTTTGAAACATCAGTATACCGTAAGAAAACCAATACTAATAGGTACTTACATTTTAATTCTAACCATCACAAAAACATAAAGACAGGCGTTGTAAAAAGTCTTTACGACAGAGCCAAAGTTGTTTGCTCTAATGATACAATTTTCAAAAAGAGAAAGAATTTATTATTAATGTTTTACAAGATAATGGCTATCCAGAGACTCTTGTTCGGAACATTTTCAATACACGAAGCAATGCCACACACATACAAAGGAATGACACTCAAAAATATAATACTCTTACTATACCATATATTCCAGGCATATCTGACAAAATTAGACGAATTGGAAATAGATTCAATGTTAGGACGGTATTCAAAACGATGAATACTTTACGGTCAGTTCTTACAAAAACTAAACCGTTCAACGAAGAACAGCATTCAAAGAATTGTATATATAGTATTCCCTGTGAATGCGGGAAATATTATATCGGTGAAACATCCAGGCCTTTAGCAGTAAGAGTTAAAGAACATAAAAATATGTTGAAAACGTATCAATTCAATAAGTCTAAGCTGGCAGAACATGCTTGGGATGAAAACCATAAAATACAATGGGACAACACAAAGATCTTGTCTAAAGAATCGATGTCAACTAGGCGAAAAATTAAGGAAACGGCATACATTTTACTTAACGAAGAAAAATGCGTGTCGTCTTTCTCAATATTTTTAGACAATAGTTGGCTATCGATTCTTAAAGATGAGATCAAGTAGGTACAGATATCAACAAACGTCAATGTCAGAAAATTCATTGGAGGTTGGTCGTTTTTTCTTCCAGTGAAAAAAAAGATAAGTTCTTGTTAGTTTTAATTGTTATTCGTTGATAACGAGGGCAGATTGTCCCTCGAAACGTTCGTTGTTAATATTTTCGTTATTTAATATTTTAATTTGCAGAGTGGCGAAATACCCATATAAGAAAATGAATTATGAATTCACGCCACAAAGAAGTTTCAGAGATTATCTTAATCAAAGGTATGGGCCTAATATAACTAGTAACTTCCGAAGTTGGGAAACACTTTACAAGAAGCTGGCACACTCTGAAAATAGTATAACTTTCCTATGTCGTTGTAGAAATAGCTGTATTATTCCAAAAGGATTTAGACTCAAAGCACCTTATGTAAGTGCTCGTTCTAGTAATATCATGAAAAGAGCTAGTGAAGCTCTAGTTAGAGACAGAATACAATTTCACAGACATAACAAAGTGATACTATTTTCTGACATAAACAAACTGGAACAGGTTATGCAAAGGGATGTACGGGAAGACGATTTCAATCGTATGTACAACTCTATTAGTAATACCTACAACAAAACACACACAGAGCAAAAACGTACACATTTAAAAAAGTACCAACACCTCATACAAGAAAAACACACAATTGAACTAAATACACTAAAGAACAGTGACACTTTTTTAAATAAAACTTTAGTTAATCTGTCTTCTAAAGAACTAAACGCCACTGACAAATTAGTTCTTGGCAAAGGGCTCAACTACGCAGTGGCGCCAAAACGAATTAATAAACTTGATTTAGTTACAGCTATAGAAGAGACTTGTCAAAAACTTCCAGAAGACATTAGACAGGAATACAGAATTAGAAACAAAATCATACTAGAACGACCTTACACAATCAGACAAAATATATCCAAACAAGAAAAACATTCACTACACACACTAAAAACCGATAACACAATTAAAATTCTACCTGCAGACAAAGGCAACGCCACAGTAGTACTTGACACAACCACATACAACGAAAAACTTTTAACACTAATTAGTGAGGGACAATACACTAAACTAAATAAAGATCCAACACATACAATAGAAACAAAAATATACAGAACACTTTACAAACACAGAGAACAATTTACAGATTTTGTAAGACGTACGCTAACACCACACTACAGTAAACCACCACATTTTTATGGATTACCAAAGATACACAAACCAAATGTACCACTTAGGCCAATAGTTAGTTCTATAGGTTCTCCTTGTCACAGTTTAGCTAAATATTTACTTAAGATACTGACTCCTATATCAGGAAATACAGACACGTATATAAAGAACACGCCCCATTTCCTTGAAAAACTTAAAGAAGCAAACATAAACACACAACACTTAATGGTTAGTTTCGATGTAGTTAGTCTCTTCACTAATGTTCCAGTAGACAAAACACTCAACATCATTAAACATAAGCTACAAAACGATAACACATTACATACACGAACAACATTAAGCGTTGGTACCATTATGGAACTTTTAACACTATGCATTAAAACGACATACTTTCAACTAAACAATGAATTTTACCAACAAGATTTCGGGATGGCAATGGGTTCACCTTTATCTCCCATTGTTAGTAACATTTTTATGGAAGACTTTGAACAACAACATGTCTACACGTACACCAACAAACCAGTAGTTTGGTGGAGATATGTCGATGATGTTTTTGCAATTTGGCCTCATGATATAGATGAGGTGGACAAATTTCTTGAACATATTAACAGTAAAGAAACCTCCATCAAATTCACATTAGAAACAGAGCAAAACAATCAGTTACCCTTTCTTGATACACTAATCACACGCACAATAAATACTTTTGAAACATCAGTATACCGTAAGAAAACCAATACTAATAGGTACTTACATTTTAATTCTAACCATCACAAAAACATAAAGACAGGCGTTGTAAAAAGTCTTTACGACAGAGCCAAAGTTGTTTGCTCTAATGATACAATTTTCAAAAAAGAGAAAGAATTTATTATTAATGTTTTACAAGATAATGGCTATCCAGAGACTCTTGTTTGGAACATTTTCAATACACGAAGCAATGCCACACACATACAAAGGAATGACACTCAAAAATATAATACTCTTACTATACCATATATTCCAGGCATATCTGACAAAATTAGACGAATTGGAAATAGATTCAATGTTAGGACGGTATTCAAAACGATGAATACTTTACGGTCAGTTCTTACAAAAACTAAACCGTTCAACGAAGAACAGCATTCAAAGAATTGTATATATAGTATTCCCTGTGAATGCGGGAAATATTATATCGGTGAAACATCCAGGCCTTTAGCAGTAAGAGTTAAAGAACATAAAAATATGTTGAAAACGTATCAATTCAATAAGTCTAAGCTGGCAGAACATGCTTGGGATGAAAACCATAAAATACAATGGGACAACACAAAGATCTTGTCTAAAGAATCGATGTCAACTAGGCGAAAAATTAAGGAAACGGCATACATTTTACTTAACGAAGAAAAATGCCTGTCGTCTTTCTCAATATTTTTAGACAATAGTTGGCTATCGATTCTTAAAGATGAGATCAAGCTGGTACAGATATCAACAAACGTCAATGTCAGAAAATTCATTGGAGGTTGGTCGTTTTTTCTTCCAGTGAAAAAAAGATAAGTTCTTGTTAGTTTTAATTGTTATTCGTTGATAACGAGGGCAGATTGTCCCTCGAAACGTTCGTTGTTAATATTTTCGTTATTTAATATTTTAATTTGCAGAGTGGCGAAATACCCATATAAGAAAATGAATTATGAATTCACGCCACAAAGAAGTTTCAGAGATTATCTTAATCAAAGGTATGGGCCTAATATAACTAGTAACTTCCGAAGTTGGGAAACACTTTACAAGAAGCTGGCACACTCTGAAAATAGTATAACTTTCCTATGTCGTTGTAGAAATAGCTGTATTATTCCAAAAGGATTTAGACTCAAAGCAGCTTATGTAAGTGCTCGTTCTAGTAATATCATGAAAAGAGCTAGTGAAGCTCTAGTTAGAGACAGAATACAATTTCACAGACATAACAAAGTGATACTATTTTCTGACATAAACAAACTGGAACAGGTTATGCAAAGGGATGTACGGGAAGACGATTTCAATCGTATGTACAACTCTATTAGTAATACCTACAACAAAACACACACAGAGCAAAAACGTACACATTTAAAAAAGTACCAACACCTCATACAAGAAAAACACACAATTGAACTAAATACACTAAAGAACAGTGACACTTTTTTAAATAAAACTGTAGTTAATCTGTCTTCTAAAGAACTAAACGCCACTGACAAATTAGTTCTTGGCAAAGGGCTCAACTACGCAGTGGCGCCAAAACGAATTAATAAACTTGATTTAGTTACAGCTATAGAAGAGACTTGTCAAAAACTTCCAGAAGACATTAGACAGGAATACAGAATTAGAAACAAAATCATACTAGAACGACCTTACACAATCAGACAAAATATATCCAAACAAGAAAAACATTCACTACACACACTAAAAACCGATAACACAATTAAAATTCTACCTGCAGACAAAGGCAACGCCACAGTAGTACTTGACACAACCACATACAACGAAAAACTTTTAACACTAATTAGTGAGGGACAATACACTAAACTAAATAAAGATCCAACACATACAATAGAAACAAAAATATACAGAACACTTTACAAACACAGAGAACAATTTACAGATTTTGTAAGACGTACGCTAACACCACACTACAGTAAACCACCACATTTTTATGGATTACCAAAGATACACAAACCAAATGTACCACTTAAGCCAATAGTTAGTTCTATAGGTTCTCCTTGTCACAGTTTAGCTAAATATTTACTTAAGATACTGACTCCTATATCAGGAAATACAGACACGTATATAAAGAACACGCCCCATTTCCTTGAAAAACTTAAAGAAGCAAACATAAACACACAACACTTAATGGTTAGTTTCGATGTAGTTAGTCTCTTCACTAATGTTCCAGTAGACAAAACACTCAACATCATTAAACATAAGCTACAAAACGATAACACATTACATACACGAACAACATTAAACGTTGGTACCATTATGGAACTTTTAACACTATGCATTAAAACGACATACTTTCAACTAAACAATGAATTTTACCAACAAGATTTCGGGATGGCAATGGGTTCACCTTTATCTCCCATTGTTAGTAACATTTTTATGGAAGACTTTGAACAACAACATGTCTACACGTACACCAACAAACCAGTAGTTTGGTGGAGATATGTCGATGATGTTTTTGCAATTTGGCCTCATGATATAGATGAGGTGGACAAATTTCTTGAACATATTAACAGTAAAGAAACCTCCATCAAATTCACATTAGAAACAGAGCAAAACAATCAGTTACCCTTTCTTGATACACTAATCACACGCACAATAAATACTTTTGAAACATCAGTATACCGTAAGAAAACCAATACTAATAGGTACTTACATTTTAATTCTAACCATCACAAAAACATAAAGACAGGCGTTGTAAAAAGTCTTTACGACAGAGCCAAAGTTGTTTGCTCTAATGATACAATTTTCAAAAAAGAGAAAGAATTTATTATTAATGTTTTACAAGATAATGGCTATCCAGAGACTCTTGTTCGGAACATTTTCAATACACGAAGCAATGCCACACACATACAAAGGAATGACACTCAAAAATATAATACTCTTACTATACCATATATTCCAGGCATATCTGACAAAATTAGACGAATTGGAAATAGATTCAATGTTAGGACGGTATTCAAAACGATGAATACTTTACGGTCAGTTCTTACAAAAACTAAACCGTTCAACGAAGAACAGCATTCAAAGAATTGTATATATAGTATTCCCTGTGAATGCGGGAAATATTATATCGGTGAAACATCCAGGCCTTTAGCAGTAAGAGTTAAAGAACATAAAAATATGTTGAAAACGTATCAATTCAATAAGTCTAAGCTGGCAGAACATGCTTGGGATGAAAACCATAAAATACAATGGGACAACACAAAGATCTTGTCTAAAGAATCGATGTCAACTAGGCGAAAAATTAAGGAAACGGCATACATTTTACTTAACGAAGAAAAATGCGTGTCGTCTTTCTCAATATTTTTAGACAATAGTTGGCTATCGATTCTTAAAGATGAGATCAAGTAGGTACAGATATCAACAAACGTCAATGTCAGAAAATTCATTGGAGGTTGGTCGTTTTTTCTTCCAGTGAAAAAAAAGATAAGTTCTTGTTAGTTTTAATTGTTATTCGTTGATAACGAGGGCAGATTGTCCCTCGAAACGTTCGTTGTTAATATTTTCGTTATTTAATATTTTAATTTGCAGAGTGGCGAAATACCCATATAAGAAAATGAATTATGAATTCACGCCACAAAGAAGTTTCAGAGATTACTGTATAACTTATGGAGCGCCCTCTTTAGAGCATTTGGTGAACTATTTCTGTATAAAAATTGATAAAAATGGACAAAATGAGATCCGAACAAAAATTTACAGGCACACTACCCACACTTTGATTAAATGGAAAAACACGAGATACACATAGAAACAAGGCGAGATCCAATTTGGATCTCGACTTGTTCAAACGGATCTCCACTTGTATACTATTTATCACTAAAAGATCTCGACTTGTGCAGAAAACATATATATATATATATATATATATATATATATATATATATATGTCAAACCACCTTACGGCGCTTACCTCCCTCCCGTACAATTCGATGTGCCATATGGAGGTTACATATATTAGACGGTAGTTTAGTGTGTCGGTAATGTAGATATCTATACTGAGAAATATGCTAAAAACCAATGGAGGGAATTTACCACAAAAGATTTTAGTAAATATTTAAAGTAACCCTGTTAACATTAATAAAAATGGTTCAAATTGATACAGAGTAAAATACATGTAATGTTGAATAATGTAATTACAAAGAATCCCTGAAATAAACGTTTATACAACAATAGGAGGTACATTAAAAAATGTACCTCAGTATAACCAGTATTAATAACAGCAAATTAAATCAAACAAGGAAATGCATACTGCAGTTAAGTCTGCTAAAATTAATAATTTGAAGGGTTGCTAGCTTAAAATGTACTGCTCAGGAGGCTTATTTACTAGTATTAAATTAAAAGCAGACGTAAATTGTGAAAGTTAGCAGACACGATTTACTAAAAACATTAAAATTCTGTACAAATATATCATAGCGTTCCCACTTATAAAATGGCATTTCTGGCCCAATTATTTTAGTTTTCTTTGATCCATTTTGAAAAACAAAACCAGTATTTAGTGTGTTGCCGATATGAAAGTGGATTTATAATAGGACTGCTGAACAGCAAAACTAAAGATTTAATGATCGTTAGTTATGTGAAATTGTCTCCGACGTCACTAATAGCGAAGAGCATAAATTATACGCTTTTTTAATAGCAAAATTTTTTTTGACCAATAAATAAAACTACGAAATTCCCTTACTTATTCAGAAAAGTAAAACCCCTTTAAGAAATATACTCAAAAACACCAGAAAAACAGTTCAAAAATTGGAAGTAAAATTTTTCATTTAAATATGCTATTAGGTAGGTAAATTTGCAAAATTTTGTGTTTAATTATATTTTACCTAGATAGAAAATAGGAATTATCAAACAGTGCTACCGTTACTATCGTATTTAATCAAAAAAATTATTTGCAATTTTTGAGCAGCATAGGTATTCCACTAATTAGAAATAAAGAGTTAATTAAAAATCGAATAAAGGTATATTGCCGTAATAATTCAATACATTACATAACATAAAAAGAGAATGAAAAAACAAAAAATTATTTCTAGAAGCATCAATATTCTTTAAAAACAAACTGATGTACAATATTAGCAAGTATTAAAATAGTACATAAATACAATACAATCCAAAGCAGTCATAATTTTACAGAAAAAAATCAAAAGCAACGAAGACAAGCCATAAAATACAGGCTGATTAAATTATCATGTAACAACTTGTAGGCAACCCATTATGCAGCAGCATGCATAATGTTGTTACATAATTTAATCAGCCTGTATAGAAATAACAAATGATCAATATTTAACAATAAACAACCAACCTCCAATGAATTGTTTGACATTGACGTTTGTTGATCATCTCTACCTACTTGATCTGATCTTTAAGAATCGATAGCCAACTATTGTCTAAAAATATTGAGAAAGACGACACGCATTTTCCTTCGTGAAGTAAAATATATGCCGTTTCCTTAATTTTACGTTTAGTTGACATTGATTCTTTAGACAAGATCTTTGATTGATATGTTTTCATCATATTTTTATGTTCTTTAACTCTTAACTGCTAAAGATCTGGATGTTTCACCGATATAGTATTTCCCGCATTCACAGGGATACTATATATACAATTCTTTGAATGTTGGTCTTCGTTTTTGTAAGAACTGACCGCAAAGTATTCATCGTTTTGAATACCGTCCTAACATTGAATCTATTTCCAATTCGTCTAATTTTGTCAGATATGCCTGGAATATATGGTATAGTTAAGAGTATTATATTTTTGAGTGTCATTCCTTTGTATGTGTGGGGCATTGTTTCGTGTATTGAAGATGTTCTGAACAAGAGTCTCTGGATAGCCATACACTAAACAATGCCACACACATACAAAGGAATGACACTCAAAAGTATAATACTCTTAACTATACCATATATTCCAGGCATATCTGACAAAATTAGACGAATTGGAAATAGATTCAATGTTAGAACGGTATTCAAAACGATGAATACCTTAGGGTCAGTTCTCACAAAAACTAAACCGTTCAACGAAGAATAAATTTCAAAGAATTTTATATATAGTATTCCTTGTGAATGCGGGAAATATATCGGTGAAACATCCAGACCGTTAGCAGTTAGAGTTAAAAAACATAAAAATATGATGAAAACCTATCAATTCAGTAAGTCTAAGCTGGCAGAACATGCTTGGGATAAAAATCACAAAATACAATGGCACAGCACAAAGATCTTGTCTAAAGAATCAATGTCAACCAAACGTAAAATTAAGGAAACTGCATATATTTTACTTAATGAAGAAAAACACGTGTCTTTCTCAATATTTTTAGACAATAGTTTGCTATCGATTCTTAAAGATCAGATCAAGTAGGTATAGATAATCAACAAACGTCAATGTCAAACAATTCATTGGAGGTTGGTCATTTTTCCTTCCAGTGAAAAAAGCTAAGTTTCTTGTTCTTTTTAATTGTTAATCGTTGATAACGAGGGCAGATTGTCCCTCTAAACGCTCGTTATTTAATATTTTTAATTTGCAGGGTGGCGAAATACCCAAATAAGAATATGAATTATAAATTCACGCCACAAAGAAGTTTCAGAGATTATCTTATATAAGAACTTACTAAAAAGATGTAAAAAACATTTAAAATATTTAAAGTAAAACAACGAAACATCTAAAAAGAGTAGCATCTGAAAAACAACTTCTGAACAAAACAAAAACACTACACAACTTGGCGAATTATAAAGTACTATGTTTTCAATTTTACTGGGTACGTTTCCTCCGAGTATATTCCTAAGAGCAGATTTGATAGTAGGCGAAGACCTATTTTGTAGACATGGGTATTTTGACCTGACTTCTCTAATATCTGTAAATGATGGTAGTGATGAGCTATCTAAGTATCGAGCAAAGGCTTGATGCAGATTCGACACAGACGTTGGGGTTCACCTTGCTCGTTCTTTGACATCTGTAAAACACATAGAGAATTAAAACAAAAAGTCGTAATGCAGGGTGCGAAGATTTAAATTAACTCAATTTTGAGTGGGGTGTCGTTTTTATATGAAAATTTTCGATTAGATCAATAGCATGTATGATTTAAGAGTAAACTTGGAATAAAATAAAATTATATGTCGAAAACTGCACACTATTTTTAACTGCATACATTATGAATCAGTTTATTATAACTTACGCAATTTAAAATTGAAGAAAAGATATCACTTACATTTAGAAAAATTAATTTCAATCAAATAAATTAATCTTTTTCATTTTACTACAATTACGATATTTTCACATTTAGCTACCATAATTAACTATAAAAATATAAAATAATTATGACTAGTTATATTTACGTCTGGTTTGAAATGTCCGTTTTTTTGGAGTCTGGTGAATTGGAGAATCGGCAACTTGAACAGCAATCCAGTCTTAAAAAAGGCAACAAAATATCGGATAATTCTGGTACAGTAAGTGCATCTTAAATAATATCCTAGGAAGGACAACTCTTATTTTGGGTATATTCTCTGAAATATTCAGAAGCCGCAGCTTCCTGTGCTTTTGTCAAACGGCTTGCAGAATTATTTTGTACACCTAAAAAACCAAGTTACCCATCAATGCATGAACAAAATATCAGTTTATAATAATTACCACTTTTTGGTGAGCCTTGGGGTGAACATTTCTTTGATTTTAAGTCCTTCCTTTCTCCAAAAGTTCTTCCAGACTTCGTATGCCCTTCCTTCACCACCACCGCCTTGAAAATAAGCAAGCGCTTTAAAACCACAACGGGCTGCAACTTTTTGATCCCCAAACATTGTGTGGTAGGTACACCTTCATCTGGCCCAGAAGTACTAGAGGTGCTGGATGATCGCAATCTTTTCTTTCGTGGAACACAAGTGAATTGGCTCGTAGAAGGCTGCAGCTCAAGCTGATCATCGTTTGCGACATAAGAAACAGAAGCGACAGGGGGACTGGAAGCCACCTCAGCCTCTCCTTGAGCAGATGCTAAAAGCTTCACCACTTGTATTAAAGACTTATCTACGGTTTTCTGGGTATAAATGTCTTTGTGAATTTTGTCCGCATGACCTAAATGGCTGGCAAGGTTTTGGACTTGAGATACTTCACTAGATTTCATTCGAATAAAATTTTAAGTATCACGAATTAGCTGTGAAAGTACACACCTTTCGGAAAACACTTCAGACGGGCAACTAATTGTTCCTCATGATGACATGCCTCAAGATGATTGGGTAATTTAACCACACATTTCTTACAGAATTCGCAAAACTGACGTCTTGAATTGCGACCTCCTTCGTTAGTAGCTACGCTTTCAGCATGTGATGGTGTATCATAACCCGGATGAACAATGTTCGGTAACAACCCTGCAATGTCTTTATCAGAGTCCAAGATATCTGCTACCTGTTGTTGGGGTACGCTAGATCGGTACTCTGTACCGGTACAGCTTCTTGTTGAGACTCTCCCAAGTTACCTAGTATTAACGGATAATCTTCCGTGTCTGCACTACGCGATGCTGAAAATAAAGTTACAAATAAAAAAAATCAGGTAAAAATAGCATGTAACATCTTCAGAAACTGCAGCTAGCAACAAAACGTATTCTTTCAAATTTGTAACCTACTTTATTTGCTGAAATGTTACTATAGTATGATCAAAAATTATTTTCATCTAGTATGGCTATGGACTAGTTTCTAATTTATGAATGCAACTATAAATTACTTAAAAATCAAATTTCAGGTTTAAGATATACAGGGTGTTCGGGAAAATGTGGGAAATCTCCCGGATATGAAAAAAACATGTGAAAAGAATACTACGAGTTCATAGTTCGTATAGGCCTCCTCTTCGGAGATATGGGCTCCTATAGAGCTCCAACGGAATCAAGTTTTTTACACATAATTATTGATCCACCAGGTATATTCCAATTTTTTTTTAATATCATGTATACCAGGTAAGACCCTTCAAATTACTATCCAAGAAAGTGTTGTGAATTACTCATAGGTGCAGGGACAAACTAGGTGTGACACTCATGACTCCATTTTTTTTACGCCCTGTATGCTAATAACTTTGGACAACGTTCTTTACATACCTTTAACTAATGACTTAAAATTAAGTACTCTTCATTCATGCCGCTAATCTTAACCGTTTTCGAAAAAGTGTCATTTTATTTACACTGTTAGTCTCCTAACTTCTGTCGGGTTAAATGTGAAAGAGGAATTTTCAGTTTAATATGTCGAAAACCATAGTACAATGATATGGATATAAGAGCTATTCTTGAAGAACTTCATATATTATTGTTTTCGACGTATTAAAATGAAAATTCCTCTTTTTCACATTTAACACGACAGAAGTTAGGGGACTAACAGTGTAAATAAAATGACGCTTTTTCTAAAACGGTTAAGATTAGCGACATGAATTAAGAGTACTTAATTTTAAGTCAATAGTCAAAGGTAGGCTATGTAAAAAACGTTGTCCAAAGTTATTAGCATACAGGGTGTAAAAAAAATGGGGTCATGAGTGTCACAGCTAGTCCGTCCCTGCAGCTGTGAGTAATTCACAACACTTTCTTGAATAGTAATTTGAAGGGTCTTACCTGGTATACATCATATTTAAAAAAAATTGGAATATACCTGGTGGTTCAATAATTATGTGTAAAAAAACTTGATACCATTGGAGCTCTTTGGGAGCCCATATCTCCGAAGAGGCCTACACGAAAAAAGTTTATCATATCCGGGAGATTTCCCACATTTTCCCGGACACCCTGTATAGCTGAACATTTATCGTTCCACAAAATTTTAAGTTGCAAAAGTCTTGGAGTAATTTTTGGAAGACGTGTGGTCTAATCGGGTTTGAATTAATTGATAAAAGTTCCAGTTATATTAGTATTAAGAAGTTGGACAGAAGTCTTCTGTTTTGTTTATCTCTAAATAAACGTTTGACATTTTGTTGGTTACGTGCTTAGATAATTGTTTTATTCCCGTATGATTTTCTTATGGCAGCGCACGAGTATCGAACAATATTTTTTATATTCGTTTCAACAAAGTAAACAAACCACAAACAATTATATTAATTAAACTATACCTGAGAAGAGCATTGGGAATAAACTCATTTTCATTTCCAGCATGCACCATTATTAACGTCTACCCTTCGAAACTGGTGATTTTCAGCATTTCGTACTGTTATCTGACCATTCTTTTGATTGCTCTGGATGTAACTTTCATCGGTAAATATAATAGGTCTTCCCTCAGCTTTATATTTCCTCAAGGTCTCTAGATATACAACACGTTTGTACCGAATATCTTGCGATTCCATCAGAATTTGTCGTTTGTCAGAAGTTTTTCTCCACCTAAACATAAAAATTATATTAAGTATTTCTATCTCTACATTTTTGTAATTTAGCTTACCGAAAGCCCATATTTCGTATTATTTTACGAAGTGAACTCCAGTCCAGAAACCTTAATTTTATCGTAAATGCCCTGTAACGAAGGCAGTTTCTTCTCAGTTACACAAAAATCATGAATTACAGATTGAATGGTTTCTTTATCGCCTTCCCAAAGTGTGCTTTTGCGTCTAATCCTTGGTCGTGTTTTGTATGGTATTTTCAGATACTTTTGTTGCACCAATAATTCGTTCTTTACAGTTTGTTAACGAAATAAGGCATAATATTGGCAAATTATTTCGCGAGCTTGGCTATGAATAACCTTCCCTTTGGTTCCAACAGTGGATTTTGCAAACAATCTGTAAAATATTAGTAATTATCATTAGAACATAAATACGCAGTCATAACGTCAAACTTACCACGTCGTGTGAAATTGAATGCGGTTTATTTTTAATATATAGCGTAAATAACGACACGTAAATCAAAAACATGGGTGTAGTGTTGAAAAGAACTGTTACGGCAAAAATAAAGCACAAAACTAGTAAAAAAAAAAACCAAGAACGAAACAAACTGCTAGCCGCCCCTATGTCAAGAACTTAAACTCGCCTGAACGCGTTTTGGACCACTGCATACGTGTGCATTCTCTACCGCCGCCCTACTTTGCACGAAACGACGAATGGTCCTTGGACGTGCTCAGAATGTATAATACAGTATAGCAAACTGCTGTATCAGCCCGATTAAAGTAAACTGGCCAACAGTTCTAATCTAACATAGTTGCCAAATCTACTAATGCGACGTTGTCAACATTATTTCTTTTGAGTTGTATTTCTCATTCAGATTAATTTAAAATGTATTCGTGGCAATTGAGGACTTCAGAGTCATTGTGACGACTTTACTTAAATTTTCATTTTCATATTTGATGGCGAAAATAAAACACTCTTGAATGTTCCAATAGTAATTTGTACTAGTTTTGAAAGTCATACTTTTTTTCATAAATTTGCAGTTTGATAACGCGGGCGAAGCCCGAGTTAATCAAGCAAATGAATGAAAAAAAGAACTTTCAAAACGTGTTGAACACGTAGTTTTTTGCATAGTGATTTTAGTCGAAAAAGACTTCGGAATTGACATTTCAATAAAATAGATTAAAAAAGTGCACTTCTTTTACGATTTTTGCGTTAAAAAAAGTGGAACTTTCAATACGATTTTTCGTTAAAAAAGACGAATTGCACGATCACTATGCAACAAATAAATAATACCGACCTGTAATCATGTTAACTAGTAAATGAATTGGAAGGTCGACTAACTCTAACCAAAATTTGTTAATAATGATCAACTTATCGTGCAGATATTGCAAAATAGAGTTCCTATTTGTACAGTATGTTGCCACATCAGAAAAATACTATCCCGTAGGGTGTGAAAATCAAAGAAAACTAATAAATAATAAGTTACAATTGAATTATTGGCAACGACCTGTGAAAATGACATTTTTATATTTTAATACATCAGGTAGCTTAAAACGGAACAAAATAAAGCTTAATAGATAAACAATTCGTAATATGTTGGCACCAAATATTCACTTACAGTGCAAGGTGAACTGTAAATAATTAATACAATCCTGTAGCCATGGTAAATAGTAAATGAATTGTAAGTGCTAAGTGCATCTTACTCTAACAAAAATGTCTTAATAATGATCAAGTTTTACAGTACAAGTACCTATTGCAAAAACAATTTTTTGGAGTACCTGCACGGACAGTTGCTCATTATTAACAAAGTTTTGTTAGAGTAAGTCGAACTTAACGATTCATTTACTAATTCCCATGGTTACGGGCTCTGATGCTATAATATTTACTTACAGTCCACCTTCAACTGTAAGCTGTAAGTGAAAATTAAGTACCAACATTTTTAGAATTGTTTATCTATTACGCCTTCCTTTATTCAGTTCTAACCTAATTTTTTAATTTCTTAAAATATAAAAACGTAATTTTGACAGGTGGTTGTCAATAATTCAATTTTAACTCATTATTTACTACGTATCTTTGATTTTCACAGGTATTGCAAAAAATAATATAGGTACTACCGACTACCCGCGAACTGTAAGTAACTTTTCTAGTCTCGACCTCAAAAGTGTCACTTACAGTTCATGGTACGTAATATACTATTTCCGCAGAATACATTATTTTTGTGATTTTTAATTCTCTTTCAGATAATAACCTAAAATTGTTGCAGATAACGAAGTTAGAGTTAAAAAAGTTTTCAAAGATAGGTAAAGTGCCTCTTACAGTCAAGTCTAGTATATCAAACATTTTTACTTCCTTTGACAATAAAGGAAGTATTGGATTCACCCCAAAAATTGAGTTTTCAACAGATCTTCACGTTTTAGAGTCCCGTGAAGCCAAAAAACATATTTTTTTCATTGGTCTGTCTGTGTGTCTGTGAACAGAATATCTCAAAAACGAAAAGAGGTGTGAGGTTGAAACTCCATATATAAGTTTTGTGTACTATGTAGATGCGACAGCAAGCTTTTAAAGAAAATTGCATAACCGGAAGTAGGTGTTTACTCTAGAGACTTTTCAGTTTTTTCGATTTTTTCAAAAACGGCTCTAACGATTTTTTTCAAACTTCTCATTTTTATTACATTTTTAATGTGTATTGATGTGAGATAGGTGATTTTCCAGTTGAATACTTCTAAAATGGGTTTCTTTTGTTTTTTTTTCAATTTTTTATTAACTCCTATTTTAAATAGAACACCCGGTATAATATTACATTTTTGAATTCAGCTTAAAATTCTAGGGAAAATTTGTCTCTTCACCTAACGCTCTATTTTGCACCGTTTTTGTAGAATTGGTAATTTTTTAAAATTTTCGACAAATGCTTAAAGATTTAAAATCAAATCTTTGGCCAATTATAAGATCACTGTAAAAGGAAGTTGTGTGCGTGTATCACACCAGATTTTTTGTCTTTTGTGCTTACGAAAATGCTGCGACATAACGAACCTTTCAGAATGGGAGAATTCGTTATGTAGCGACATGTTCCTAAACATAAAAGAACAAATTATTGTGTCACTAATGTCATTAATTGATTTATCATTTTTTTTTACTAGATGACCATTGTTTTTGTAATCATGGCTACTTGATAATTGCACGTCTTAATGACTACCAAAAACCTTTGATTAGCATTTTAAGGTAAACGATTGCTTTTAGGATTAAGAACTAAGAGTAGCTACATTATTTTTGTGATTTTTAATTCTCCTTCAGATAAAAACCTAAAATTGTTGCAGATAACGAACTTAGAGTTAAAAAAAGTTTTCAAAGATTGATAAAGTGCCTCTTACAGTCAAGTCTAGTACATCAAACATTTTTTACTAGTGCAGTACATAATAGTGCACATGTATACCAAAATTCAAATCGCTATCTACATTTGTGGAAATTAACAAAAAAATTAAAAATTGAACTTCAAGGCCCCATAACTTCTTACTGAAGGGACTTTGTACTAAGGTATATTAGGTTTAATCGATTCGTTATAACGTAAGGAATCTATGACTAATCGAAGTCCCATTCTTTTTGGGAACCCTGCATATATGTCTAAACTCCATAGCTCGTCTTACGGCGCCAAAATGGACATAACGCGCTGTCGCCGTAAGGCGAAGATATGTAAGTGGCATGCAACGCTTTCGGTGGTTAGACGTAAAACTTTAATTTTTTTTTCTATGGGAGGGGTGACTTAATGTTTCCCAACGGTTTTAAGTTGTTACTGGTGTTTCTGATTAGAGCTGTTTCAAATTTGGTTGAGCTACGAGTTTTAACAACAAAGTTACGTTTGAAATCTACCCATTTTCTAAATTTAAAGCTAGGTGAATTATATATATCCCAGTACGTATGTTTTTTGAAATTATAAAATGGGAAAAAAATTCACCTCGGTTAATAATCATTATTTTTAGTATAATCTAGAAATTTTTTCTTTCAACTACAATAATTCGATAATAGTAATTTACGATACAAGTAACGTTATCAAGCTTTTTACATTAGGAGAGAATAGTTTGAATGAACGAGCGCCGTTAGGAGCGAGTTCTTTAAAATTCTAGAGTAATGTAGAAAGCAGATAACGTTACGTATATCTAACACAGTTTCTTTTATCCTAAAATACTAATCTTAAAAAAAATAGGAAAAATTATTATTAATAACACAACAGCGAGACATATATCTGCTATGGCTGTGGTGGTTTCACTCAATACTGTATTGTTGGTAGCACTGTCAGGTTATGTCAAATTTGAGATTTGCAGGTTAAATTTTGCATCAGTCTGTGTCAACAAACCAAACCTAACCTACTAACATCGAATTTGACATAGACTAACATTGTCACTAACAATACACGTCAGTACTGCCAACATGTGATTAAATGCAAATAAAGTACATATCGGTATGTTATTTTTCTTAACAACACTTGTGCTGTTAAATGCACCTTAACGCAACTCGTTGCTAAGGAGTTATTAGCATAGTAACAAAATAGGATAAAATAAATTGTATTTACGGTTCGATTTAGCTCATATTCGGAATATACGTTGGTTACGTAGAGATAAATGTTCATACAAAAAATGAACCCGGCAGGTGACGCTGAAGTCAAGATATTTAGGAAAATGTGTATTTACGTTCCGATTTAGCTCATATTCGGAATGTACGTTGGTTACGTGAAGATAAATGTTTATAAAAAAATGAACCCGGTAGGTCGCACTGAAGTCAAGATATTTACGAAAATGTGTATTTACGGCTCGATTTAGCTCATATTCGGAATATACGTTGGTTACGTAGAGATAAATGTTCATACAAAAAATTAACCCGGCAGGTGGCGCTGAAGTCAAGATATTTACGAAAATGTGTATTTACGGTCCGATTTAGCTCATATTCGGAATGTACGTTGGTTACGTGAAGATAAATGTTTATAAAAAAATGAACCCGGTAGGTCGCACTGAAGTCAAGATATTTACGAAAATGTGTATTTACGGTTCGATTTAGCTCATATTTGGAATATACGTTGGTTACGTAGAGATAAATGTTTATACAAAAAATGAACCCGGCAGGTGGCGCTGAAGTCAAGATATTTCCGAAAATGTGTATTTACGGTCGATAGACGTAAAACTTTAATATTTTTTTGCGATATTAAGTGGAAATCTAAGAATATAAATGTTTTGAAGTCATAAACGACAAGTGGTCTTTTCATATTGGAAAATTTGTGCTTCTAAAATTATTACATTTTAAATTATGGCGTAACACACACAAAGAAATTAAAAGTATGTAAGAAATACCAGGAATGCAGCCGAATTCGCATCCTGTTGCTGAATCAATATTTATTTACAAATACGGCACGCAGGATGCCAGTCATCCGTACACAAAAGCGCAAGGTCACCGTGTTATTTTAAAACATATTTCTTTGTACCAAGTCTTATTAGTTTTCATTATATTATTAATTGGCTTAATTATGCCTTCGTGCTATCAAGTATCTTCTTCTAATCTATTTCTTTTATTTTTTACGTCGGTTATAATAGAAAATATTCGCTCTGCTTCCGCATTTGAATGAGGCAAGAAGATAATTAATTGAGTCAAAAGGGATACATTTGTAAAGACGCATTTGCCTTCATAACTTTTTAAATTGCACAAAGTTCCTAAATTCTGGAACTGTAAGTCTGCAAAGAGCAACTTTTTCATCTCCGATATTCCGTAGGTATACCGAAATACGATACGACGACAGGAATTTAAACAATATAATTATGATGTGTTTTAGTTCGCTGAAAACAGATTTGTTACTCATCAGGAAGCTACAGTATCAACCGTCTTACTTGCGTAGGAGAAAATATTAGGTAGGTCAGGTGTTTTAGTTTAAAGTCGATAACTTTTAATTATAAGTTTAACCCTTTATTGGGCAAGTAGATTTCTGCTTGTATAAAAATTCTAATTTTGTGCATACTGCACCCAGAAGATATCACCTAGTACCTATATCACAAAATACTGCGGTATAACCAAAAACCCAAGTTTGATACTGTTGCCATATACCATATGGTTACCTGGAACGGTTATGGTAAAACCTTGTTGAGACCATATATTATGGTAACATTGACATTTGCAGTTATATGTGTATAGGAAGATGTTACCAAATTTTTGTAAATAACATCTTCATAAAAATATATTTATTCTGGCTTTCAGAACATATACCAGGTGTCCGTTCTCAAAGTCGAACATAGGCGAATAACATTGTATTGAACGTTTTTGCCGATTCCTGCTCGCCAATTCAACTTACAGGGAAGGTAATGGTATCAATGGAAAGATAAAATTATTACGCATCAAATGATACCAATAATAATATTCAAGATGCGATTTTTATTTTAAAATTTTAATTTAAAACTTGGGAATTTTAAATATATTATGCCAAGTTCGATAGCATTTGTCAAAAAATTGGTATTTAGTTGACTTAAATCAGATATTTTCTGTCAACGTCTGTTAAAATTATCTACAGAAAAATTAATTATTTCAATGAAGAACGAGTGAATGCACAGATGTTAATTGCCTATGTTCGACATTGAGAATGGACACCCGGTATAGTGTGTCCCCGGATAGGTGAGACGACTCTTGCGAAAAGTAAAAAATTCTTGATTGAAATTTTCATTTTTTGGGGTTCAGCCCTGCTTGGTTAAAGGCCAATTTCTAACATAATTTTCGTTTTGAAAAATCAAGTATGCCTTGGAAATTTAAAAAAACTATTTTTCTGTAGAGTAAAGTGCCTTTTATGTGGCAAATACGACAAAAACTTATTAGGAAAAGTTGTTTAGAATCAACATTTAGGCCCTTACACCAAATTTCAAAATCCTCGGCCAACTTTGATCGGCGCTAAAATGGACATAACGTGCCGTCGCCGCAAGGCGAAGATATGTAAGTGGCATGCAACGCTTTCGCCGATTGTCGTAAAACGTTAATATTTTTTTTCTATCCGAGGGGTGACTTTTACGCCCGTATTCATAGTCGTTCGCCAGCGGCTCGTCGGCGACTCGCCAGAGTTTCGTTATGAATAGTATGTTGACGGCACTGTACGTCTATGTCAAATTCGAGGTCAGCAGGTTAGATTTTGTGTCAGTTTCTGTCAAAACTGACTGAAAACCTAACCTGATCACCTCGAATTTGACATAGACGTACAGTGCCGCCAACATACTATTCATAACGAAACTCCGGCGAGTCGCCGGCGATCCGCTGGCGAACGACTATGAATACGGGTGTTAATGTTTCCAAACGGTATTAGGACGTTAGAAACGTTTATGTTTACAGTTCTTTAAAATCTGGTTAAGCTACGAGCTTCAATAACAAAGTTACGTTTAATATCTTAACATATCTTCAATTTAAAGCTAGGTGAATTATACATATTCTACTGGGTGCGTTTTTTGAAATTAGAAAATGGGACAAAAAATTTCGCCTCAGTTAATAATCACTACTTTTACTTTTAAGCTACAATAATTTGATAAATCGTATTTACAGTTCCAGTTGGCTGGTCGCCCGAACTCGACTCTGCATTCTTTTTTGTTGGGTAGAAAGTATATAAATTGCCGCATGTATGTTACATCATCACTGGAGGACGGCTTGACTGATTTGGCTAATTTTTTTTGTTGTGTTTCTAAAGGTCAGGACAAGGTTTGTATGAAAGAAAATTTTGAGAAAATCCACCGGAAAAGTCGGAAAATTCGGAAAATCAAAAAGATAATTTTCTATGGTATTTTTGTATGGGATTCGTATGTTTTCGTTTCTGAATGGCGTTGCCCGGGCGTAATATTACGTAAAACTGTGCGTGTATGTTTTGAAACATGACTTTTCCATTGTTCTATTTCGGTTCTTCCATCCGGAAAAAAATCTATTTTTCCTAATTTTCCGAGTTTTTCACTCCCATCGATATCGATAAATATTTTCTTCTTAAAGTCCTTCTCCTATCGGAGGCTGGAGATCATCATCGATATGCGAACCTTATTTGCAGCTGCTCGGAACAGTTCGATACTGCTGCAGCCAAACCAATCCCTCAAGTTTTTCAACCAGGATATTCGTCTACGTCCAACATTCTGTTTTCCTTTTATTTTTCTCTGTATTATCAGTTGAAGCATGGAGTATTTGGTTCCTCTTGTTACGTGGCCTAGATATTCCAGTTTTCTCCCTTTTATTGAGTTTACCACTTATAATAATAATAATAATATTGCCTTTATTTCCCATATAACCAAATTAAAAAAAGAATACATGTCAGTGAAGAACAAAAACATAGTTTTTTTTATTGGGAAATCACAAGGCGCAAGTTCAGGCACAATGCCTGATCTTCCACTTGGACCTTGAAAAACGGAAAAAAGATATAGATAAGATGCCTAAAATTAACTTAAAAAACTAATATTCTGCAAGGAGCACCGCGGGAGTTAACAGCACGCAAACAATAAAAGAAAAAAAAAAACTTTGTCAAAATAAAAAAAGTAGAAAAAAAGTAGTTGATAGATTACCGGTCTAGTGAAGCAGCACTCTTTATTAACTTCACTCGGTTAGAAGAATATGGTAAAGATGTTTTTTAAAAAAATTTATCGAAGCCGTTTTTAGATAGTCAGGTAGGGAATTATAAACGTTTGCAATTTGGTACCGAAAACTGCGTTCGAAAAGAGCCGTTCTGTGATAGGGTGGCGTGATAAAGTGTTTATGTCTAATATTAATGTTATGTACGTCTTCTCTGAATGATATTCTTTTATATAAATATATGGGTGTTTTGTCTGTGATAATTTTATGGTACAACGTCGTAGCTAGTAACTTTCTTCTGCCTGCCATCGAAAGCCAACAGAGTTCAGTTCGCTTATGCGATATATGCTCATATTTTTGTATGCCAAAAATAAGTCTTAAACACGCATTCTGAACTCTTTGAATTCGATTAGCCGTATCCCGTGTAATACAGGGACCATAAATCTCAGCACAGTATGTGAAATGAGAGAGAACAAGACTTTCTGATAAGATTGTTTTAATATTAATTGATAAATATTGCCTGTGTGGATAAATTAATTTAAGATTCATATATGCTTTTTTAATGTAGTTAGTAATTTGGGAATCGAATCTAAAAGTATTGTCAATTATTAGACCAAGATTGCGAGCTTCATTTACTATTGGTATTGGAGTACCACACACAGACAAATTTACACTCTCTTTTAGGGATTCCAAAGGTTTTTTATTTCCAAATAACAACACGACAGACTTTTTGGGATTAAGTTTTAATGAGTGTTTTTCAGAAATTGTTGCAATATTCATTAAATCTTGATTAATATCAGACAGCGCACGTTTACTATCACTTATGTTAAAAGAATGATAAATCTGGGTATCGTCAGCATACATCTGCATATTGCAGGTTTTCACATATTCACAGAAGGTGTGTGTGTAAATAATAAATAAGAGTGGTCCTAGGATTGAACCTTGCGGAACACCCCTAGTAGTAACTCTGGAACTAGAATATTCGCCAGCCGACCTCACCTTTTGCACCCGGTTAACTAAGTAATTGTAGAGCAACATAACAGAATCGTTCGAAAGCCCAATGTATTTGAGAATAGACACCAACACAGAATGATCGATAGTATCAAAAGCTTTACTAAAGTCAAGTAAAATCAGCACAGACACATCGTCCCGGTCTCTAGCTGAAATTATGTCATCAATGACGTTTAATAAAGCCGTTGTACAACTATGGCGTGGACGAAAACCAGATTGAGATGAAGGGATAATGTTGAATTTATCTAAATGATCTCTGAGCTGCATGTCTATTACTTTTTCCATGACTTTCGACATAGCTGGGAGAGTACTTATTGGACGCAGGTCTTTGTAATCAACTGGATTTGGCACCTTCGGAATAGGTATAACAATAGCACTCTTCCAGCATGCAGGGAACATGTTTGTAAGTAGACAATGATTAATGATATGTGTAATGAATGGTAAGATAATTGGACAACTATATTTTATTATTTGTAAACTAATGTCATCAGATCCCGTACAGTTACTCTTTAAGCAATTGATGATTCGCGCAACTGTAGATTCGTCTACATGTTTAAAATTAAAATCAGCTATCCCTTCTCTCAATTTACGACCATTGTAATAAGCAATGAGTTCGTTGCTGCTGTTATTTGCACACGGAGTAACGTTTAAGAAAAAGTCATTAACTTTATCAGGATTTGAGAGATGGTTGGGCAATGTATTATTTTTAGATTTAGTTAAATTTAGTGATCTAAGCTCATTCCACTGCTCTTTCGAACTACTGTTTTTGAATTTGAATTGAAAGTAGGCTTTCTTTTCATTTTTAATAGCTTGCGTGGTGAAGTTGCGTAACGATTTATAATAATCCCAGTGTGAAGAGTTTTTGGAATTTTTAAACTTAGTATATGCTTTATCACGCAGAGACATAAGCAATCTAATATTATCCGTAATCCACGGTGTATTTAGTTTAGTGAATTTAGCCGTTTTTATTGGAGCATGCTTGTCTATTGCGGTAAGCAAGTTAAAGTTTAAATAATTGATTTTATCGTCCACATTATCCATATAAAATAATATGTGAAAAGGTACGGACGATAGCTCTTTATGGTAAAGTTTTTGATCAAAATTATTAAAGCAACGATATGTTCTAAAAACTGGCTGAGAGTGTGGTCTCTGTATAGACAGATGGCAGTAAATCATTTCATGGTCGGATAAATGTAAGTGGCGAACCCCTGACTCAACAATGTACTCAACTTTGGAGGTTAGAATAACATCCAACAGTGTGGCTGATTTTTTGGTCACACGGGTGGCTTCAGTAATAAGTTGGTGGACATTTACAGATTTAATCATATTGTTAAAATAAATGCAGTCATAATTATTAGGACTTAGTAAATCAATATTTACATCACCAAAACAAAGTAGCTCATCAGAGATAGATGAACACAATGTAATACTTTCCTCTAAGTGATCACAGAACAGTTTATGGTTGATAGTGGGCGGTTTATAAACCACGCCAACAGTAAAAGTAATATTAAACAATTTTAAACTAATCCAAAGTTGTTCAATAGTATCATTGGTTTCTAGAATGTTATGTTTAAAACATGAGCGTACATAAAAGCAAACACCACCACCACGCGCACCCCGGTCATTACGAACGAGTTGATAATCATCAATTTTCAGGTAATCATTACTTACTTCTTGCGTTAACCAACTTTCCGATAAAGCTAAGATATCATAGTTTGAGTCCAACAGGTAACGTTTGACATCAGAAAATTTAGGAATGAGCGATTGAATGTTTAAGTGGGCTGCTCTCAATAAACGGGATACCATCCTATAAAAAAGAGTATATATTAAAAAATCATAAAATTTAACTACGATAAAATAAGAATCAAGTGAGAAATAGAAAACACATTCTGTTAATTACAACATAATAAAAATAAACAGAAATTGAGATATCTCTGATATAAAATACAAGAAATTATTTGCTATCAATGCTATCACTACCGCAATGCACAATGCACAATTCAGCTGGCCGTATCGTAAAGCGCGCCCTGCTTTCTTCAAGGAATAGTTCGCTGCAGGTAAGATCACTGGTTCGCTGTAGTAATCATGCTAATATTGTGACAGATCTTCGAACTTCGTAATTCGTACTAAGCCCTTTTTATGCTTTGCGAGTATTTTGCCTTCTGATGTCCAGACATTTGTATTCCCAAACTTCTTGCTGGCTTCTTTGAGAATTTGTGCCCGTCGTTTAGTGAGGTCTTCTTTAATTACGATCTTTGTGCCTTTTAAGAGCTTCTTGTTATAAAATATAAGCTGTTTAGTACTTCTTCTTACAAATTTTGCAATTAAAGGCCTAGTAACAGACTCTTTGCCGGGGAGGCGATGGCTACAATCAATCATGGACGGAGAAATTCATTTTTCCAAGGACTTCTCTGTTGGTAATCCTACCGTCCAAGATATACGCCACATTCTGCGGTAGCACCAAATTTCGAATGCTTGTAGTTTGTCTAAGTGGTTCTGTTTTAATGTCCACGCCTCTACTCCATACAACAATACAGGAAACACATAACATCGAAGCATCCACAATCTAAATTCTATGCTTATATTTCGGCTACATAGTAATTTCTTTAGTGAAACAAACGATGCTCTGGCAATTTCAATTCTTGTTCTTATTTCAGGTGTCTGATCCCCTGTTTGATCTATCCAGGCTCCCAGATATTTGTATGCCTCTACTTTTTCTATCAGCGCGTTTGTAATGTTTAAATTAATTTGGTTTTGTGATTAGCGTCCATTTAGTTTTATTAAGATTTATTTTTAATCCCACTTCATTACAGCTGTTATTTCCTTTTTCTAAAATATATTCTAGATCATTTAAATTACTTGCCAATAGCATAGTGCCCTCTGCATATTTAATATTATTGATTGCCTCGCCATTTATAATCATACCCTTTTCCTCTGCTTCAAGGGTTTCATTAAATATAGCTTCACTATATATGTTAAAGAGCAGTGGGGACAGGATACAGCCCTGTCTCACTCCTCGACGTATCACAATGTCTTCAGTTAGCACATTTTCTACCCTTATGTTGGCTCTCTGTCCCCAATATAAGTTGTTAATGATTCGTATGTCTCTCTTGTCCATTTTTTTCTTTAAGAGAATTTCCAGGAGGGTATCGTGTCTAACCCTGTCAAATGCCTTTTCAAAATCAATGAAACAGACATACATGTCCTGGTTCATGTCTAGGCATCGTTGACTGAGGACATTAACTGCAAAAAGGGCTTTTCGAGTTCCGAGACCTACTCTGAAACCAAATTGTGTATCGCTTATATCCTCCTCTAATTTTGCATAGATTCTTTGGTGGATTATCTTTAAGAATAATTTCAACACATTGTTCATAAGTGCAATGGTTCTATAGTCAGTGCACTCTTTCGCACTAACTTTCTTCGGTATTAATACGAATGTGGATGTTAGCCATTGTTTAGGAATTATACCGGTTTCATAGATAGTGTTAGAGAGATTGAGAAGGATATCACTTGCGTCGTTATTGATAAATATCAATAAGTAACTATTCATATTTATCGATATGTGCAAAACCTGGAAATATTAAATTTAATATCGATACATCGATATTTAAAGAAGGGTATATCGATAAACGATATATATCGATAATATTATCGATATATCGTTATTTTCGCCCAGCCCTACCTACGACAAATATTTTTAACTGTTTTGAATACAGACTACATTTTAATTATTAAATACTTTATTTAAGTTAAATGTTTCATTAGTAAAGGTGACCTTGTAATCTTTATTATAATATATTACCAAAGGTTAAACATTTTATTAAATATTTGTTGTTGTCGACTAGTATTTTCCATTATATTACCACTAGCAGTATTAACTACAACAGGTTGTGGCTGATTAAAATCTTCCAAACTTGTATCTATGATATCATTTTCATTTAAACATAAATTGTGAAGAATGCATGCAGCTAAAATAATTTCGGCACATAGCATTAAATCTAAATTATCCAAAATTTTCGCAATTTTCCTTTCAGCAATCCAAAGGCATTTTCAACGACAACTCGAGTGGCAGAAATCCAATAATTAAATGTTTTGCCCTTATCCCGAAAAGGTGTAACTACCCATTCTAAGTTGGGTTATGCTGAATCGTCCACTAAAAAGGTTATGTTTTCAACATTCTTATCATATCAAGCAGATTTTCTCAACAATCGGGCATCATGTAATGTAGCCCATTCACCACAAAACACATCAATGAATCGTTTTTCGTGTTCTAAGACAGCTTGAAATAATAAGCTTGGATAACCCTTCCTGTTGATGTACGATTGTGGATCACTTTCTGATAAATTTATTTCAATGTGACTACCATCAACTGCACCTAAAACGTTTTCAAGGCGTTGCTTTCTCTTAAAACCCTTGTTAATTTCTAGTATTCTTTCTTCTGTTGGCCACTTTATGATTTGATTTAAAGAAATTAAGAATTTTAATGCTCTCTGTAGGGTACGCTGATGGAGTATGTTTAACACCAACACGCATCGTTCTTTTCGTTTCGAGTAAAATAAAATACGTTTTGAGTTTAAAATGGTTTATTACCAACGTGCCCCTAATGCGGGTGCACACACGAGAGCTTGTACGAGAATACAGAAACGACACTATTTTAAGCATCAAAACTCAAATAATATCCGAAACAAATATCATGAAACAGAGCATGTCCTGTTACATGAAACTTGTGTACGCAACAATTTTTGCTCTCCTGTTTCAGAAACACATGTCTGCATCATCTCATTTGAATATACTTGCTATGCGTTAATGAATCAAATTTCCTGTTTCATGCAACGAGTTTCACGAAATTTGTTTCTCCAGTGTGTAATCGGCCTAATAGCGAAATATTACATTAAAATACAAAATAATACGTTGTTAATCGTGAATGTCATTGAGAAATCAACGCTAATGGCACTGTTGCATTTGTCCTAGCATTCACTTGGCAGTACGCACAATAGGTCTTTTTATAACTGTACTCGCGGTTTTAACAGCGACTCTTGGATGAGTTTCCAAAATGCGCTCTAGCTTCTATGCTCAGGAAGGAACATTGTCTTCTGCGATCAGCACAACGCCCACACTTGAAATTTGTGAATACACCTAAAATAAATAATGTAACAATATACAACAGCTATTTATATACTTTGTTAAAACTTGCCTATTATTTTGTAAGCTGTAGCTCGTGTCATGCGAAAATGAATTTTGAACTCTTCATTCGAGTAACTGACTAGGTACCACACTTTCTAGTGCCCATTTCTGCGTCTCTATAGATTTTCCCAGTAGAAATAAATTAATTCTGGGGTTATTATTATGAAACAAAATTTAGGTTATGTCAACGTTCTAGTGGTGCATCAAGGCTATATTACACGGTTTTAAATCCGCGTTCTTTTCGGAACAGTAATCGCTGGAAATTTTCGACTTTTTGACTCTCATTATTTATTGGTAATATCACGAAATAGTTGTAGTTACTCATATTTTCGAGTAATTACACTTATTAAACGAAAAGTGACGATGTTATTTTGACAGATTTTAGTTAACAAGTTTCCTATCCGCGACCTCTATTAGCGAGCTAAATTTAATTAATTCTTATATTTTACCTGCCGTATAGGCAATCCTCAATGAAATTTGGCATCGTAGTTCAACGGAATTGGCGCTGGCGCATGCCACCAGAGTGCAGATGAAGAGCGGCGTACTAAAGCCACTTATATATCTTTGCCTTAGGGGGAGGGCGCGTTATGACCATTTTGGCGCTGTATGGAGGGTACGTCGAAAAAATAGTCGCTCTATGGAGGTTAGACGTATATATATATATATATATATATAGACATAGACGGTCATTATCCAGCCCATAGGATATATTTACTGTACGCTGTGTAACCCAATAATACGGTGTTCCCAGGTGAGGGCTCATCAACGAATCAACGTGTATATGTAGTTCATTCAATTGAAACGTGCACAAGGAATACGTACACAAATTTTTGGCTGGGCTCATCAATGCTATGGTTACATATCCCTTATACAGCATCTAGTTCAGGGTACCGCTCACCAGGGGGCGCCTTGTATATACACGAAAAACGTATACAGACATTGTGAAGCCCACTACACTCACCGCTCGTTGTGTGGCCCGAAATTAGGCAACACTGTACGGTATGCTAATAGCCTTGATTTGAGAAGTAGCTTTACTTAAGCCAGAAACAGTAACGTTGACTTCGCGAGTTGGAAGCTTCAACCTTTTACACAAATCTGAACGTATGAAGTTCGATTGGGAACCGGAATCCAGCAGGATTCGCACAACGTGAGGCGTACCATCATCCGCGATGAGTTTAGCGGTAGCCGTAGGTAAGAGTACCTGCAAAGCATTCGAACAGAATGCCGAAATCGATTTATTTAGTTCAACAGGGGTTTCTGCTGACACCACAGATCCTGGTTGACTAGAAGAAGCATTTTGAGATTTGTCCTCATGAAGAAGGGTGTTGTGCCTTGATTTGCACTTTCTACACGTATATTTGGAGCTACAGCGGCTCGAAAGGTGACCCTGAGTTAGGCAATTGAAGCATACACGGAGCTCTTTTGCCTTTGAATTTCTGTCAAGAGAAGACAGCTTGACAAACTTATCGCATTTGTACAAGGGATGAGATCCTTTACAAAGTGGACACGAAGGGGTACCTGACACAAATGATTTCGAATGTACCTTGGAAGACTTCGGGTACAAGCTTAATATTTTTTACTTCCAGAGTTTCTAGAAGATTTGCTGTATTTTGTAGAAATTCCTTGAACTCGTCAAGATTAGGCAGGTCAGAACTTGACCGGTTTCTAAGGACCTCCCATTCACGGAATGTCGTGGGGTCCAGTTTTTTAGAAACGACATAAATGATAACAACATCAAGAAGCTCGCTTTCGGTTGCTAACGATTTGATTGCTGTAAAATGTTTGAATAACATATCGCTAATCGTACGTAATTTAGTTGCAGATTCCTTACTGCACGATTCAAGTTCGAAAATAGCATTGAGATGGTTATGAATCAGAATTTTTGGATCATTGTAACGATTACACAATGCATCCCAAGCTAGAGTATAATTACTCGCAGTAAACTCTAAACTTTTTATAATTTGGCTTGCATCACCCTGTAAACTAGCCTTTAAGTAATGCAATTTTTGAATATTAGTTAGCGTTTGATTCTCATGAATTAAGCTAATAAAAATCTCACGAAATTCCAACCACTCTGACACGTTCCCTGAATATTTGGGAATGGAGATGGTAGGAAGGCGTACGGCTCGAGTATTGCAATGCACAATTTTATGAAACACTTAACACCGACATTGGGGCAGGCGTTTCATTCACGGCGGAGTCGTTCCTGATTTTTCTGGAGGCTCTACCGGACATGTTTGTGATGGCGAAACAAGGAACTTTTAAATGTGATTTAAATGAACATACTGTGGAACATGTGACCAAAGACACTTGCAGGATTATTCCAAAGGACCCCGCGAGCAAATTTACGCTTTACGTGACGTATGACACGCTGTCAAATTTACTGCCTATGTATAACTTGATGGTTGTTAAAATCAACGACTTGAAACGTGCAAAATGTAATTTCGAAATTTTTGCTGAAGTAATTGTTGAAAAAGTCGTGCATGCAGAAAATGTGTGTCTTGATGATTCAATCATTTTTAATACTTTGAGCTGGGGTTACGCTAACGACATCTTATTGTGGGAACTTGTGTTCAAATTTAAAATGTATGTTATTATAGAACTGCAGAAGATTGATGCAGATGAGCGCATGAAACCGTACATGGCTTGATTTATATGAAATATTGTATGAATTTTTAAATAAAAATGTTTTAAACTGTATTTCTTTTTTAATTATGTGGCGAGTGTTAGTTTATACATACGGTAGGTTGGCCGAGTGGTTAAGGCGTCAGATTTAAGCTCTGTTCTCGAGAGAGGTCGAGGGTTCGATTCCCTCACTTACCATGTTTTTTATGTATGTATTATGAGCGTTTTGATTTTTAAGTTAGTTTATTAGCGAAAGCCCTACTGTAATAATCGTTCACGGCATAAAAATGGAGCATCAGTTTTCGCATCCCTTTTCGGCTATTGTGGCAGGCCCCTCAGGATCGGTCAAATAGTTTTTTGTAATAAATTTCTTGAAAAATATGAGCAAACTCTGCAGTGTAAATTTCGCTAAAGTTATTTGGTGTTATGGCGAGTGGCAAAAATTGTACGAAGAATTAAAATCTATAGTCG
Source organism: Agriotes lineatus (assembly GCA_940337035.1). NCBI lineage: Eukaryota > Metazoa > Arthropoda > Insecta > Coleoptera > Elateridae > Agriotes > Agriotes lineatus. The sequence continues at coordinate 195,943 of CALNHX010000151.1, forward strand.
AATTTCTACAAGGTCTGCCAGACATGGCATCTTTTGAGGGGTCCGAACCCAAACTTTTAATAATCGACGATTTAATGAGGGAGACAAATAGCTCGGTCGTTGACATATTCACAAAGGGAAGTCATCACCATAACCTCAGTGTTTTTTTTTATTACGCAATACATTTTTCACCAAGGAAAAGGACAGCGGAATATTTCCCTAAATGCTCATTACATTATTCTTTTCAAAAATCCGCGAGATAGAGCTCACATAAAGCACTTAACCAGACAGATATGTCCAGAAAATCAGCGCTTCTTTCAAGAAGCATACGAGGACGCCACAGATAAGCCACACGGGTATTTGTTATTCGACTTAAAGCAAAGTACAGCTGATATAGCGAGGTATAGAACATCGATTTTTCGACAAGATGGGGCGTGCTATATTTATATTCCGAAGAAGGGGTATAAAAGCTCGTACACTAACCAATTTACTCTAATTCATTAGTGATGTCTCGAGCAGTAATTAAAAATTCGGAGTTGTTGCGTGCTCTACATAAACTCGGGCCCAAGGAGCGAACCGCATTATTAAAAGCCGTAGTCGATAAACAAATTCATTGTATCTTCGAGTGTGTGCATAATACCTTAAAAAGAAAAATACCTTTATCGCCTAATCAAAAATCAACGATCTCGAAGCATAAAGCTGTTCTTAGGAGTTTAGTCAAGCCTGGAGAGTCTATAAAAAAGAAGCGCCAAATACTAATACAGAAGGGGGGCGCTTTCCTACCACTGATATTAGCTCCATTAATTACTGGTGTATTGAGCTCTATTTTCAAGTAAAAAATGGAAAATGCCCGGAAAATGATGATTGTACCGCCTGAATTCATGCATCGCTTTAAGGATACAGAGAAATCAGAGCAAAATATATTATCGCAGCTTGATGACGAAATGCAAAAGGTTTTATCGTCTAAATTAACCGATCACGATAAATGGGTCCAGTACAATCAGGTTTTACAAAGGTACCTTCATTTTGCGGATCAAACGAGGCAATCAAACCTATAGAATAGAACAACAGTGGTATTTCAGACGCTCCCTAATACTTTTAAGAAAAACGGTGAAGCTTTTTTACGCCTTCTAAGAATGTCAGATGAAGTGGAGTGGGACGACAAGGGAACAGTCAGCATAATAGGTGAAATTTTACCATCCTCCAACGTTTTTGGTGCATGACGTTCTAAGACCTAAGAAAACTGCAAATCCGCCAGGTCGAAACAAGTTCATCGATTACATTAGAGAGAACAATGTACCTCAAGTGCTGATGGGGGATCCTAAACGTCAAAATGTGTCAGACATGAGTAAATCAGAGATGGAGAGTGTAATGTTACATGCAGTCTGCATGTCACCTTTATTCATATATAATATATCCAGATAGTTAATTTAAAAAGTTTATGTACAGTCGATGTGTTGTGAATGGTTACGGGTAACCAAAGAGAAGTAAATAAACAGAATGATAAAATAGTTCAATTTGAAACTAGACTCGAGACGGTCATATTAAAACCGATGGTGGTTCAATTCCAACCAATTGGTATTTTTAATTGAATTTAATTAAAAGATCATTACACAGGAAGTATCTGGTAATGATATAAAATAAATTCAGCAAATCAAACCGTCTATCTAGTCGACATAATTGAAGTGTTTGCAATATCATATTGAAGTTATATTACCAAGTAAATAACTTACAATATAATTAACGTAGAGCCAGTGTTTACGTGTGTGTTGTGCATTCAATTGCGAAGTGCTATCTGGGAGATAACAACACATCCAAAGAGCTTTTTGAGGGGATTGGAGATTTCAACCAGCCAGTTACTGTTAGCTGTCCTGCTTCATTTGCAGAGAATAGGTTGCTGATCAGGTTACGTTAAAGCGACGTTAAGGTCAGTGTTGTTTCTTAACTTTTGCTAACAACTTTTGGAATACTTCAAGGATATTTAAATTGTGTGTTTAATATTAGTGAACTTGTATTTAGAACTAAGAATTACTATTAATTATCTAAATTCTAATAGTGTTCTGAGTACTCGGCGATTTTAGGTCATTATATTTAGAAATTCTAACCTTTTGATTTAATTTAAGATTGGGGATGTAAATTAGGGATTTTGGGTTTTAATATTGATTAAAAGTTATCTTAAACATACTTGACTATTCTTACGTCATTGACAATTCAATAAACATATCTGAATGTCATTAAGATATTTAGAATATCAGTAAAAGACCTGAAAGTAACTATAAAATTACTTTATATTAATCAAATAGTTGAACAATCAGTAATACTTGTTATTAAGAAGCACCATTCAGCTGAGGGTAAGGAGTATTTCTTTAGCTTTACTGACTAGCCGGAGCAAAATGTAAAATAAATAGAAGAATATACCATGACAATATTTGTATGTCACATATTGACGTTTGTGAGGTAAGTTATTATTTTAATTTATCATATAAATAAGTGATATAACACCGCATAAAGGCGTGCTATTACAAGAGTAACGTCGATCCCGATCCTAAATTAAAGTTAATAGCGTCTGCAACAGCGTCCAAGCAAGAGGCTTCAACGCTAAAAACACCGAAAACAACTCAAAGATCGATATCAAAAATAAAGGGCATTTCTGACTGGGAACGTCTTAAACTTTAACGTAGCAGCATGAATTTGGACGCCATCTACATTGACTCCGCTAACCCTTCAGGCTTTGCAGGCGCAAACTTGTTAATTTCTTCCGTGAAAAATAGTCACCCCAGTGGTGAAGTAAAGGAATGGCTAAAGAAACAGGATGCATATACTATTCACAAAACTGTAAGAAAAAAATTCCCTAGAAACAAGTACATTGTTAGCAACATTTTCGAATTATGGCAAGCTGATCTCTGCAACATGCGTAGTTTAGCGTCCCACAACGACGGATATAATTTTATTCTAACCGTAATTGATGTGCTTAGTAAAATGGCGTGGGTGAGACCCCTGAAATTTAAAACGGCTGCTTCAGTAATAAACGCATTTCGTGAAATATTTGCTGAAGTGGGTAACACGCCCATAAATTTACAAACCAATAAAGGCAAAGAATTTATTGCTAGATCCGTACAGAATTTTTTCAAGCAACACGACATCACGTTTTATGTGACGCAAAACCCCGATGTTAATGCCTCAGTTGTTGAGCGGTTCAATACAACATTAAAAATCAGCTGTGATACACGCACACAACTTCCTTTTACAGTGATCTTATAATTAGCCAAACATTTGATTTGTAATTTTTAAGCATTTGTCAAAAATTTTCAAAAATTACAAATTCTGCAAAAACGGTACAAAATAGAGCGTTAGTTGAAGAGACAAATTTTCTCTAGAATTTTAAGCTGAATTCAAAAATGTAATAATATACCGGGTGTTATATTTAAAATAAGAGTTAATAAAAAAAATAGACAAAAAAACAAAAGAAACCGATTTTAGAAGTATTCAACTGGAAAATCACCTATCTTACATCAATACACATTCAAAATGTAATGAAAATGTAAAGTTTAAAAAAAATCGTTGAGCCGTTTTTGAAAAAATCGAAAAAAACTGAAAAATCACGAGAGTAAACACCTACTTCCGATTATGCGATTTTTTTCAAAAGCTTGCTGTCTCATATACATAGTACACAAAACTTATATATGAAGTTTCAACGCCATACCGCTTTTCGTTTTTGAGATATTCTGTTCACAGACAGACACACAGACAGACACACAAACAGACACACAGACCAATGAAAAAAAAATGTTTTTTGGGATCAGGGGACTTAAAACGTGAAGATTTGTTGAAAACTCAATTTCGAATTTTTGGGGTGAATCCAATACTTCCTTTATTGTAAAAGTAAGTAAAAACCAGAATGTGGCGCTATTTCACATACTCTAATTTATACAAATACATAGACGTATTACAAAATTTACAGACTTCGTAAAACAGCCGCTATCATTCAAGCATCAAGATGCCCCCTCCGCTGTAAATGATGGCAATATACTTGAAGTGTGGCACAATCTGTACAGAAATGGGATGGGCGTCGACAGGAAACCCAAATATAAGGTGAACCAACATGTAAGAATTAGTAGAACGAAGGAAGCATTCGAGAAAGGATATGAAACTAATTGGAGCGGCGAAGTGTTTATAATTAAAAAAGTGATTCTTAGAAAACCACCTGTGTACGAAATAGCTGATTTAAGCGATGATACGATAGAGGGCGTCTTTTATGAAGAGGAATTACAACCAGTGACTTTGGATGATAACGTCTTGTTTAAAGTCGAACAAGTGTTAAAAGAAAGAGGACATGGTCATCGCAAAGAGTACTTTGTAAAATGGCGAAATTATAACAAGTTCAACTCCTGGATTCCTGCAGCTAATCTTCAGCAAATATGAATACAGACGACGAATTCTATCTAACTTTACTTAGCAATAGTTCTATGGGCTATTTTCCAAATAACACCACAGCACAATTCATAACGCAGCTCCCTAAACGGATAAGGTTACCGGGGCAATGGGTTACAGGTATTGCTAAAGTACAATATCCATGCTCCTTTTTGGCAGTGACAGATACAGAAAATCTAGTCTATTATTGCACAGAAATACCTAAAGTGCAAGCCGGAGAAGAAACGTATACTGGGTTGAAAAAAGTAATGCAAATTTACTATGGTAGCGATGGATGGCACGTAATCTGTATTCAACCCGGCAATTATGAAAACATTGAACATATTACAGCCGAAATTAACAATCACAGGTTATTAGAAAAGTTGCTGAATTTTCAATATAATAGAGCAACAAAACGAGTGTCTCTTGATATTAAAACATCGTCATTGAAAATGCTAGGATTTTCACAACGTCTGGCATTACAACTTGGTTATAAACCTGATATAAATATAGCTGAAGCACCTGTACCCAGCAACCCCGCAAATATCTGGGTCGGTTTACCATCACAAATGTTTATTTACTGCGATATTGTGGAACCACAGCTTGTAGGAGATGTCTTGGCACCGCTTCTTCGTATTGTGAACGTGACATCTGATAATTATAATTACTGTTGTCACAAAGACGCCATATTTTCACAGACCCATTATATAAATGTCATGAAGAGAGAATTTGAGAATATCGAGATAAATATAAGGACCGAAACGTCGGGTGTGATGCCATTCGAGTTTGGAACGTTGAGTTTAAAACTACACTTTAGGAGGTTATAGTAGCTGCTATGGATTGTCCTTATCAACAATACTACACCAATAAGGCCGGCCAAGGGATTGGAGCGATTTACAGAGGTTCACCCTACCAGAAAGGACATGGGGTGGGGAGTTTTCTTGGAGGAATATTTCGTAGTATCCTACCTCTTTTTAAAACCGGTGCTAAAGTTGTTGGAAATGAAGCTTTAAGGACAGGCGCTAACATTTTAGGAGATGTTAGTAAAAATCGATCGCTAAAAGAAGCGTTTCATAACCGCGTACAGGAGGCTGGAAAGAATCTCAAACGTAAAGCCGACAGAAAAATAGATACTCTAATGGAAGGATCGGGGTATAAAAGGCAACGCACTCTGAATTACAATCAGTCTACAAGAAAAAACGCTAGACAGAAGCTGGTCAAACCCACATACGCCGATATCTTTACCAGCAAGTAGTTTTCACAATGGCGTTTTTACATGCACAGTCTTGTGAGTGTGTTAAATCCGAGCTAGATTTGTTCGCTTTACCGGCGACACAGACCAGCATTGAAAATAGACAGTGGATTTTTTACAAACTTCTTTCTTCGTTTAACGACGATGCGCCGATTGAATTTATTGTGCCTGGAAACGGTAACGATTATATCGATTTAAGTCAGACCATGTTATACATTACTGCTAAAATTGTTAAACAAGATGATACATCATTAACTGACAAAGATGCTGTAGGTCCTGTTAATAATTGGATGCACTCTATGTTTAATCAAGTTGAGGTGTATTTGAATCAGAAGCTTGTGAGCACCCCAAACAATACATACGCATACCGGTCATACATTGAAACTCTGCTGAATTACGGCAATGGTGCTAAATCAACCCATTTAACATGCACACTATGGTACAACGACACAGCCAATAAAATGGATGACATCACTACGCATAATGAAGGATTTGTAAAGCGGAAATTTTTTACTGCTGCAAGCAAGCAAGGCGAAATGATGGGACATGTACATTCCGATTTATTCAATCAAGAAAAATTTCTTATAAATGGAGTTGAAATGAAAGTCAAATTTATCAGATCCCGAGATTCTTTCAATTTAATGGCCGCCGAAGGATCTACATTCAAAGTGAAAATTAGTGATGCTAGCTTACTAGTGAGAAAAATGAAAATAAACCCGTCTATTTTGTTGGCTCATACCAAAGCTTTGGCGACTGCGCCTGCTAAATACCCCATTACAAGATCCGATGTTAAAGTGTTAACTATTCCGGCTGGTGTGCAAAGAAAATCTTTAGATAATGTTTTTCTGGGGCAATTACCAAAACGTTGCATTGTAGGTTTTGTATCGAATAAAGCATTTAACGGCCATTATGCAGCAAACCCTTTCAATTTTAATAACTACAAAATCAATTATTTCTCCCTATACATCGACGGTCAACAAATTCCTTCAAAACCTCTACAACCTGATTTCTCTAAGAATGGCATGTACGTTCAAGCATATCACACACTATTTTCCGGTAGCGGTTAACATTTCCTCAATGAAGGCAATGCTATAAGACGTAAAGATTACCCTCATGGCTACTGTCTATTTGCTTTTGATTTAAGCCTTGATCTGGCTGCAAATTCCACAACGCATTGGAACCTTCTTAAAAATGGCTCATTACGTTTAGAGGCGGGTTTTCAGGACTCGTTAGAAGAAACAATTAATTGTCTAGTTTATGCAGAGTTCGATAACGTCGTAGAAATTGACAAACACAGAAATGTGGTGGTGGATTTTAGTAGTTAAAAACCCAACAATTTTTAAAATTTAGTCATGCTCAAACATTTCATTAGTATGGACAGTGCCTTCGTAGATCTGCAAGGGTTTCGTGGTGAGAAAAAACAGTTTATTCTAAAAGAAGTGGCTGTTATTTCAGCAGATGGTAACCAGTTAGCAATTTTCGTTTTAAAGCCCCCTGCAAGTTATGACACTCTGCCCTATTTCGTTAAAAAAGGCATAAACTATCTGGAGCGTAGGCACCACGGTCTAGCATGGAATTCTGGTTTAATACATTTTGATGAATTTGAAACTGAGCTAGCACGAATTCTCAAAAAATTTGAAAAAGTGTACGTTAAAGGCCAAGAAAAGAAGGAGGTTCTAAATTTTCTGAATAAAATCGTCGTTAATCTGGAGGATCTCGAGTGCCCATCTTTAAAAGCTCTGCGAAAAACTACTGCTGCCGTACGTTGTTTTAATCACAACATCCGTTTGCCTGTGTGTGCATTGGAAAACATACTAATTCTATCCGACTGGTGGCGTAATGAATACACTGGAAGTTCAGAAAATATTGCAAACAATCCCGAGCCTGTTGAATGTGAAACGCTATGTTTTTGTTTCTGTTTCAGTAAGACATACAGGAGTGAGACATTTTTGCCGTCTCACTTTCGGTGTTCCGCCATCCGGTCACGGTGGATGATGTTTCAGTGTGCAGTCGGTCCTGAGCTGTACACTTTCCCCTACTAGTAGGGTGTAGGGTTATTTTATTTTGTCGTCATAGGGCATAGTTGCCTATGATCGCGGTGTGTCCTACGGGGTCCCGCGCCTGGTGTCTCTGTGACGACTTCAAACTTTTTCGGCTTTTTCCCATTTTCAAAATTTTCTGTTAGCTCATTTCATTCCACCCTACGTTGACTGACTGACGTGACATCGGACTCATCCTTTCTCATTATTCTTCTGTGTTGTCCTCTATTCTCTTTTCTAGCGCTTTCTCATCCCATCCCCATTTCACCGCTATCACCTTTGATTTTTCTTCTTCTTGTTAGATAGCTTTCTCAGTGGATGTTGTCTCGAATTGGTTCTGGATCGGTTCATCCACCGGCGCGCCTTTCCCTTCCAGCGCGACTGATGTTCCGATGTCCTTTTCTGGATGGCGTTCATTGTGAGAACTGTCTATCCCTTCATTCTGTTCTCAATGCTGATACACACAATGTTATGGGTTGGTTAAGATCGTGTCTTTGAATCAGGTGAATTTTGGAGTTTTCGTTAACATGCTTATGTTCTACGCCGGGAAATTTGAGAAATTTCCCTAATTTTTAAGTAGGAGGGTAGTTGTTACATTTGAAATTTTCAGTAAAACATCTTCTATAATTTCCGCCTATCCTGATAGATTACCTTGTTTGCGGTGGTGTATGGAAGGTTGCATATGCTCTTTGTAGAACGTTTAGAATTTTGCAGTTGGCTGTTTTGGAGATAATGAGATTTTTGGAAAAACTTTTGCGTGTGGTTTTCCGGTTTCCGGTTTCTGGGGTTAGCTGACAGCATCTGAGGGAAAAGAAGGTCCTGTGTTTTGTGCCATGGACATCATATATAAATATGGAATAATAATTTCCCTTTAGAGTGTTTGGCGTGACACTTAATTTGGATGCACCTTGGTAATTTGTAATTTTGGGAACTTCCCCAAGTGATATCCGCCAGTCGCAATTATTGCGGAACCGCATGCTGTTATACTAGAAGATCCGTTCCAACAAGAAACCTGGGGTAAGCTAAATGCCCTTCCGGAAGCCTCCGGGCTGTTATGGAGATTCCCTGCAACGAAGACCTTTGGTTACGGCGTGGAGAAAATTGGATACGATCGTGAGAAGCGAAGTTACCACCTACCATATTCGGCATAACCTAGGTGCTAGACCACTACCCTGGGCAAGTAATTTGCATTCCATTAAACCCTTGATGATCGGCTGCAACGCGAAGCTGCGTCAATTTCACCTGGAGCTCTCCTTCAAGGACAGACATTCCGAGCTGTCGATACACCGTGGGACGCTCAACCCTCCTCTGGGCCCACCGTAAGCTGTCTGGATTGGCCATCGATCCGCAAGCCTGTGCTGTATCCAGCGACTAGCTGTCAATTAGCCGCGTATCAGGTCAGATCAAACTTTATTCTGCCTCAGGTGTGTGTCGTTATATGATTACTTACTTGAGTTAATCGTGTGTGCTATCTGCTCCGCAATTTTGAGCTCGCAAACAATTTACTGATACTGAGGTTATAAAACCTGTTTTGCTATGAAATCTTTCTGTAGCCTGAAAATCATATTATGTACTGCATGTAGATTAGCATAATTGCTGTACCCACCTAGATTTCATTTGGTGCATTGTGAATTCATTACGATATTACCGCTTTTGAAATGGCAATTTAACTTTCGGAAACATAATTATTTCTAATCGCTGTATTTCAGTCAGTCTTTCTATTACATCGAATTTGAACTAAGTCGAATTTTAACGACCTCATGTAGTTTTAAACTTTGTGAATGATACGCAAGTCGATTTGCTAGTAACACGAATTATGTATGAATTTTTTTCCTTGTACCACGCGCCCTGCATATTTAAAGGCCTTTGAATACCGTTAGGCGTTGGCATATCGAAATTTTGAAGGGTAAATTAGTTTATTTTTACCTGACCATTATAACTTCAGGTAATTTACTTGCGTTTTATGTTGTTATTCTTTTTCAGGGTGTAACAAGTAGGCAACTCGTTCAAATTCTGTTCTAAGTTATTGTTATAATTTTGTTTGCTCTGAATATTGCGATATTTCAGGGGCGGTCTTGAAATAAATTATTTCATGATGTTATCCAATTATATTTACTATTTGTTGGGTGAGTACCTTACATATTTGTGCCTTGTAGTAGCCGAGTAAGTTCCGGTTGAGGCGATTTTGTTTTTGTCGAATTTATTTATTGTAAGGCTCTGCCTGGATATAGCGATGGAGTACGTGACAAATAAAACAGGTTCTATTTGCATAGGTTTGGCTTTTTCTTCCTTGGGTTGTTTTGCAGAATTTTTCAGCTTTTGGGGATCCGACAAAAGGCATCTACTGTTGTGTCATTCGATCGGGAATATTGGATCTGGCGCCCTAGTAAGTACATCCGGTATTTTTACCCACACCCACGCGAGAGCTAGTTTGGCACACTTTGTTTTTTCCAACGTCGCAAAAACCCGGACCCAATTAACCATCTATTAACAATTTTAATATTTTTGGTAAGACCGACCTGGGGAACATTGGAATGCTGTGTATATAGACCAATATGGCCATGGGGAGTACTTTGATTCATACGGCCGGCCTCCAAGCGGATATCATTTAAAATTTTTACAACAAAATTCAATCAGTTGGTCTCATAATCCAAAAATATTGCATGATTTTAGCTCTAACGTTTGCGGAATATATTGTTTAATGTATTTATATTTCAAAATACATAATGTGTCTATGTTAGATTTCATAGGTAATTTCTCTGATAATTTAGTTTCTAATGACAATTATGTAAAAGCACTATATATCCAATACTTTACCTTAATAAACTTACTTAATGTTATTTAGAAAATAAAAACACAAATGTTTGTAATTAAGCATGTTTTATTATTGTACACGAAATATTTAATAAATGTATTTTTACATCTATCCATTGTTTTATTTTTTACAAAAAACAGACGCTTAAACCTAGCATGCAAATAAAACTAACATGCAATTAAATCTAACATGCCGTTTAAGTTAGCGCAAATTGAATCAAAATATCGGAGATTAATGAAAAACGTAAGAAGTGCAAAATCGTGAATAGCATGCACAGAACATGTGCGGTTTTTATGAAAAGAAAAGAATAAAATATCGAAAATCCGTTAGAAAAGTACAGTTTACGAACTAATAAAATAACCCTAGAAAAATACAGTTTACGATCTAATAAAATAACCTTAGAAAATACAGATTACGAACTAATAAAATAACATTTTAAAACCTAATAAAATATGCAGCCTTACTTATCTAAGGGGCTTTAAAGCCGTAAGGCGCAGTATCAAAGGTATCAGGTAACCGCCGTCGTTTATTATAGCCAAACTGATATGTCTTCCTCTCGAGCTTTGACACAACCTCATAATTTGAGGTCCGAACTATTTTGCGGTCTGTATTTACATATAAAGGACCATCTACACCGTTATTGCAAATCATTTGTTTCATCGACTCGAAATTTACAATATTTGAATTATTAAAGTTTAAGGTGATCCCCTTCACTTTGCACACAGGAATATCGTTTTTTTTGTCTGTTGAATATACCTTATAACTGTAGTTTTTAGGGCCTCCACTTACAAACTCAGTTATGTAGCTACCCGGCCCGAATTCAGCCGATTCATCTGTTAGCTGGCCTAAAAATTACCCTGTTTCGGGCATCCAATCACCTTCTCTCGAAATAAAGAAAATCGAGTCGGTATCAAAATAAAATATTCGATCCCCTAACTTATCTAAATAGCTATAAAGCTGAAGGCGAACATGGGCCATTGTATACGCTGCAATTACAACATTAACAGTTGGCAAAGGTTTTACATCCTCTGCAACTTTAGCCCAGTTTACTAAAATTACCTCGTCATCAATAGGAACCAATGAGTGAACCTCCACATCAGGATTTGTCAAGAGTTTAAAAAAATCTGCAGGATTCGTCATTATCGGAGCACTGCATCAAATTTTCACGCTGCCCAAACTTACCCCATAAGCTAACCAACATTAACTTCGCAAGATATCGTAACCCTGGATTATATTGATGTTATCCTTATTTAATTGAATTCCCTCTACCTCTAAATAACTACGAATGTATGCCTCTTTAACAACGTCTGTGATACAGTTGCTTGGCCATCCCGAACACTCCTGCTTCATTTTTAGAAAGGTATCGACGTAACCATTAAAAAGACCACCTGCTTTTAAAGTTTTATCATATTTTATGACTTGGTACTCCCAAATTTCAAATATTTCTACAATTTTGTAGCCTTTCTCCAGGGCCATTCTTAATTCATCGGCAACAAACGTACCTTCAAAACGACGGTATTCATCGATATGCATGCACAAGCCCTGATGTAAAGTTTCAGCACAAGTTCGACATAAAATAAACATGAGGTTATTATTGGTTCTATATGGGAGCACAGGGTGAAATAACGATATTGGAGACAAGACAACACATTTTATAAGGCCCTCGACACTATCGATGGGTAGCAGGGAGCAGGCTTCATGACCTATATGAATTTTGGGGTGTTTTACAGGATATTTCCCATACTTGTTCACGCTGGGGTATAGAGAGCAAACGTCATAATAATAAATTTTTCCCCTGGTTGACATTTATAGTATAATTTGACGGCGTTCGTTTGGCCACCAAAGAAACTGTCGCGTGGATCTAGGGGTTTATGCTGTAAAATGGGGAGAGCCTCGACGTAATTTTTAGCGCCACGAGTCTGCTTCAAAAAATTTGTGAATGGACACTCCCACATCTCAATAAGGGTGTAGCCACTATTGGTCAGCCCGGGCCACCGTATCCTCGTGACGTATGAACATAGCAGACGCATCTCTGTCCACGTCAGATGTTTGAAGGGGGGAACCGAGTTCGCAACCGTGCCAAAAACAGCCTAAAAATTCGTACACAGTATTGTTTTCAACACAAAATCCGTCAACTAACCATCCATTAGGGAGGCGAAATTCGCGAGCTTTACCGCTGTGCTGAATGTTTACACCGGTACTATGCTCCATCCATGACAACCATTTAAGGGCCGCTGCAGATTGTTTATCGGCCATCCTATATCCACCGGGTGGGATAATGCCTATGGTGTCATTTAATAAAAACCGCCTTCGAAATAACAAATTGCAGGCACTAGCTATCGTAATAGATTTTTGGAAGGGATCTACGCCATTTTTAGATGTAAATAGCTTCCAAAACCTTCAACAAGCCTTACTTAAAATTTGAACGTTTAAAATGCAGTAATCTAACATTTCTTTCTGCATATCGAAAACGTAACCGCTTTGCACCTTGTTGCTGTGCCAATCTAGTAATTCGCGTCTATCTGCAGCGTTCATATTATCTGGAACACAGTAGTGGATAGCTGGCATAACACCGATATAATTTTGGTTTTCTATTGTATTGAACAAGTATGGGAAATATCCTTTAGTTTCCGGAAAATTAAAAGTTTTTGGGAGCTTACATAAAGGTAGGGGCATGAAATTTAACGAATCTATAAACCTAATTTGACCGCATGTAATCGACATAATTTTTATGCCCGTTGTAATTATTTTAGGGTTTCAGTTTGATCTGTTTTTAATAATGTCACGTAGAACAAAGCATCCATCATAACCCTTCAGGTTATGGGCAATTACTGTTACTTTAAAAACTTCACTTAAGTTTGAAATGTAAGTAAGAAGTGACTTAACAGGGTCCTGTCTAAATACATGGAGCCTTACACCGCAGTTTCGGCAACCTTGCTGTAAATCCTCGTCATTTAAACAGGATAGGCAAACGTTCGCGGCAACACAGAGGTTCGGCTCTCGCATGAAGTTATTAGGTTTACCAGGGATTTGTGTTTCTTGCCTGCACTCCAAATCATAAAAAACAAATAAAACTTTTTTCAATGATTTCGCGCTACCCTCTTTTTATTGCTTCTGGACATGTAACATAAATGCCTAATCGGCTGTATTTTATTACAGGTCCCACAAAGGCTATGGCCACATTTATGTTTCCGGTTATTTTTCCAAACACTAGCTAGGCAAACAGGGCAGTTGTAAAGTTTGTCACACAATTTTGATTTTTTATGGGCCTCGAAACAAGCGGCACCCCTAAAGCCTCGATGACACACAGAGCACTTTATTATGTCTAACATGATGTTACAGGGAGGGCTAGTCTGACAGCAAGGGCACGTGTACTTACATTTCAAATGCTGACGTTTATTGTTAAATTTATATTTACATAATTCACAAAAATAACTAGCGCAAAATGTAGACGTTAAGCTAGTAATCACGTTGTAGTGATGTTCGTCCAAAATTAAATTTAGAACAACCCTGTTCCTATCACGAGGACTTTCAAAATATGTTGTGCTGCCGTCTCGCGAATTATATACAACTAGGGTATAGTTTGTTAGGTAATCCTGCAGTTTTTCAAGGTGTTCATAATTTCCTCCATCCATTAAGTCGACTTGAATATCCCTAATGAGTCGCAAAGCTCTGTTAAACAAAAGGGGCGATCCTGATTGTAGTTCAGCCAGCTTTTCGTCGCGGGCTCGAAACGCAATTGCAATTACAAAAACCGACGCTAAACACATATTGTTTTCAGAGGGGACCACTGTTATGCCGTACCTTCTCTTACAAAACTCATCAAAGTTAACACCTGTTAGCCGTACTCGGCCGTAACCGGTTGGTAAAGTTACCTTGTCAACGTTCAGCGTTAAATCATCCTGCAAGAAGAACCGGGCGTTACTCTGGAGGACCTTTGAAACGACGTCGAGAATCACAGCGACGGACAGCTGGTCGGCCCTTCTGAAGGAGATACCCAATGGTTTTTCAGGGTAGTTGTGACCAACTCGATCGGAGGGCTGCGTGTTTTTAAGAATATAGCCCAGGAGCTCCTTGAACGCATCCTATAACAAATATTTAACATTATAATCAGAAAATATAAATGTATATTCATCTGAAATTACCTCTACCCAGACCATCGGATTTTTAACGTTGTTTACGGGACTGAAGTTAAAGGTGACGCTGTCCGATGTGGTGCTAAACTTTTTAATTACTTTATGATATTCTCTCTGAATAATCAGATAGCGCAGCTCATCGTTGTTGTTAGGCATCTGAAATTTAAATCAATTAAACACTTGTCTACAAAAATACGTAGCAAATTAGTGTTATGCTTTGCAATTTGTAAAGGCGCACTTACATTACTTATTGCAGCTGCACCAGAATTTGAATTGACGCCTCGAGAGGCCAACGGCACAGCACTTCGAGGCAGGGCAGAGATTCCTCCCGATTGTTCCTTGAGATAAATGTCTGAGTACTCACTGGTTGGTGTCTCACGAGGGGGCACGTAACGTATCTGAAAGTAACAATAAATTTTATTGGAACGGGCCCAACAGCAGATAAACACTCTTCGAAAATAACGTGGATGCAGTAAATAAATGACACACATTAAAAACACTCTTCGAAAATAACGTGGATGCAGGTAATAAATGACACACATTAAAACTACTTACAACTGACACTGTAGAGGGGCCCGCTAAGACTGCATTAGAAGAGCCTTTCGAAGACCCATGATTAAGGGAGCTCAATGATGCAGGCTCCAAGGCGGCTTTCTTAGAGGTTGCGTGCTTAAACATGTCGTTATTCAGCTGCTGCTGCAATATTAAAAACAAAATATTACAAACAATCCCCGTAAAAATTGAGTTGATATAGCGACAGACCTGCATTTAATTTTTTAGCATGCATAAATAGGAATAATTTAAATACAGAAAATACTAAGCTACTTACATTTATAGACAGCGAATTGCTTGATTCCTCCGAGGCATCCAATCTACGATTACGCGATGACGTAGTTAAATCCAGTGCATCTGCAGCAGGGTCCACCTGGAAAATTGTTAATTTTATATGAGCGTTTCTAAGATGCATGTACTGATTTTAAAATGAATAATAACAATGACTTTAAGCTGTAGTAGTTTTAAAATTGTAGCTACATAGGTAAGAAACACGTGTAAATTTAAAAAATAGAAAATAATATTTACTTACCGACAGACAACCCATTGAACTTCTCGCTTTAATTTTACCCACGGCTTGGCACAAATCAGAATAAATTAACATGTAATTAGGATCCAGAATTACACAGCCCTTAGTTATCTTAGGTTGAATAATTTTGAAGGCCATTAATACAAATTCGGCGTTGGTATGAAGCCTCTTCTTGAACCAATCGAGTATAGCAATCACGGATAACTCCTGTTCCATTTCTAATGCACAAAAATCACAAAGATGTATACATATATAGAACAACAAGACACTGGTCACACGCGAAAGGCACAGGCAGAATGCGGCTCCCGCTCAAGTAAAATGCAGATAATACCCCACCAAACCCTGCAGGCTTAAACCTGCACATTTATCGCGCGAGAATCGTCTAACGTCTTTTTAAGTAGCCTCAGGCAGAATCCACGCTAACAATGCATTTTGCGTTCGCCCGACCTTCGATTTTGTACAAAAACAACTCCGTTAGCTTTCAAATTTTCGTCGGCTTTTATAAAGAATTTAATTATAAATACTTTAATAAAAGACAGCAGCGGCTAAAAATAATTCATTAAATTTTATTTGGCATTTACAAGAAAACAGCCAGAGCGAGAAATGGCTGATTTACCAATTGAAATTCAAAAACGGGCGCCAGAGAGTAGAAGCGAGAGGACATTTCCAGCCATATAGCAGGCACAAATTATAAAATAATTAATTATGGCATATCCAATTGCAAAATTAGTTTTTTAAAATTACTACCCCTCATTTAACACCGCAGGCTACATACTTCCATTCTTATAAAACATATTTCTCAAAAAATAGTTTGTTTACAACAAGGGAGCGCGACACGCAAGTGTTGAAGTTTTAATAGGACTTAGTTACGTTGTCTGGGTAGCTCTGCTGACTAAGCCTCAGGATCGTAATACTGTGGTCGCTGGTTCAGATCCCACTTGGGGCCCGACGCAAATAGCTTTTTTAAATATAAACAGCCATTCTGTGAATGCATGAGAGAGAGCAGCTTCGATGAGGAGAGCCGGAAGATTTAACAGTTTGAAATTTAAATATTTGCGCAAAAATTCAAAATTAAAAGGACAGCCGCGAGAAGGGCGCACGCAGAAAACCAAGATGGCCGACACCCCGGGAAGTTTAAATTCAAAAAATTGAACTTAGAAAAAATCTGAAAAATTTCTTATAGTAGGTAGGGACAATGGGAATCTCGATAATCCATTCATGCGCGCCGCCGCGTAATTCCGGAAGCATATAAAAATGGCCGCCGCGTAATTTAAGCAGAAGCTAATGCGTAATTTAATCAGTAACACATATGAAAATTAATTAGGTCAAACCGCGGAATTAATTAGGTCAAACCGTGGATTTAATTCGCGGATTTAATTAGGTCAATCAATTTAATCGCATGATTGCTCCAATTAAAGCGCCCGACTACTACTTATAACTACCGTATGATTAGTTTTATTAGCACACTATAGAACTAAGTTCACAAACAACGCGAAATGTAAATTCTAACACCTCTCCTCAAGTTTTGCGTTTGTTTGGACGTTAAGTGTATAGAGTCCCAATCCATTTACACATCGATCGTGTTTTACTTTGCTCAGAGGTTTTGTCAAGATGTCGGCTATCATTTCCTCCGTAGGTAAATACGCAAGCTCCACTGGATACTTCTTTAACACGTTGCGGATGAAATGATATCTGACGTCTATGTGTTTTGACCTTGAGTGATGAACAGGATTTGTCGACAATTTACCTGCCCCCTGGTTATCATTAAAAATAACGACTTTATCAAGGGAATCAAATCGTAACTCATTCAGGAAACCAATCAGGTATACAGCCTCTTTCGAAGCATCGCTGAGTGCCATGTATTTAGCTTCGGTGGAAGATAGAGCCACCGTCCGCTGTTTCCTAGATTCCCAGGAAAAAGCAGCACCCGAGAGAACGAAGGTTGAACCAGCATAAGATTTTCTATCGATAACTCAATTTGCCCAATCTGCGTCGACATAGCTGGTTAAAGCATCGTTATTCTTCCTATAGACGAGCTTTTGATCTATGGTACCTTTCGAGTATCTAAGAACTCTTTTGGCGGCTGCCCAATGTTCTCTACCAAAGCAATTATTAAATTGACTTAGTGCACTTACTGCATATGCTATATCAGGTCGTGTGCCTACAGTAACATACGTGAGAGCACCTATAAGTTCTCTGAATGGATAAACTGTCTCTTCGTTTTCATGTTCGGAATTTTGTTTGATCAATTTTAAACCGACTGCAAGTGGGGTGCAAACCAGCTTGGAGTCACTCATGGAGTCAACATGTCTTGGATGTATCCGGCTTGAGACAAGTTTAACTCACCCTTGCCTTGCTGTATCTGAATACCGAGACAGTACTTCGATTCACCAAGATCTTTTATATCAAAAGCCTTGAATAATGCATCCTTGATTTCCAGCTCTCGGTTTCTGTTGTCGAAAAATATCAGAATATCGTCCACAAAAATAAGAACAAATGTTCTCGTGTTCTTGTCGACATAAACACAAAGATCAGCATTCGTCGGAAAGAGTCCTATATTACGAATCGCTTTGTCAATCTCAAAATTCCATTGTCGTCCCGCTTGTCGCAAGCCGTACAAGGCCTTCTGTAGCTTCTTTAACATGATCTTTGCCTTATTTACAAGAACCTCGTCGTCTTCTTCATTTGCGATTCGGCCTAACATTTTTTCAAGTAGTGCTGGCTTTTCCATATAAACTTCGGTGTCCATTTTTGCATTTAGATATGCGCAGGTAACATCCAACTGCGATATCTTCATGTTAAATCGTACAGCTAAAACCATTAACAATCTCAGTGAACTCAACCGTGCTACTGGCGCGAAAGTTTGGTTGAAATCAATACCTGGTCGCTGAGTAAAACCTTGCGCGACTACCCTTGCTTTACGTCGGTCTAAAGTTCCATCGGCGGCATATTTGTTACGGAGTATTGTTCTGCAACCAACTACCTTCCCATCGATAGGCTTATTCACAACATCCCTGGTATCATTTTTTATTAGATTTTTTATTTCAGACAATATAGCTTCCTCCCATTATTCCTTATCAGCACCGGTAATTGCATGCAAAAATGGGATTTCCGTAGCGGTCATGATGAATCAGCATCGTGCCACTTATGACTGCCATTTGTCTTCTGGTTGTCTTCTAGTAAGCTGACTGTAGGAAGAGAACTTTCATTATTCACCGTGCAGTATTGGTTCTTGGGTATTCCTGGTCGTCCAGTGAGAACTTTACGAGGTCTACCTCGGCTTCTATTAGAAGAAACCTCCAAGTTCGGATCTATGTCTTCATTCGGTGGACTTACCTCATCGACGAAATTGTTTTTCATCTTGATTTGTCCTTCACCTTGTGACAACTCCTCTGTAGGTGTGGTTTCTTTAACATTTCCACCATCCATAATAATTGGAAGTTCCCTGACAGGATCGATGTCGTTTAATTTTTCGAAAAATCCGAATCGTCCATTTAATGTCTCATTGGAAATAATCTCTTCGTATTTATTTTCTCCGAATTCGTCGAAGAATTTAACATCCCTTGCTACACGGATTTTCTGTTCCGAAGGAATCCACACTCGATAACCTCGAGAAATATCGGAATATCCAACAAATATCCCTTCAACAGTTTTTGGATCAAATTTACCTCGATTACTCGATTTGTTCAGGACGTATGCTCTGCATCCAAAGATTTGCAAATAGCTGATATCAAGATCTTTTCCTGTCCAATACTTGTACGGTGTTTCTCCGCCGATACTTTTAGAAATACACCTATTATGTACGTGATTCGCTGCTACGATGGCTTCTCCTCAAAATGAAGCGGGAAGACCGGAATCTAACAGCATACATCATGCCGATTCGACCAGTGTGCTGTTTTTCCGTTCATCTATACCGTTTTGTTGTGGCGTGTAGGTTGTAGTTAGACGACGTTGAATTCCAGATTCCTTAAATATCTTATCCATTTTCGAGTTGCAGAACTCCGTGCCATTATCAGATTGGACTGCTTTTATTTTTCTTCCAGTTTGCGTTTCCACAAGGCTTTTGTATTTCTGAAACTTTGATACAACATCAGATTTATGACGTATCAGGTATACTTCAGTCCAACCACTATGATCGTCTGTAAAAGTGACAAAATAACGGGCACCACCTTTTGATTGAATTCTCATTGGACCACACACGTCTGTAAGTATGTACTTTGTCCAGTAGATTCTTGGAGCGCTCATTACGTCTCAGGAAGGGAGCCGATGTAAACTTTCCAGCAATGCAAGTTTTGCACGGGCTCGTACTTACGTCACTTTTTATTTTGACACCGCAGACGATATTTTTCTTGATCATCACCTCCAAGTCCCTGGAATTTACATGTCCGAGACGTCGATGCCACTTGTCAAAATCACGCACCAAATTATCTGAAGTTACACATGCTGCTTGATGTCCTTCACGCAAATAGAAAAGATCACCATTTCGGTCTGCTATCATTTTGACATTTTCACTGCTATTTTGAATAAACCCGTGACGTTTGGTAAATAAAACTTCATAGTCTTTGTCAACGATTTTCGCGATTGACAGCAGATTTGTTCGAAAATCAGGAGCATATAATGTATTTTTCAGTTCAATCACTTTAGTGCACTTTAGATTGATCACCATCCGATGCTACTGTATGAACACTTCCCTTCTTGATTACTTCAGTCGTTACTTGATTTGCCAGTCTTAACTCGCACTGAGTCCTTTGTGACATCGTAAACAAGTCCTTGTCATTGCAAATGTGCGAAGTACAACCACTGTCCAAGCACCATTTTTTATTTACACTATTTGTGGGCGAATCCAGCCTTTTGGCTTTCATTTTTCCTTTTAAAGCAATTTGCATATTTGTGACCACGTTTACCACAATAACTGCATTTATATTTAATTTTAGGATTCGATGTTTTATCGAACTTCTCATTTTGTTGACTATTGCTGCCCTCTTTCGATAATCTCGAATTTTTCAAGAAATGCTTAGAAAACATAGCGCCGGACGAAGCTTCGTCTGATTTTTGACTACGCGCATCGTTTTCCTCCACAATGTTTATCTTGAGGTTTTCCAGATTTGGTAAATTATCCTTAGACTCGATGGCACATCTGAAGTTCTCAAAGCAGCTCGGAAGACTGTAAAGCAGCATGATCGACAATAGATCGCCGTTTATCTCGACGTCCATGTCTTGTAGCTTGTCAACGGTATCTGAAAACCTTGCAATGTGTTCCCGAACATCATCACCTTCGCGCATTTTATTTAGAGTCAACTGTTTGAGTAAAGTTGCCTTACGTGCCGGACCTTTTGACGCGTATATGGATTCAAGTTTCGTCCAGGCCTCACGTGACGTCTCGCATCCACGAATTTGTTTGAGTTCTGACGGATTGATCGCCAGAATCAAATCCGACTTCGCTTTACGATCTGCTGTAATCCAAATCTGCTGTGCTGCCTCTGATGCATTGCGTTCAACGCCTTGATCAACAACTTCGGGCTTCGGTTTTTCACCAGACACATACACCCAAGAGTCGTTTCTAATAAGTAGCGCCTCAGCTTGAATCTTCCAAGTATCATAATTTACTTTGTTTAACATTTCCAGTTTCGTCAAATTTGAACTTGACATTTTGAAATTGTCAACTGCTTGCTATTTATCGACTTGTCACCGGAGTCTCAAAATAATCGGACCGAACGTGCACGTCGAAGTGCGGAAATCTGTTTTTCACAAATCCTCACGAACCTGGGCCCATAACCTGTTAGAGTTGCAGGGGGAGACAGATTTCCAGATACAAAATAAACATTTAATACTGATAAGGTACATCATTACATTCACAATATTTATAAACATCTGAGTTGTTTTTTTAATGTGTAACTATAACTACCGTATGCTTAGTTTTATTAGCACACTATAGAACTAAGTTCACAAACAACGCGAAATGTAAATTCTAACAATTGAACCCACTGCAAGCTATTTATGTTTAACCTCAATTGATCATAGTTTAAAAATTTACTTAACTTATTTTGTTTTACATTAGGACAAGTTTGATTTATTACCGAAAGTGATAAGCTTATGGGAAAATGGTCAGTTATATTTGTTTTAAAAATTGCTGACACTACATCGCTTATATCCTCTTTCGTCTTTAGAAATAAATGATCAACACAAGACTTGCTATTTTCTTGTACCCTTGTGTAACTGTTTATCATTGATATGAATCCAAAATTGCTCATGATATTTAAATATTCATTTGAAGCAGTATTTTCTACTAGAATATTTAAATTTATATCACCAACAATAATACTGTAGTCAGCATTTTCAGTACTAATACAATTTAAGTAATTATCGCGTTCTGTTAAAAATAAATATTAACAACTAGAGGGTGATCTGTATATGGCTGTAATTAATATCACTTTATTACAAAATTTTAATTTAACTTGAATTGCTCGATTTTGTTTGATATTATTTTTTATTGAAAATTTAAAGATTTTCTAATTAACACTACAACACCATCATTTTGATTATAAACTCCCTCATTATAAATAACATCGTAATCAAGTGGACAAAAAATTCAGGATCTCGAATCTGCCAGGTCTCAGTTAATACTATACAATCATATTCAACACCAAGTTGATTTAAAAATATCTTTAGTTCATCAAAATTTTTATTAATACTGCGTATATTTACATGAAATAGATTACATTTCTTATTATTTTCATCATTTTGTAAGAAAATATTGGCAGTTACCGGCTCATTGATTTCAACTGCATTTACAGGAACAAAATTATAATCTCTTATATACTGATTCATATAACAGCAAAGATCCAAAATGAAGGATCAAGAAAAAGAAAAAAAAGTAAATGAAGTAAGTTGACGCCCGCCATGTGCCCCGTACTCCAAAATTATATAACAAAATAAAAATATACTTAAGATAACTGAGTGCGCGCAAAGGAAAAATTGTAGTGTGTGTGAGAGTGCGTATGATTGCTTACCCAAATAACATAATAGTTATTTATGTACCTAGAGCGAAAAATGATGCATTAGGCGTGAGTTCGAAAGTTTCGGGCCGAGCGAAGCGAGGTCCGAAAAAACTCGAACGAACGCCTAATGCATTTTTCGCTCGTGTTGCATACAAAATTTTTCCTACGACTGTAAAATTTTCGAAAATAGGTTTAAACTGGTGTTTTTTGCCATTTCTAAAATTTCCAGCGACGTGCAAATTTTTACATCAGAATTGGATAT
Organism: Agriotes lineatus; assembly: GCA_940337035.1. NCBI lineage: Eukaryota > Metazoa > Arthropoda > Insecta > Coleoptera > Elateridae > Agriotes > Agriotes lineatus. The sequence continues at coordinate 218,915 of CALNHX010000151.1, forward strand.
TTTATCGCCCATTTCTTATTTTTCTTGACACTTAAACACCGACAATACACAAAATAAAGCACAAGTAACTTTAAATAGCGAAAAAAGGTTTAAATCAAATTCACAGTGACAGCTGTCAACTTTGACGTTTTCAAATAGCTGACCACTAGCCAACTTAGGTATATAATCATGAAAGCTTATATAAAATTTATGTATGTTGCTATGTATTACGATTCACGATTATATACTTACGTATGACGGCTGCCGCGATGAACTGATTCAAAACAATCAATTTTTGACGTACGTCAACAAGGCGGAAAGCTTGATTTTAGAAGCAGTCGTAGGAAAAATAAATTTAATATAAAACCTATCACACACATGTACATATAAATTTATCTGACTATTTACAAACTTAAACTGTATTCAGGTATAGTAATGATTTAAGTAAAGACTATTTACGTTTATGGCTCAGAGGGAATCCAATTGAGCTGCAGTTGTAATCCTGTGCCTTCTCGCCCCATCTCTAATGTTAATCACACCGTCACTGGTCCAGCAATTCTTCCAATCAAATTTATCGGCTGCCAACTTCAGTAATTCATGTCTGTCTTTAGTTAAGTCGTCATAAACGCGTATACCGGTAAAATTCTTCTTATTTTTAATAAACAACATTTTCGTTTTAACGCTGGTAAACTTCACAATCACAGCACGATGTTTGTTATCAATTTTTCGTCCGACTCGGTGACAACGGTCTATCTGTTCACTTTTTAAATTAAAATGTTCTGCTTTGCACATGTCCTTAAGTTTTTGCTCAACCTCTTCACTATCAGTTTCTGGAATTCCAAATACTTTGATATTATTACATCTCGAATCCTTTATCTAATAGTCGTGTCTGTTCGGGAAGCTGTTTTGTCTGTCTGGGACGCTGTTTCAGCAGCCAAATCGTAAGAGATAGAGAAAAAAGTTATTAAAGTTATATGTTTGGAATGGTCATGTCAGGTCAGGAACCGAATTTCAGTCTCTAACACTAATTATTATCTTAATTATATCCTAATCCTAACTTTTTAGGTTAGATTCTAGGCAAATTTTATCAAGGCGAATGCGACTGGTAGTTTGCTACCAGCAATGACGTCATATACGTACGTGTGGTGAATACGCGTTCTATTTGCAAAACGGTCTTTTTTGTTTTATTAAATGGCACAAAGTCGAGGCAATGCAAATAACTGGGAAAAGTCATGTAATTTTATTAAATCAGAATAATACTGGTAGAATGGACGATTAACTTTAAAAGCATTCAAATGAGTATACAAATAGGGGAACTCAATTTCAAGTGTTGGAGTTAATAAAAGAATTTCAATTATAATTTCAAAAGTTTGGCAATGTAGAAGCCAGACATGAATTAGTTAAAATTGACACAAGAAATAAAATTGTGCAGAACTTGAGATGAAGCGTTAGTTAGTACAGTAATTAAAGAAAAACTGACGTTGTGAGCTTCTTTGATTAAGGTAAAAAAGGATTTACGAATTGCATAATGCAAGCAAGATTAGCATAAAAGAGATTTTGGCAAAAAGGACACAGTTAGTTATTTTTGAAGAAAATGAAACAGTAAACAGGAAATAGACAAGTTTAGTGCTATTAGTGAGTCAATGAAGTGATGTGAGCAAAAAGACATTTGTTATAAACAATTTAATGGACAAGAAGATAGGTTATAAACAATTTACTTTGAAAGACAATAATTTTAGTACTAAGAGTTCTAGTTAAATGTTTGTAAAATATGAACTTAATGTTAAATGTTGTTAATTTGTACTAAGCTGATTTCCTGGTATTTGATTTTTGATGTTTATTTGTTTTTAGAAGCTTGGAGATTCAATTATTATTAAACGTTGACACCAGCAGCATCTGCCTTTTACTCTGCAATTAATTAAAGTGTTTATATGGTTAAAATAAAGATACAGAGTTGAAACTTTACCAAAGTGTGCAGTTTTACGTGTGTAACCAGTGGTGTTAAAAGGGGCGATCCATCTTGAAAGAGAAAACAATTTTCACGCCTCCTTCGACGAACCAGCAACGGCAGGCACCCGAGGAGATTGCAATCGAGATCCCAGCGTTCCGGAGGGCTACAAACGGGTCCAGAAGGTGGAGACAGGCTGTCCGAGGGTCCCAGCAGCGATACCGGCATCAAAGGGCGACCGCAGGTACCGCAGGCACCAGGGAAGGCTTTCCGCAACAGCTACCGATGCAAGAGCGAGGTTAATGTGGGAATTTTCATTAATCGACCGTAAGCGCGTGAAACATATGAGCCTACCTGTGTCTCGTGAGCTTCACAACCGAGGGCCAGCATTAGTTTCTGTCCAGGCAACGATAATCAGCCAAAAATCTCAATTTAATCCAAATTTGGAGGTTAGAATGCAAGAAACAAAAGAGTAGGCGCAAACAACGAAGATCCGGTTTTCCTAGAACAAAAGAATGTACAGACGCTACCACAAAGGCGCGAAAATCAAACCATAACTCACCTGATTTTTAATTTGCTCATAATTTGATTTTACTAGTCATTTCACAACGCAGAAAGTCGCACAAACTGAAATTTATGTAGGTCAAGGTTAACTGTCAACTCGAGCACCGGCGCAGTGCAGTTTTGATATTATTTCCCATTGGCGTGCTGCCATTTTCAAATAAATTTAAGGAACCCGACACCTGAGAGCTGAGTTTTCATGTTCTTAATTTTGGAGCTAGCAAATATTATCAATAACGGTTATATGCAATGTTTAAAAGGGCAAAATACCATAGATATTACTAGTTAATTTGGTGAACCCAAGATTAGTCAGTTTAATGTAACCTTTACCGATCTTTGAAAAATAATTGGTATGATAGACAATTTTAATTTAATTTATTCTATTCTATAATAATAAAAACACACATATTATATCATAGCAAATTGTCGCCAGCAACGTGGGGAAAAATCGATTTAGCGATTAATAATAATCGGACGCTATTTCATAACACATAGGCGTTCTGAACGCGTAGCTTTTCTTTTCAAAAAATAGGGATAGATACCACGTATTGGGCTTATTACAAAGTGAATGATCAACCAAAATTGTGTAGGTTCGTATTTATAGTTTTAAATAGGCTGTGTATTTGTGTGGGTGTTTTGTCGACGGTGTGAGCGCTTTATTCTGATATCACAAAAAAGAGAACAGCATGACTCGAAGGCAAAAGAAGAACGAGGAAGAGGAACAGCAAGCCGAAGAAATGGCAGAGGCACAAGGGCCGTCCACATAAACTGAAACCCAGGGCGATCAAGCCGAAAAACAACAACCCCAGCCGTCCAAGCTAGAGGGGGAATTAAAAGGAATAATTGAGGCACTATTTGAAAAGAATAAAAAAGAAGCTGAAGAAAGGGACAAGAAATTGGCAATAGAAGCAGAAAAGACAAGAAAACTGCTAGAAGCGAACAAAAAAGAAGCCGAAGAAAGGGAAAAAAGATTACTAGAAGCGAACAGAATAGAAGCCGAAGAAAGGGACAAGAAATTGGCAATAGAAGCAGAAAAGACAAGAAAACTGCTAGAAGCGAACAGAATAGAAGCCGAAGAAAGGGAAAAAAGATTACTGGAAACGAACCGAATAGAAGCTGAAGACAGGGAAAAAAGATTGCAAGAAACGATCACGAGCAGTATAAAGGCAATCAGAAGCGATGCAGTGGAAAGAGAAGACAGGGCTGAAAGGCATGCGGAAATATTAGTAGCAGCAGTAAGAGAAGAGTTTGAGAAAATGCAGATACAAAATAGGGAAGAGTTATAAACGCGAATGGACGGCTTAGAGCAAAAATTGGAAGAATTCAAGGAAACAACTAGAAGCGAGATACAACAAGAAATGTTACAGGTTGTCGAGGATAGGTTAACCAAGAAAGGAAAAGAAATAGAGAACAAAATGTTAGGGTTGGAAATTACAACATAGGGACCGATGGTACGATACCAGGAAGAAATAGAGCAGGAACTAGGTCATTTGAAAAAGAACACAGAGGACAAATTAAATGAGGTATGCCAAGAAAGGAATCGAAACGCAATCCGTATAGAAATGGTAGATAGCAAACTTACGAGGGAGCTACAGGGCGTAAACGAGAGGATGGAATTAGTACAAGGGTACCCTGCTAGCGTTGCACCTACCAGTTTCAGCACCGAGTTTATACCTAGGTTTGAAGGCAGATACGGGGAGCTGCCAATGATTTTCCTAACCAAATTAGATGACATTATGAAGACAACAGCCACCGAGTGTAGAAAACTGCAGGTGATAAACATGGCTATGAGGGGGAACGCCGAAGTATGGCACAGCATAGTGAAAGAAAAATACGCAACGTATAAGGAGTTCCGACAACTTTTCATGGAGCAGTATTGGAGCAGCTCGCAGCAGGCGCAGGTGAGAACCGAACTTACGACTGGAAGGTGCATTGACAAGGGCGGTTCAAGGGAAATGTATGTAATGAATCGATATAACAAAGCCCAGAACCTAACGCCGAAGCTAGCAGAGAAGGAAATTGTGCAACACTTGTCGCGACACCTGGAAGCAGAAATTACAAGAACTGTAGCGGTACAAAATGTTAAAACCTTGCGTGATTTTCTGGAAATCGTGAGAAATTACGACTTAGCCATCTTTAACGAGAGAAATGAAACCAAAACATCCAAACGTCAAAATTATAGTATAAAAAGAAAATTGGATGATAATTTCGGAAACAGATTTAGGCCGAACAATAATAATAATTACAATCAGAACAGATTCAATCAACCGGATAGAAGAAATCAGGGGAATTTTAACTACAATAGAACAAATAATCAAACAGAGGGTTCAACACTAACAGGGGATATCAAAACCGGTATAATGTTAATAGGGGGGAATACAATAGGAAAAACTACGACGAGTTGATAAAAGAGAGAAATAAACGGAGATGTCAAGAGATAGAAGGTGACCAAAATAAGGACCGGCAGTACATTAAGACAATCTACTTTGATAGTACGGCAAGACAAAATGATAATGAAGAGCTCGACAAAATAGCAATAGCCGAAGTACACGAAGAACCTTCGGGGGCTAAAAAAACCCAATTTTAATAAATAGGATTAACAATAGTAGTTTTAAGTGCGTCGCAAATTTTGCCATTACTAATGAGAGAACGGGGGAATATTTGTTAGAGGAGAACGAAGAAAATGTAACTAACTCGTGTTTACCATTTATAAAATTTCAAATCTTAAATCAAGAATACTATACGCTAATAGATAGTGGAGCAATGGTTTCCTTAGTACAGGAGGAAGTAATAAACAATCATATGAATAGTTTACGAAGCAATATTATAAAAGTTAACAAGATCGAACTATTGTCTGCAACAAGAAAGAAAATATCAACAACTAGCAAAGTATTGGCAATTAAAATATGCATAAATGAAAAGGAATTCGATGTCAGATTTTATATCGTAGCAGCTTTGAGTGTACAATTTGTCATAGGAGTAGATATCATTCAGCAAGTAGGGATAAGAATAGATGGATTGGAGAAGTGTATACAAGTTGATAATATTATAAAGCCTTGGTCCAGTAAAGGTCATGAGCTGAAGAATTGTTGCCCAGCTGAGATAACAGCGGGAGACGATGTAAATTGTTGCCGAGCTGATAGAGCCGGAGACGAAATTGTTATAAATAATTATGCGATATGGGAAAATATGCTGGATGATAAGCAAATAGGAAAAGATTATACACAATACAAAGGCAAGATAATGAAAATCATAGAGAAGAATGAAGATATTATAAATCAGAAAACCGGACAAGCAAAGAAATATTGCCACAAACTTGTAGACGAATCTTTAGGCTTTAAGTCGAAATCGTATCCTATACCATTTGCACAGCGCGAAAAGGTCAAGCACGAGATCCAACAGATGTTAGACGATGGTGTGATAGAACGTTCCAAAACCAACTTCGTAAACCCAATGGTGGTGGTAAAAAAGAGCGACAGTAGTCTTAGGTTATGTTTAGATGCACGTAAGATTAACGAAATTACGAAACCCCAATATGAGAGCCCGCAAACAATTGATGCCTTATTGAGCCAAATATGTGACAAGAAGGTCTTATCAAAGTTAGACTTGAAGAATTCATTTTGGTTGATACCGTTACATGAGGACTCAAGAAAATACACAGGTTTTTGCATAGAGGGGAAAGTTTTTCAATTCAAGGTGGTTCCGTTTGGTTTAACGACATCGTGCGCAGCTTTAGTAAGGGTCATGCAGCAAATATTAAATAAATTCGATAGCTTTTGTGTTCACTACATAGACGACATTCTTATATTTTCAGAAGATGTGGAACAACATTTGAAACAAATAGATTTAGTGATAAGTACTTTAAACGAAAACGGTTTAAAATTAAACTTGGCCAAGTGTCAATTCATGAAAAATAATGTAGAGTATTTAGGCTATCAAATTAGCGACAAAGGGGTTACAATAAGTACAGAAAGGATAGAAGAAATAAAGAATTTGCCCCGTCCGAAAAATTTAAAAACATTAAGAGGTTTACTTGGCCTTTTAAACTATTATAAGAAGTTTATAGCGAATTATTCTGATTTAACATTGCCCTTGGTTGAATTACTGAGAAAGGAACAGAAATGGATATGGACTGAAGAAAGAGAGAAGGCGTTTAATAAGTTGAAAGAAAAATTTCATGAAGGCTTGCTACTGAAGTACCCGAATTTTAAAGAAGACTTCATTCTAAGAACAGACGCATCGGACATGGCAGTCGCAGCAGAACTGATACAAGTGCAGGAAGGAGTCGAAGTCCCAATTTGTTTTATTTCGCGAATACTGAAGGGATATGAGACAAGATACACAATTGCTGAGAAGGAGATGTTGGCAATCATTTTCGCAATAAACAAGTTAAAATTCTATTTGACCGGAAATAAATTTTATATTGAAACTGACAACGCAGCAATATCTTTTATGAAGCACAAAACATTCCATAACGATAGATTATACAGGTGGGCGTTGTATTTGCAACAGTATAACTTCGAGATAAGGCATAGACCAAGAAACTTAAATGTCGTAGCCGATTTCTTGAGCAGGAAAGACGCAGCGAAGAATAAGAAGCAAAAACAACTAATAATAGGGATAGAGAAAATTTATCAACATGGGAGGTTTTCAAAAGAAGATTTATTAACAAAGCAAGAAAATTTAGAACTTCAGCAGATTCGAAATTTAGTACAAGACAGCTCGAATGAGGAATACAAAGGTTTCAAGATTGTAGAAGGATTACTGGTAAAAGTATTGGATGGTAAAGAACTAATAGTTTTGTGCAGAGACGATGTAGTCAACGTTGTCAGGAAAATTCACCAAACGTTTGGACATTGTGGAGGAAGGAAGACGTGGCTAATATTTCGAGAATGTTTTTACACCAAAAGCGATTTAAAATTCATCAAATATTTTACGAATCGCTATCAAGTATGTCAGTTAGCTAAAGAAAAGAACCATACAAACCAGAATACAGTACAAAGTATAAGAGTCAACGAACCTTTTGAATTAATTGCCATAGATTATTTGGGAAACTTGGTACCAGGACAATACGGGTACAGACATATTTTAATAATGGTCGACGTGTTCTCAAAATACATCAAACTTTACCCAGCAAAACATAGTAACACCGAGCATGTTATCAAGTCTATTGAAAAGTACCAACAAGAAGTGGGGACTCCGAGAAAAGTGTTAGCCGATAATGCAAGTTACTTCAAGAATGCAAGATTTATAAACAATTTAGAACAGAAGGGGATTAAAACGTATTTCTGTAGTATACGACACCCGCAATCAAATGTCGCAAAAAGGTACATAAAGGAAGTGATTAAGTATCTAAAAATAATGACCCATGAGCACCATAATAGATGGGTTCAATACCTGTCGAAGGTAGAAGATTTCATAAATAACGTACCGAATATTACAACAGAGATCAGCCCAATAACCATATGTAGAAGTATTATACCTGCGAGACCATGGAGGCCAGAAGAAGATGCGACAGGAATAAATGAACTGTTGGACAAAGCAAGGGAAAGAGTCCGGAAACACAGAACCGTTACATGGAGAAACAAAATAAGAAGATTAAAAAGCGAATGAAACTTAAGATCGGGGACCGAGTAACTATTAAAAAAACTTAAGGTGGCAGATAGAAGAGAAAAGATCTGTGCGAAGTTTTTAAACGCATATGAGGGACCTTACAGAGTGAGTAAAATCATGGGCAATGAAAATACCTATGAACTTATTAATGAAATAGATGGCAGAATAAGGGGACGGTTCCACGTTTCGGCGATGCACCCATATTTAGAAAGCATAATGTAGGATAGATTAGTTATAGGACAAATGTTGTACCACACATTAGATTAGATTAGTTTAGAATAGGGATAGGTTAGGTAATTTTAGAAAGTCAAAATAGGAGAGTAAAGTGTAAGATGTTGAATTGAACTGACTATTAATAACAAAAAAGTCAAGTGATGAATAATTTTATGACAATTAAAATAACAACGCATGGCAAGCGATTTATGATGGTTGAGATAAAAGCATGCGCAGTGATTTTAATTTCCAAAAATTAAGGGGGAAAATTTGCGATGGTCTTTAGCCCTGTACTCGGCTCTGGTTGCAATACAGAAAATACAAAATACAGTCACAAAGGCACAAAGTCGAGGCAATGCAAATAACTGGGAAAAGTCATGTAATTTTATTAAATCAGAATAATACTGGTAGAATGGACGATTAACTTTAAAAGCATTCAAATGAGTATACAAATAGGGGAACTCAATTTCAAGTGTTGGAGTTAATAAAGAATTTCAATTATAATTTCAAAAGTTTGGCTATGTAGAAGCCAGACATGAATTAGTTAAAATTGACACAAGAATTAAAATTGTGCAGAACTTGAGATGAAGCGTTAGTTAGTACAGTAATTAAAGAAAAACTGACGTTGTGAGCTTATTTGATTAAGGTAAGAAAGGATTTACGAATTGGATAATGCAAGCAAGATTAGCATAAAAGAGATTTTGGCAAAAAGGACACAGTTCGTTATTTTTGAAGAAAATGAAACAGTAAACAGGAAATAGACAAGTTTAGTGCTATTAGTGAGTCAATGAAGTGATGTGAGCATAAAGACATTTGTTATAAACAATTTAATGGACAAGAAGTAGGTTATAAACAATTTACTTTGAAAGACAATAATTTTAGTATTAAGAGTTCTAGTTAAATGTTTGTAAAATATGAACTTAATGTTAAATGTTGTTAATTTGTACTAAGCTAATTTCCTTGTATTTGATTTTTGATGTTCATTTGTTTTTAGAAGCTTGGAGATTCAATTATTATTAAACGTTGACACCAGCAGCATCTGCCTTTTACTCTGCAATTAATTAAAGTGTTTATATGGTTAAAATAAAGATACAGAGTTGAAACTTTACCAAAGTGTGCAGTTTTACGTGTGTAACCAGTGGTGTTAAAAGGGGCGATCCATCTTGAAAGAGAAAACAATAATCACGCCTCCTTCGACGAACCAGCAACGGCAGGCACCCGAGGAGATTGCAATCGAGATCCCAGCGTTCCGGAGGGCTACGAACGGGTCCAGAAGGTGGAGACAGGCTGTCCGAGGGTCCCAGCAGCGATACCGGCATCAAAGGGCGACCGCAGGTACCGCAGGCACCAGGGAAGGCTTTCCGCAACAGCTACCGATGCAAGAGCGAGGTTAATGTGGGAATTTTCATTAATCGACCGTAAGGGCGTGAAACATATGAGCCTACCTGTGTCTCGTGAGCTTCACAACCGAGGGCCAGCATTAGTTTCTGTCCAGGCAACGATAATCAGCCAAAAATCTCAATTTAATCCAAATTTGGAGGTTAGAATGCAAGAAACAAAAGAGTAGGCGCAAACAAGGAAGATCCGGTTTTCCTAGAACAAAAGAATGTACAGACGCTACCACAAAGGCGCGAAAATCAATCCATAACTCACCTGATTTTTAACATGCTCATAATTTGATTTTACTAGTCATTTCACAACGCAGAAAGTCGCACAAACTGAAAAGAAAGAGCGAGGTTAATGTGGGAATTTTCATTAATCGACCGTAAGGGCGTGAAACATATGAGCCTACCTGTGTCTCGTGAGCTTCACAACCGAGGGCCGGCATTAGTTTCTGTCCAGGCAACGATAATCAGCCAAAAATCTCAATTTAATCCAAATTTGGAGGTTAGAATGCAAGAAACAAAAGAGTAGGCGCAAACAAGGAAGATCCGGTTTTCCTAGAACAAAAGAATGTACAGACGCTACCACAAAGGCGCGAAAATCAATCCATAACTCACCTGCTTTTTAATATGCTCATAATTTGATTTTACTAGTCATTTCACAACGCAGAAAGTCGCACAAACTGAAATTTATGTAGGTCAAGGTTAACTGTCAACTCGAGCACCGGCGCAGTGCAGTTTTGATATTATTTCCCAGTGGCGTGCTGCCATTTTCAAATAAATTTAAGGAACCCGACACCTGAGGGCTGAGTTTTCATGTTCTTAATTTTGGAGCTAGCAAATATTATCAATAACGGTTATATGCAATGTTTAAGAGGGCAAAATACCATAGATATTACTAGTTAATTTGGTGAACCCAAGATTAGTCAGTTTAATGTAACATTTACCGATCTTTGAAAAATAATTGGTATGGTAGACAATTTTAATTTAATTTATTTTATTCTATAATAATAAAAACACACATATCATATCATAGCAATATATACCGTGTGTCCACAGGAGGACGCACCATAGGGATAACCAACTAGAATAGAAAGATCGGCTAATGCTGTGATCTCCGGCACGCTAAAACGTTGTTTTCTGGCTTCTACCCGCCACTATATGAAACAATATTGTTATAAATGTTACAAGAAAAGGGACGGTGGTCATAGCATTGGTTGATATTTATATTCTATTAGCATTATCTTATATCTATGGTGCGTACTCCTGTGGACACACGGTATATATATATATATATATATATATATATATATATATATATATATATATATATATATATATTAAAGGTAAACATTTCAGGGTGTCATACCGCTTAATAAATTTGAAGATTTCTTCAACTGGTTGAAGAACATCTTGAATGGCGTTTGGGGTTGGACGACGTTTCGACGAAATCACATTCGTCATTTTCAAGTCCTTGTAGTCCTGGTTTGGCTTCTAGTTATGCGGCAACACGACGAACTGTCAACTTGATGTACAGCTGACTGAATAGGTTGTTTATCAATTACTGTGGCAACTAGCATCGAGGGAGCTGTACTGCTAGAACGGATGGCTGGTGTTCGTAGAGAATGGCCGGCCGTTGCTTGTAGTAACGTTGGTAACCACGATGCAGGTAATCGGCTTGTGTCGTCGCGGGTGTTCATACAATTCGGACGTTTCACGATTTTCGATGGCTTCTCGTATGATGCATGCGTCTTTGTGTTCGACGCTGGCAATGCTCTTGGTGTTGTCGAAATCAATCTTGTGCGAAGTATCCCATATATGATGCACTAGCGATGAAGTGTGTTCCATCTTCTTAACATAATTCTGATGTTCCCCCTTGCGTGCCTTTATTCTCCGGTTGGTGTGGCCTATGTAGCTACTATCGCAATCCCGACACGGTATCTCGTAGACTCCTTGGTTTTCCAAAGGGATGTACTCTTTAGGATTCCTCAGTATGGACTGGATTATTCTATCCGTGGTAAAGGTTGTCCTGATGTTACATTTTCTAAGGATTCTTCCGATTTTCTCTGTCGTGCCTCGGAAGAATCCTTTACATTTCATAAAATATATGGCTAGCCCAACTTGGAGCTTATATAACTGTAATATATATATATATTATACAACTGACTAGAGATTTCAAAGTTTCTTCGAGGTGGTTTATTTAATTTGCAATGGTAGATATTACAAAATAAAGATTTGATGCAATAAATGCGTTACCTACCTGTAATCATTTTTAAACGATGTGATATTTAGTTGCATTCAATTCCTTATAAAAAAATAGGCAATGAATAGGCTTCAATACGCTTTTAAATAAAATATTTTGATGTAAAAAAGAACAAATTAAGTAACACGAATTGCCACTAACTATGACAAACCATAAATATATCAGTAATGACACCAACAGCGATTCTTGTAACACCAACATGCAAAAACTACAAGAAAGACACAAACACTTACTTCCTGAAAGTGCCGTATCTTTCCATGAAAGTAGACCAAACTGTTACGGCTTTTACTTAAAAATGCACTTCTTGTTAGACCAAGTTGAGATTAGTAGACGTTAAATGTACTATATCTATATGTTTTAGCGAGCAGCCAAGTCAAGTCGCCGAAGGAGAAGAGATGACAACAGCGCTGCGCTCCAAAGATACAAAATGAACGGAACTGAAAAATTGAACATTTCGAAATGTAAACTGATTAGTGATTACAATTCAAATAAAAATATACAGGTTAGGCCTGAAATAATTTGGTAAATTGAGAAAACAATTAAGCGGAGCGAAAAATGGTTTCAATCTTCCCACGGATATTCAGCCGAGGTTGATTCCTCGCGCTTCAAAGCCTCCTTGGCTATATGGTCTTCCCTAAATTCATAAACCAGACATCCCCCTCAGGCCCATAGATTCCGTTACTTACTCATTACCTAAATACCTAACTAATATCCTCAGAAAGTTCACTGGTAGGTCTTCCTCGTATGTTCGCAATTCAGCCCATTTCGTTCAACTTATTTTCAATATAAGCGTTGAACCTGAGGATTTACTTGTGAGTTTCGATGTCACTTCCCTTTTACTATAATCTCTATTCCCGATTCCATAGTCATAATCCAAGAGTTGCTATCAGAGCATGGGGAGAAGTCTTCAAGTCTACCTGCCTTTATAGAAAAATGCGTCTCTTCCACTTATTTCCTATTTCAAGGCCAGTTCTTTAAACAAATCTCTGGTGCGGTCATGGGTTCTCCTCTTTCACCTGTCGTTGCCAAAATCTTCATGAAAGCTTTCGAAACCGTAGCTCTGGAATTTTCAGAATTGAAACCCAGGTTTGGTTCCGATACGTCGACGATACCTTTATTATTTGGCCACAGAGTAAAGACACGTTACCTCTCTTTTTCAATCATCTCAATAGTCAACATCCAAACATTAACTTTACCATGGAGATAGAAAGTAACGGGCCCCTTCCTTTCTTAGATGTACAGGTCTCTCGCCAACCCAGTGGCAAACTTGGTCATTCTGTATACGAGAAACCCACTCAGACTGATCGCTATCTGCATGCCGATTTCCACCATCACCCTACACAAAACTTTCCGTCATTAACTCGCTTGTACACCGGGCTGTTTCCATATCCCAACCCGATAATGTCCCTCGCTGAATTAAACCACATTCGGAAAGCTCTTAGGAACAACGGTTACCGTGCTAGGAATATACAGTCTGCCATCAATCGCTATCTTCATCCACGGCCACCCAAACCTCAAAAAACCGATCCTTCTGCAGAGTCCCTTGTTCTTATAATGCTGTATACATTGGTGAAACGTGACGTTCAGTAAAAAATCGCATCTCTGAGCACCAGCGCTGTCTCAAGTCGGGTCTCGTTTCTTCATCAGCCATCGCCGAACACCAGCGTGATACTGGCCATAAGATCCTTTTTGATGAAACTTCCATCATCTGCAAATCCCCATTCTTCTTAGCCGAAAGATTCGCGAAGCCATTGAGATTTACAAACACCCTGACAATCTCAATCGGGACGAAGGGTTTTCCCTCCTTTCTATGTGGAAAGTGCTAATTCCTAAGCTCCGCCCACCGCCACTGAACCACGACGGCATTTGCTCCTTCCGAAAGTTAGTCGAGTTTCGCTCCTGACGTGGTTGACACGTTGAGTTACCGTGCTCTTTTTGCTTTTTCCTCCTGATGAAGCCCCTTACGAAAGTGGGCAAAACGTTGAGTTATTCGACCTCAATAATGACACGGTTCAATCCCGGAAGTCGTTTTTTTACTTGAGGACACCGGTATATACACACTGCAGTTTGATAAAGCTTTGGTGTTATGTGCTAACAATAACTAAGACCTACAGCACATGACAAGAAAATTAATTCAAGAGTATGGATTTTGGGGGTTAAATGCAAACGTATAGAAATAGAGAAAACAAAATACTTCTGTATAGGAGAGGAGAGTGGGGACATGGAATTTGAAAGTGAAGAAAAGAATAATGCAGACAATGCAAATACTTAGGAGCGGAACTGAACACAAGGTACAGATCAGTTTTAGAAATAACTATACATGCCAGGAATGCGATTGGAATTGTGAATGGAACCTTATGGAGTAAGGAAATTGTGAAAAAACGAAAATTAGAAATATTTGATACCATGATATAAAAGTAGTCTACTATATGTGGTCAGAAACATGAGCAATGGCCGAAACATGAAAAAGGGAAACTAGAAGCTGCAGAAATGGATGCCATGAAAGAGCAGAAAGTGTATCATGTTTATATAAAGTAAGAAACGAGAAGTGAAACGAAGAATGAGTATGGAAGGAACCATTAGCGAGGACATTGAAAGGAAGCAACTTACTTGGTATGGGCAAATATAGAGAATGAACGATGATATGCTCCCAAAGAAAATCATGAATTGCACACTAAGGGAAAGAAAAAATATAGGAAAACCCAGGATGACATGGGCAGAAGAGGAATAAGGAAGACCATCAGTGCGAGAGAAGTTTGGATAAATAGACGAGAATGGAAGTTATGAAGATTGTATGTTATAGATATATTTATATTTTGCTAAGGCACAGTTGGGTCTGTCTGTCTGAGAATAGTACTCCACTAGAAGGTGTTCTATTTTTTTTCAGAACACCCTGCATATTAAAATAATTAGAGTTATCAAAACAATAATGTTAATCTACTGGATGCTTGGAAAATTTATATCATACGACGTCAAGTATTTGCTGAACTCACCCTCCACCAGAACTCTCAAAACCAACATCCTCATTTTTGGGAGCTACTCTAGGAAATAGTAGTAGGACTGACCTGCTGACGGAGTAGATTTTTTTGCCCTTTCGGGACGGATCGATAGCGGCCAGTGGGTCGTCCGTTACTTCCCCAGATGCGTCTGACGGGTACGCAAGGCAACCATCTGGAGGATCCTGGGCCTTTACTGAACCCAGCCAACTTATTTTTTTTTTATTCTGCGACCAATCCGTTAGCGCTATGGCATCGCTTAGATTGCTTCTATCTAAAAAATGAAAACAGTTAGTAAAAAATTAGTATAGTAGTAAGTTGTTGATAGTAAAATATTAAACTTCTAAGTTATGTAAAACTAGAGATCGATATGACTAAAGCCATTTTAAATTGGTGGGTGTTTTATTATTTCAAGTCGCGCTGCGTACTACATGCTCTATTAAATTATATGGAATCAATTCCGATTTCTAAACTGGTCGTACGTTTTAATATAATGCAAAACTGCATTAAAATCGGTTTTGTTGTTTTAAATTAGATAGTAAAAGCACAGTATGGTTTAGTGCAAGAAAAAATCTATTCAGTGACGTACATTTTTTTATTTGATATGAAATGGAATGAAAAATAATATAATAAATGTACATTAGACACACTTGTACTTTTATGTATATGGTACAATATTATCTGCCAGTAAAGTGAAATGAGTTCATTTCAAAAACGTGCAAGTCTAATTGTAGATTTAAAGGCAAATCGAAGAAATAAAATCTGAAGAGTTGTATAAAACGGTAAACCAGAAGTGAAGCTTCATTTTCCTACCAAGATGTTATCCCAAGTAGTAGTTTTCTTTATAAACGAAAAATCGGTTTCGATCAAATCAAGGTATACGTAAAAAATGTTAAGTGGTTTATAAGACGGCTACTTTTAGTCGATCAAGAATTTCCGGGCTTGCCATGATCTGTAATTGCAGTAGTTTCTTTATCACGCGATTTAACTAAATTGCTTTTGCGATAATAAGCTTTTATGTTTTTCAAACAATAAGTGCTTATATGAATTTTGTAATTTGGAATCACTATTCAATACCGCAACGTCAGACTGTACAACTTGTAATAAAAAATATTGCTAGTGTCGTATCTTTCTCCTTATTTACGTCATTGTGTTAGTTTTCCAGTAATGAGTTGTATAACATGCAATAGATAGTAGTAATCTCGTAATAGTGATTGCTACACACGTATTAGTTAGAAAAAAGTCCCTATAACAGTAATTAATAAACACTTTTTTAAATGATAACATGACTGGTTGAATTTAAGGATGTTAGTTATTCAATTTGCTAAATTAATAGGGTAGGGGGTTTTAAGATATTTCAAAATAAATGAGATTGAGATTGATTTATACACTATTTGACGTACCCACCCATGACTGGATTACGATATCGAGCATCGAAACTAAATATATTAAATCTGCTCAATTTTTGAGATTATAAATATAAAATGTACTTAACTAGCAATTACACTTTTTAAGATAAATACCTAAGACAATGTCTAATATGTCACAAATATGCCGTTCAAATTACATATTGAATTTTAAAAAAGGTTTCTTCCGTAAAAATAATTCTGCTAATTGTTAGCTTTAAGAAAAAAGACTTTTTAAAGAAAGTAACTTTTTTAACAACCGCCGCATTTGCGTCAGAAAATATCTTACCAAGTATGCTGTTCTCAATCGCTAGAAACAAAAGGAAATTGCTGGAGAAAGATCTGGAGTATCAGGTAAGTGAACAGATGAACTGCAGATTTGTGTAACAAATTTAAAGTTTTTGCGGCCGTACACGTTGCATTATCGTGGTGCAACAAAACGCAAACCAGATTATCTTTCATTATATCAATTTGCTGTTATACTCGTCTTAGAAATACTATGAAGAGTAAATTGCTAGTTTTTCGAGGAATTCACAAATGTTTTCGGCATAGTTGGAATTTCAAGAACTAATTATCTAAGGAGCAGTTTTTCAGTGTCAGTTTAAACTTAAGATTACAGATAACTTATAGTTTAAGAAAATTTACAGTTTTTCAGTAGTGGTTTAATGAGATAAACCTTTAAAATATTGGTTTAGGTTAAACGCTGGATGAGTACCGTTTAAACTACGGAATAAAAATAAACTAGACAGTATAACCTCAGTTTTTCTGTATTAAAGCTGTCACTAGTGTTTATACCAGCTCAGCTGTTGCAATTTAAATTATTTAGAAATTATTATGGCAAACGATATAAATGACTATATGACTGATGATGAAGATATTGTTGATCATCTTAATCATTTAAACCAACCACGACGTCCAAAAATAATACGTAACCGACCAAATCATTTGGAAATATGGGACGATTATGACTTTTTTGTACGTTTCCGACTTTCCAAAAAATGCATTTCAATTCGTGCTGGAACAAATTCAAGAAACAATATCGTATGGAACAAATTGGTAATTTAATTAAGTTATCTATTGATATTATCTACACAATAATTATTGCACCAGTAATAAGGAGTCTCTTTATCTTTAGGAATTCTGCCCTTTCACCTGCTAATATGCTTCTAATAGCTTTACGATTTTATGCATCAGGCAGTATGTTGGTAGTAGTTGGAGACTTTATGGGAGTACACAAGTCTACAGCAAGCAAAGTGATTTATAGGGTATCGAGAGCAATAGCACAACTTCGGCCAACATTTATCAGGTTCCCAACAAATGAAAACGAAATCATGGAAGTACGACAAGGATTTTTTAATAGGGCAAGATTTCCTAGCGTAATAGCAGCTATCGATTGTACTCATGTCAGAATACAGTCTCCAGGTGGTGACCAAGCAGAGCTTTATCGAAATAGGAAATCTTTTTTTTTTCATTTAACGTGCAAACAATGTGTGACGCTGATTTAAAAATAAGAGATATTGTTGCAAGATGGCCTGGATCATCACACGACTCCACTATATTCAACAATTCCGCAATACGTGCTCGATTTGAAACTGGAGAATTTAATGACTCATTAATATTAGGGGATAGTGGATACGCCGTACGACCATTCATGATAACACCGTTGTCTAATCCTGCAACTCGAGGTGAACATCTATTTAATGAATCACAAATAAGAACAAGAAATGTAATTGAACGCAGTTATGGTGTGTGGAAAAAACGTTTTCCTGTTTTGGCTCTAGGTTTACGTTTAAAATTAGAAAGAATTGAAGCTGTAATTGTCGCTACAGCAGTTTTGCACAATATTGCCTGCGAAATGAAAGAAGCAATACCTCCCAACAATCAAGAAGAGGAAGCCGCTATAAATTTTGTTGACAATGTGCCAAGAACCCGACAAGCTGTTCGAGCTGTAGGTGGTATTAATAATAGTACCCGGGACAACTTGATTCACGATTATTTTAATAGATTAGTTTAAATAAGTATTTATTTCAAAAATTATAAAATAGGTTTTCTAATACCCAAAAACATAACACAGAAGCAAACTATTTTATTAAGAATGTAATTAGATGTTAATAACAAGAGTACTATCATTTGGTGTTTTTTCATTAATCTTTGATCCTTGGCAACATCGATTTTTTAATTTCAATATCCAAATTTAGCAGCTCCATTTTTCTGTTATATTCCACCTTCATATGTTCTAATTTCATGTTGTGTTCCTCTTGCAAGCATTTAATTTGTAAATTAACAAGTTCGAGCTTGCTCTGAGCTAAGTTACACCATTCAGCATTTGCAACTGTACCAGTAACCTTTCTCAACTGTTTTGGAATGCGTCCTTTGTTATTAATCGATGTGCCATGATAAACTTTAGTTGCTGGAGTAGAAACGCCTGGTACTGAACCACTGGTAGCACGATACACCTATACCGGTATGCTCGTGCGCATCTCAGAATTGTACGTGACGTCACCTGCGACAGAAATTCCAGCGTTCGCAATAGATTCTAATACATATCGGGGCGCTTTAACAAATTAAATTAGCTTAATTTTATGGCCTTTTCTATATTTTTCATGATGTAATATATGGTGTAAATCGAAATCCATGTAGTTTTGCCATCATTTATGCTATTCAAGGTTTATTTATAAATTGACAACATTTTTCTGTTGAACGAATTGTTCGAGGAATTGTCGCAATTCGCAATTGTCAGATAGGGATAGATACTTTCGCACTCCCGCTTTTGAATAAAATTATGTCTTAATTAAAGTATTTATTAAATAAAAGATGAGAAAAATACAAACATCGTATAGTTATAACATTATTACACTCAGGTGTTCCAAGCCAAATAAAACTTTTTAATTTTACTATCAAAAGAGACATCAGAGTACAGGAAAGGACAGCATGTTGTATTTGTCAGTTTTTTAATGAACAATAATGATTTAAATTTTTTAATTTGGCGTTTACGATACCGGAATACAAAAAGTTTTTACGAAATAATTGCACCCTAACATTTATTTTTTATAGTTCGTAAATTTTGACATTTTTTTGTTCTAGTTTTCTTCTACAATTATTAAAACTAATTTTTTTATTGAGGTCCCGCAATCTTATATACGTTCGCGTTCTACTTAGACAAAGAACTACTTCAAATGGAATGTTTCCTTTCAATTTTGAAATAGTTCTGTCAGCCAAATTTCGGAAAATGTTTTTCTCGTTGCATAAGAAAGTTCCATGCATGGCGTAAAATTCTGATTCAAGCTTAAGTGCGACTTCTAACAATTCTTCGTTAGGATGAATCAGGTGTAGTAATCAAATGTAGTTACAACGCTCGTTACATAATGTACTATTTTCGACTGCCATTTTTTAAAGAAGGCTATTATTTGACACTTTTCATGCGTCAAAGCCATGTTGATATTGTATACTATGCAAGATACATATTACTGCACCCTTCGGTCAAAACTATCACATATAATCTCATAAGAGCATTAATTCTTTCCGGAATTTTTTTTGAGTGCGTTCAAACAACGTCGTATGAATTTGCACGAGCGGGACGCGAGGGCAAATTAGGACGTTGTTGAATGCACGAAAAATAATTTCCGGATATGAATTAATTCTCGAATGCAGATTCGGTAAGAAAATCGTAACGACACAAACCCTAAAAAGAAGTAATGTCTACCTACAAAAAATTTCCAAGAAATTTTGTTGGTGTCTTGGATACGGCTCGTGAACTAATTTTTCTATTGGTCATTGATGAGTGTCGTACGATTTTCTATAAAATTTTGTGCGTTTTCAATTTAAAGCAATGAAAGCAGCCTGACCTGATTTTTAGTTCTCAATTTGAAATCGTGTTGACGTTTCTTAATCTCTTTTAGTATAATTATGTGGTAGTAGAACAAAGTATGTATAAAACTCGTATCTGACTTTAGAAACTCGTTGGATAAATAACTATTTAAACACTTGTCTGTCTGACTAACGACATCGACCTCCATACTAACAACCTCTGATTTGTGCTGTTGTTTTTACTTCCTTTTACGATAAAGGAAGTATTGGATTCACCCCAAAAATTCGAAATTGAGTTTTCAACAGATCTTCACGTTTTAGAGTCCCCTGATCCCAAAAAACATTTTTTTTTTCATTGGTCTGTGTGTCTGTCTGTGTGTCTGTCTGTCTGTCTGTGAACAGAATATCTCAAAAACGGAAAGAGGTATGGCGTTGAAACTTCATATATAAGTTTTGTGTACTACGCAGATGCGACAGCAAGCTTTTAAAGAAAATCGCATAACCGGAAGTAGGTGTTTACTCTTGTGATTTTTCAGTTTTTTTCGATTTTTTCAAAAACGGCTCTAACTATTTTTTTCAAACTTTACATTTTTATTACGTTTTTAATGTGCATTGACGTGAGATATGTGATTTTCCAGTTGAATGCTTCTAAAGTGGGTTTCTTTTGTTTTTTTTCTATTTTTTTTATTAACTCCTATTTTAAATAGAACACCCGGTATATTATTACATTTTTGAATTCTCCTTAAAATTTTAGAGAAAATTTGTCTCTTCAACTAACGCTCTATTTTGTACCGTTTTTGTAGAATTCGTAATTTTTGAAAAATTTTGACAAATGCTTAAAAATTAAAAATTAAATTTTTGACTAATTATAAGATCACTGTAAAAGGAAGTTGTGTGAGTGTATCACACCAGATTTTTCAGACACAGATTCATCCAATATTGCAGTGGATTCAGCAGAAAGTAATATTTCATGTACTGCACATCGTCGTGTTCTTTTTTCTAATCGAAGAGACCTTTCTTCTTTGTATATAGTTTGACCAGATTGAGGAATATTTAATGTAGGCATGACATCAGCCTTTAAATTTCTGCTGTTTTTTCGGTTGTAATTTAGTAACCGTTACTTTAAAGGTATTTGGAGACAGCTGGATTCGAAATGATTGGAACAAATACATGCTGAAAAAATTTAAAATTTTTGGTAATACGCATTGAAATAAGTGGTTTGAATAATAATTGTAGTTCACGTACCATTTTTCAAATTTATTTCATCTTGACGACGGCATGCAACAATCCATTGCTTTGCTAAATCATCATTTGTCGGAAACCTGAAGTATTTAATTTCAGTTCTCTTTGTCTTTTGGGTATAATTCTTGCAAGTAGCAACGACACAACTAGGCATTATGGCTAAATGTAACGTAAAACAATTACTAAATCACTTTAAAACTGTGCACGACCAGGTTACTACTGCAGAACTAACGCATCCAGCCTGACTTCCCGCGTGTTCTATGTCGTACGTGACGTCATGCGCGCGAATGAACGAATTTCAGTCACAAAGTCAGCATACCGGTATAAGTGTATCGTGACTGGTAGTAGCATTTGGTGTAGCGGCATCACTGATGGAATGGTAATAAATAAAGGAATGTTTGGAGCGAAACTGGATGAAATTGCTGCAACTGATGAAGTTTCCTTTGAAGAATTATTATCTTGTATTACATATTCTTGAGTTTTGGGAGTTAATGGCAGAGATCTTGGTTGTCGTAACTTATCCGCAGCATAAGTACTCCAATCACCATAATCTGACGTTTCAAGCACAGGTTCATTGCCATCAATGTTTGAGGCATTGGATATCACAGTAGAGGTAATTGGACGACTGCCTGCTACGCAATAACTCAAAATTACTTATTTGTTAAGCCAGTAGCACAATAAAATAGTACCTACCAGTTGTATCACTGTCAAATTCTGATAACCTGCCATATATTTCTTCAGAGCCGAGAAGTTCTTTCACCTCACAGTCTACAGGTGTAATGTCCATAATCTTGCGTGGGCCCCCTCCAGTGCCAAGTATGTAGCACTTTTCATCAGAAAATTTTTTCTTGGATACCTTCTTAATATTTTCATATTTTGCCCTTAATGCCGTTACATCTCTAAACACTTTACCGGATTTACAATTAAATTGCTTGGTAATTTCTTCCCATGCGGATTATTTCTGTTTCCAAACACTAGTGTCACTTTTCTTCGAGGCAATTATATCTTTGAATTGCTTGACCAAATCCAGCAACAGAATCTCCTCTTCTGCGGTGAAATTTGCACATCTTTTCTTTTTAGTGCTATTTTTAACACTTTCCTGCATGGTGAAACTTATTACACAGGAACGCAAACTGTAAACAATGGTAATGATTTTGACGTTTGGAGAACAATAGTATATTTCAAACCAAGGTAAGAAAGTGCAGTCTTGCATACCGAGCGCAAAGTTTATAAACCGAGCCGAAGGCGAGGTTTGTATTTGCGCAAGGTATGCAAGAGCACTTTCTTAAGGAAGTTTGAATACTATTTTTTTCCCAGCCGGCATCGTGGAGCAAAATTTGACACTATAAAAATAATTCAACAGACTGTTAAAGTTGTTAAAGGTGACAATATCCTGCAAAATATGCATGTTTTCCGATTTTATGCTGTTCTCAAAATGTTTCTAAACAGTTTTATTCATAAGTAACTCTGAAAACTTAAAAATTTTGTCGTTAAAAAATCGCTTTACTATTTATACTTTTTGAGGTTATGTCCACTAAGGTTAAACTGTCAAAGCAGTTTTGGTTGGATTCAAAAATAAAGCGCGGGCGCGCATGTGATTTTTAGCCTCTCCTGTCGTGAGTACGCATGCGCGAGATGTCAATTTAATTCCTTCGAATGAAGGGCCACTCACTTAAGGTTTCGTACTTACCTGCATCAAAAGGATGTGAACACTCACAGAATGCATTCCTAATTCCTCGTATAAACAGACTGTAACACAAGTCATAAAGTCAATTATCCGTCAACTATCAATATATCAGCTCCTTAGCATAGAACTTCGGCTTAGACCGCGTAGTAATTCGAGTAACCGCAGAAGCCTCAAACAATACATAATATATCAGCTGTCAGAATCAGCACGCGTCGGCAGTCAGCTAACATGCGGTACAGTTTCTTCATAAAAATTGCATGATTTACTTTCTTACCTAGGTGAGAAAAACGAACTTTCTTACCTCAGATGAGGTGAGCAATGCCTACTATTCTAACCGGCTGGGAAAAAAAGCTTTTTCTGTATTGATCCGATTCTAATTGTGTAATAAGTATAGCATGGATTTCAAATTATGTCGGCATATTTCAATTTGGTACGTACAAGTGAACTAAAAGGGTTATTAACTTGTCAATACAATTGAATGAATGCATTTAGCATAGGGAAATCTATTTAATTCTATTATTTTTTTTAATTTTTACCTGCTACACCCTCTATTTACTGGGAAATGCAGTGTTGGTGAAAGAATAAATTGTGGCGATGCACTACTGAGCTATACTGAATACGAACAACTTTACTATATATATCTTTTAAAACCGCTAAAAAGAAATGGACAAAAAAAGGTTTAGATAAATTCACAAAATTTGTAAAAAAAATATCACCAACAATTTGACACTGGTGGTAAACATGGATTATTATTAATTAGAGCTGCGTTAACAATGAATGTTGAAATATAAAGAAGAAAAATGTTTCAAACTAAATTATGCACAACCAAACATACACTAGACCAAAAATAAGAGATGTACCAAAGAGAATTAAAGGTAAAACTATCATTGATTTAAAGAATTAAAACCACTAAAGTCAACTATCACAGAAAATCATACGGGGTATATACAGCGTCGGACTGGCAAAATTTGACCTACCGGGCAAAGGATGCATGTGGCCTCCACATGTAAAAATAAGAGAAAAAGGGGGGGGGGAGCACACAGGCCTGCCGGGAGCTGTAGGGACCTCGAAGACCGAAAACGCACCCTTCTTACCAGTAATGGCACAGTACAGTAATGGCAGGTGAAAGTACAACAAAATCAATAACTACGATAAAGAAAACGATGAGCAATGTGAAACAATTTTTTGGCTTCGCTTAATTGTTTCGCCAGTTACCAATTTATTTCCGGGCCAGCCTGTATACTCTCCCCTGAATTATTATTCGCTATATTTCAAACGATATCAAATCTTGCTTTGCGCGAGCTCTCTGATTTTGGTTTTCCCAAAATAATTCGTTATCATTATGCGCCAGCCGCAGCGGTCTGTTTCCGCCCGCGATTTCATTTACCTTTCGCTTTCGGTTGAAGTAACTCGCTTCTACGAAGGCATTCCCGCGTGCTACTGCACCAATTTTTAATTAACTTCGTTTGTGAGCTGATGACTGAAATCAGGTATGTCTACGCTACTTGTTGATATTCATTTTAGTAATTTTCCGTTTTTATTAGCTCTTTAACGTTATTCTTTGACGTAATTTTTCAACGTCACTTTTAAACGCCATTCTTTGATGCCGTTTTTTTTTTGACGACTCCTTATTTGGGTTTCCTAATTAACACCCTAATCAATAACTTGGACCAGCAACTCCTTTCTGGAATGTCACCTTGAGCTGGCCAAGTGGTACACGGAGCGTCCGTTCCCTTATCAACTTTGGCCACGAGGTTTGTGCTGCTGAAGGCTGTTACGTTAAGATTATCCTGGACCAATTATTCATCGCCTACATTCGACTTTTTTGTCACAACCAGGTTAGTCTCATTACAACTTTTGATGATAACTTCGCCTGCCCATGAATTGTTGGCGGAATCGATATCAACGACGCTTCATCACCGTTAACCGATTTACCAGTTACAAATTTAATTTACGCTTTATAAATTGAAAACTTAATGTATTAATTGTTCCGATTTACAATTTACAAATTTAAAACTACGCTTTATAAATTTAAAACGTAATGTATTAACTATTCATAAATCTATGTTTTATAAATTTAAAACATAATGTATTAATTGTTCCCAAATTTACAATTCACAAATTTATAGTTTTGCTAATTGAACACATATTAAGAATTTTGTAAAAAGTGCTTTCACGCCATTTTATTATCATTACCGAGATAACGGCTAATACATATGACAGTGGTAAGCTTATCCCTTCATGGAGTTGTGATCACATTCAATCCAAGAGCCCAAAAGAGGTTCACATATTTTTGCTGTGCGTGTTTTCAGCATAATATGTAATATATTGTCTTCAAATAATTTAATACTGTGACAAACAATGTAAGGACTGAATACCGATGTTGCAAGCAATTATTAATTGTTGATTTAATAAACTTACTTGTTTGCTACGATTTTATTTATCTTTTTTTGAAATCTGTGATTTCTGGCGCCCTGTGTTTTTTATAAAGAGCTTGCAGTAGTACAGCTGATGATAGGAATCTGCGACCAAGGCCACCGAGATTAAGCTAGCTAGGTCATTACGGTGAGTACAAACATTACAGAGCTACCGTGGTGTATAAATGATAAGGGGGTTGATCTGCGATTACACTACCATTGATTATTATTAGTGATCGATCGCAGGTTGGCTTCTTTATTGTTTCAAATGGAAATACATAGTATATTATAGACCAAGGTAGAGAAGACATTTTTCTCAGTCGAGCAGAATTATTTCCCGAGATGCGAGGCATCAAGTGAAATAAGTTGCGATGCTGATAAGTCTTCTCTACAGTGGTTTATACAGGGTGATTTTTAAGTTGATTCTTTCCGTTTACCAGAACATAAAGCTAAAAAAATAAGAATTGTTTTCATTTATCACTTTTGCGAAATATCAAAACTAATGGTGGTTCAGATTGTTAAAGTTTCAAATTAAGAACTAAAATTACTTAACAAAAGTTAAACTAAACTTCATCTAACTTAAACTATATGTTTAAAATGATCACCATTCGCTTCTACACATACGTTCCGCGTATAAGAGCGATGCGGCAGCGGCATTTTGACGACACTCCCAGTAAATAATAAGCATATTTACTAATTCATTATTTTGACAAACATGAACCATTATTGTAGTAATAACATTAATAAATTATAATGGAAAACTAATTGGCAGGTCATTGCTTGACAACAGAGATAAACAATAATAAAATTGTCCAGCAGCCTTTGCGCCAAAGTTTAGTTTTTAATTTGAAACTTTAACACCATGTACCTCCGTTAGTTTTAATATTTCAGAAAAGTGGTAAATGAAACAATGCTTATTTTTTTACCTTTATTTCCTGGTAAACGGAAAGAATCAACTTAAAAATCAACCTGTATATCATTGTTTCCACTACTAGCAGTTTTATTCCTTTTATAATTAATTGCTTTTACATTAATAACAAATAAAATCATTACTAACCAGTAGTTAATAATGTGTTTTCATTATTAACCAGTGGATAATAATGAAATATTATTAACCAGTAGGAAAGAAATTCATCTTCTTGGCCCGAAAACAAAGTAAATAATGATATCGTTTAATGCTACCTAATAGTGGAAAAAATATACAAATAACGAAAAAATATTCTTTATCTATGATGATTTATAAACTTTGAGTTTGGAACAATTATAATGAAAAAATATAGATAATTATGATTACACGCTTTGACCTTATAATAACTTTTACACTCTATTCCATTATAATAATTATACTTCACAGTATGAATCAGATCAATAGTTTTGATTTTAAAGAGACTGATCTATTTGCTAACTTGTCAATGATTTCGTCGAAGTTCAAGCTTTGTCTAGATGGCAGCATAGATAAACCAGCTGCGCAAACCCCACACATACAATCATGTTCATTCCACAACTACTAAGAAATAATAGATGCATGATGCATGCACAAACAAAACTGGGACAATACTTTGACACAAAGTTTGAATTTTTTTTGAATTTTGTAAAAACATTTGTGCATTTTTATGTTTATAGGTATTTTCGAAAAAATATTGTGTGGACATTTTGGCCTCCAAACTGGATTGGCCTACCGGGCATTTGCCCGGTTGCCCGGTGGGCCAGTCCGACACTGGGTATATAAGTAACAGTTAAACAATAGCACTCAGGATAAAATGAGAAACAAAAGGATAAGAAGTGTGGAAACAAAAGAATTTAAAAGAAACTTCAATGAATACAAGAACATAAATCGCATCATAACATAAGAAATAAGAAGAGATATAACACAAATTGATTTAAAGAAACGATAAAAACAATAAAAATATGAGAGTTATAAAAAAACTCTTTCCTGGCAGATCACCTATAAATCAGACGAAAATAGAGTCCGAAATATTAAGAATAATCGAGAACTGTTATACAATTGTATAAGAAGCTAAAATCCCAGAACTAAATGTGAACGAACAAGGAAAAAATCCGAATCAATGTAAAAAATCCAATTATTATAATAGATTAGATCCAAGCATCTCTACAACAAATGATCGCACGCCTGAAGAAGATCGAATCACCAGTGAAATGTTAAATTACAGAGGTCATATGTACATACGTGGAAGCTTTAAAACTCCTTTTAAATTAAAGTTGGAAAAATTCGCTTTCGGCTCGGTTTATAAACTTTGCGCTCGGTATGCAAGACTGCACTTTCTTACCTTGGTTTGAAATATACTATTTCCTAGTTTGCTGTCTTAACAAATCGTTACCGCATCCATTTTGAGTGCGGCCATGAACCATTACCAAACCCGAAATCAACTTTTTTTCGGTTGGTGACATTGCACGAAATATCAGTGTGAGTTTAAGGTTATAGCCAATGACACTAATGACAGTAAATTAACCGTAGCATTTTCGCCGTATTTCTGGCGGAGTGCAGGAAATTTCTGAATTCATTGTGAAGCGCTAATCCACACTAATTTTACAATTTCACGTGCGAACGCTTGCGAAAAATGACATTTATGGTGAGTCTATTTGATTCAAATTTAAAATTTTGTTTTAAATGTATGCTTTGCAATAAAACTGTTACCAACTGTTACAAAATCCCCAAAATGATCAAAATTGATTTTATTTGTAGTAAACAGGTATTTAACTTGCAAATTAGAAAAAATTACATAAAAAACTCGTTTTATAAAACTTCCGAGCACTAGTCCTTCACAGCACTCCTGCCTTCGGCAGTCGTGCTGCAAACTGGACTCGTGTCGAAATACAAGTTTTATAAAACTCGTGTTTTAATATACTATTAAGGTAGCTATTGTCTTTATTAGAGTGCTTTATTAACCAGGCAAGCTTATCCCACTAGATTTTGTGTCGCAGGGATTTTAGCGCCATGCCGTTGGCTGCGCTGACCGGTAACCGTGCGTTCTGTCGTCTGTCAACCAAGCAAGACTAGAAACCGTTGGAGTACGTCCTGCTCGATCCAGACGAACACTGCAAGCTGATTTAAATCTTGGTGCATTCCATTACGATGCTAATTATAATTACAGTCTTCATCCAATTGTGGTTATTGAAATCTATATACAGTGTACCTATAGATGTTGTTCTGTGCTGTCAGTTCTATTGAGTTCTGTCACTCGTCACTGTTGTTTGAACTAAGGTACTATTAGCGTTTTCTTGTTTGAACCACTTGCGTGTTAGGTAACAGTGTTTTATGTTTCGATTTTGTCTGCTTTCTTTTTATTTGTTTAAAAGCCAAACTTTTTAAGACGCTACAATTAAATTATATGATCGTTGTTTTTCCGACTTACCGTATGCTAATTGATAAGTAACTAGAATTTGAATTTGCCGCTACTTCCAGTAACTCAAAATGGCGGACGAGCTTGCTCGTATAAATATAGTACCTTAGTCTTATAGGTCCGGTGTTAATGAAGTCATCACTGATTATTATAATTCTTTGTGCATTCTTTTTAATTTGACTGAACTATCAAATCGTAGAACATTACTTTTGATAATTTTTCTATTTAATTTAATTAATTACCATCTTGACGCCCCTACACTTTTATCTCAATCGCAATTCCGACTGCCTGATTTAAGGACCAGATCCCAATTTTCATTTTCATACCTGCTCTCTAGGACTAACGTGCATTTCAAATCGCCTATTCTAGCAATGTCAAATGCGTTCAGTAAAATGGAGTAAATGGACGTAAATATTGATATATTTTCGCTCACAAGTGGTGAGTTTCGTGCTGCAATTTCCGACTGAAGTAGTTTTGTACTCGGGGGAATTTGTGATTATTATATTATAATATGTGGATTTAGGCGGTGCATTTCGTTTTATTATTATACTGTTTCACTGTTGTGGTGGTCATAGTTTGGTTTAGGAGATAATCAGTTATTTAGTTTTGTTTGATTTAAGTCTTGGCGACACTAATTTAGTTATTAATTTGTTTCCTGTAATTGGGAATTTACTTCCCGTTGGACATAAATCTATTTATTATTATTATTATTAAATCTATTTATTCCTATTAAACAGAAAATTTTGTTCTTTGTAATTCTTGAGATGCAAGAAGACAAAGTTGAGGGTTTTTATGTTTGACAAGCGCAAGTACATTGGAGATTCTAAAAATTCTAATTTTAAAAGCTTTGTACATTAAGAACTTAAATATTACAAAACAACAAAAAATTAAATAATTTTATAAGAGTGGAACCAATTTTTTTTACAAATTCTGAGCAAAAGGAACGCCTCCACTTTCGATACATGCGGCAGTTCTTCGCAGTATTGCTTGTCGAACACACTGGTATAGTGGACAGCACGACCAATTGGCAGCGCCTCAGGCTGCAAATATAATACTAAGCACTTGTTGTTCAGTGCCAACTCGGGTGAGCCAGTAATGGGCAGTATTTAAGAATATTTTACGAAAAATTTAAAACCCAAACTTTTAAATAAAACACTGACTAAACTTATACATTTATATTTAAACAATAAAAAATATGTACTACATACAGACGCACCAAGTTTGTTTATAAATCAATTTGTAAAATAATCAAATTGAATTAGAAATATCACATTTATTGCCTACCATTTATTTAATTTAATTTATAATACTACATAAGTTACAAAATATCGACTAAACACTTACAAGCTAGTACTATAAAAAAAAGTAAACTAATCCTCATCAAAGTCATTAAATTCTGTGTCATTTTCTGAACTGCTGTTACCCAAAGAAATAATCAGTGGTTTTACGGGGGGCAGTATAAAATAAGAATTTTCTAGTTTGATAACATGGTCGACACAGTTTTTCCAAATATCAGTGGCCTTTAGTTCGTCCACTACATGACGTATAAGTGGAATAATAGTTTTACTAAGGGTTGGAGTTCTGTTCTGTTTTCTGATACGAGATTTTAATCAACCCCACACAAGTTCAATAGGGTTAAATATGCAATAGTAAGGTGGGAGTCTCAAGACTGTATGTCCATGTTGCCGAGCAAGTTCATCAGTAACGTATGTTACTTTAATATTTTTCTTCTTTATCAGATCAAGTAGCACTTCTTTTTTGGGAATTTTTTCTGGAATGTCAATATGATTTTCCTTCATAAACTTCAACATGTCGTCCTTTTTTGTTCCCATAGATGGAATTTTTTGCAGTTGACGGGAATGGTAGCTAGCATTATCCATTACAATAACTGTATTTGCTTGAATATTTGGAAAAAGTTGCTCGGTAAACCACTGCTCGAATAAAGATGACGTCATATCCTCATGGTAGTCTGCCGAGCTATCTGAAATATTTTTTGCACTACACATCAACGCGTTTTCAATAAAACTATCCTCGCTGCCGGCATGCACAACAATGATTCTTTTTCCTCGAGACGGTGGAGCATCTAGACTACTTTTTGCGGAATGATCAGTCCATCCTTTTTTGACATCATGAGTGTCATACCATGTTTCATCTAAATATACAATTGGTCGATTTTCTGATCTATACCTTTTCAATTCCGACAAGTATGCTGATCGAAGAGCCACTATTCTGCTACATTCCATAATTACCGAACGTTTGTTTAATTGTTTAAAACGAAATCCTAACTCGTGTAATAATTTTGATAATGTACGTTCGTCTTTGTATGGGTACTCCACTTCGTCTTGTTGAAGTTTTTCTTGTAACAATGCAAAAGTTGGAACTTGTTTTGATTTATACAAATCGTATACCTTCTGCCGTACAACCTCCTTCGTTGCGTTATCAATATGGCGTAGTTTACCAATGCAATATTTTTTTCGGTTTTGGGTATGGTCTGTAGGTTTACCTACCGCTACAATTCGGCGGATTGTCGTTTGTGAAACACCAGTCAGCTCGGAAATTCTTATTACAGCATCTGTGTGTTGCAACATCTCCTTCTTTAAAACCTCATACATATTCAATAACATTTGCTGGGAATGAAGTGGCAGATCTTTGTTATTTAAAACAAATTCATCTTCAGAAGAAGATTCCAAAGTGTTGAAATTTTCTATTAACGAATAGAAGAAATAACGTAATTATTATACCAGAATTTAAAATGTAATTAAAAGTAAGTATTACTAACCTCTTAACGAATTACTATCGCTATTTTGCACATCTTCTTGTACAGCATCAACAACCTCCATATCGGTATCCTCGAACGGTCTTTAAAAAGCCATGTTTCAAAACCACTAATACACTTAATATTCCAGGAGGAATAACAATCTGAACCATTTAAAACTACAAGAATACCCTATTTATATATAGGGCTTATTGCAGTTCTAATTACTATAATTAGCGAAAGTTTAGTATTATATACCACCAGGTCCAATTTCCAAATCAAATAAAACTTTCACCCTTTTATAATTTACTTTTAACGCTGTGTATATAAATAATTATATCCTGAACTAACTTTAATGCATTTTTAAGGAGACGGAACTTTAATTAGCATGATTTATAGATTCCTATGAAATACCGTTGCATTCAAAACAGAAAGTCATAATTATCTTTAATAGTGTTTTCAATACATAACTTCGGACGTCGAACGCCCGGCCGGCCCTGGAACTGCGATCCCCTGCATACTTCACCTGTTAAGTTGTAGTTAATCCTAAAAGATTTAAGGTATTAGTACTTTGCAGCTACTGGCGAGCCCGATGCGAGCCAACTAGCCGTGCGGTCGACTATAAACGTGGACGAAAAATAATTAAAATAAGCATACATCAAAGCCTTCAACTTTGCCTTGTTGTATCTCACAAAGTTAAAGGAATAGAAGATTCAATTATAAAAGTTCTTGAAATCTATTAGCTTCGAAAATTTTTCTATTTATACTTGTTATACCCTGTATAGGGTGTGCTTGCAATAGATTCTTTGGATAAAACCTTTGTAATTTTAAAGAAATAATGGGATTATGAGGTCTTAGACTTTTCAGTTTGATATTTTTCACAAGTATTTGCATTTTAACTACATCTATAAAAACATGACGTTTATTAAAATTACAAAAAAGCAGAAATTATTTCTTTGAGTTCCAAATAAAAAATGGGAAACAATGTTGATGGTAAATTTGCAATACAGATATCATCTAACAGACCAAAAATATTCAATTTGTGTTATTGTTTTTGAGTTGACATGTTTTGCTGCCAAATTAATAACGTTTTCCGGATGCTGATCATGTAAGTCAGTGATACAGCCTTAGTAACAAAACGTGTAAGTCGGTGATTATATTTGTTTGCTGCTTTTTCTTGACAACGGAACTTAATACTATTATTAAGTTCCTAGGATAATAAAATTAGCAAAGCAAGATGCAGATTTAGACGAAAATTAATCCTGGTGACAGGTGACAAACCAAACGAATTTTTAAAAAATCTAGGACAATTTTGATAAGCAGCGGGAAAAATATAATAAGATAACTCGGAATGTATCGCCTATTAACATTTTCGGCAGGCAACAAGCCGTGACTTCGTCATGGCTTGTACCTGCCTACCTCAAATGTTAATAGGTCCTTACACTCCTTGTGACTTAAATAGCTATTATAATAATTAAGATGCATGTGGTGTTGCAAAGCAGTTCGTCAGTAAAGAAACATTAAAAATATAAAACGTTGTAGCCAAGTCATTGCTAAATATATCAACTGTACGCTGTATGTGGCAGCTGTAAAATTGCACAACACTCGGTTTGCATTGTTCAGTTAAACTATCGTCAGAAGTTGCAGACAAAAAACGAATGCTATTATTTTTAGTGTCGTTTTAAATGTCGCAGTTTGCCATAATTAAAATGCCCAGGTGTCTCCTCCGCACAATTCAGAGAAAGTCGGGACCTCTTCGGAAAAGGTGCTCATTTTGCGGGTGTATTTAAATTTTAAATTCTCTTACGTAAGTTTAATTGCATAAAATTCGTATTGTTTTTGAGCCAGCGTGCAATCAACAATGTGTTTCTGAACTTTAATGCCTCATGAACACTTACACGATAACTTAATTGCACGTAATTAACTTTTTGCATGAATGACCTGGTATTTAAAGTGCTAACGTTAAAATATCACTCAATTTTGTTTCAAAGCAACTGAGTGTATAAATGACAAATTTTCTAGGTAAAGCAGACAAATTTACCTTGACTTATTGCAATAAATGTTCAAAATTCCAGAAATAGAAATAATGAGCTTGGCTTCAACGTACTATAACACAAATCTTGCTAGAATGAGGCAGATTATAAGCATTAGTTTAATTCATATAAATCCTAACCAGGAAAAGGTACAATTAGACAACTCTTTCTCAAATATTTACAATTGGCTATTCTCATAATTATGGGGATCTTATCGCTTGTATTCAAATTCAAATTCTATATAGAATCAATTAAGTTTATAATAAAGTGTTTGAAGCTTCATTTCCTGTCAGTTCTGCACAAGCAAGAAGGAAGTTGCCACAATTAATAACTTGAATATTAAATGTTACTTTTAAGCAATATTTATAAGGTTACCAAAACGGATATATAGCGATTCTGAAAGTTGGCCGTTAAAGTGTTTAATTAATATCCGCTAGCAATTAATTGAGCAATCACGTCTGGCTTATCTTAAGCTCAAATACTACTGAACAACTAAAACACAAACCTTAGCAACCACCATAAAATAGTCGAGAGTGGAAATAAATTTGAGTTACAAAAACTGTAAAAGGTCGATAAATAATCGTAAATACCAAA
This sequence comes from Agriotes lineatus, assembly GCA_940337035.1. Classification (NCBI taxonomy): domain Eukaryota; kingdom Metazoa; phylum Arthropoda; class Insecta; order Coleoptera; family Elateridae; genus Agriotes; species Agriotes lineatus. The sequence continues at coordinate 253,173 of CALNHX010000151.1, forward strand.
TATAATTTTGCCAAATATGTAATATCAACGCAGCTTCTGTAGTTGCGGCACTTGATTTATGGTAGGTATAAAAGAAGCTGCAAATATGATGACCCAGAGCAGGAATCATCAAAGCATTTAGGTAATTTAATTAGAGCACTTCGCGGAAACGTCTGTAATTTAGGTAAGTTATGGTTGCGTATTTAATTTTTATAAGAAAAATTCTTTCTTATTCCATTGGTCTAATGGTTTAGCCGAAGTCCAAATTTCATGGAAATTTTAAACAGCAAACTGTTCACGTATTGTTCTTACAACATTTGCAGCATTGAGTGCTAATTTCTACTAGAGTCAATATTACTCGTAGCTAGATGAAAAAAGAAAAGCACAGATTACTTTGTCATTTATAACTGTATAAGCACAAGTTAACTGTAATTTAATTTCTAAAAATCTGGTGTGATACACACACACACAACTTCCTTTTACAGTGATCTTATAACTGGCCAAAAATTTGATTTGAAATTTTTAAGTATTTGTCAAAAATTACAAATTCTCCAAAAACGGTGCAAAATAGAGCGTTAGGTGAAGAGACAAATTTTCTCTAGAATTTCAAGTTAAATTCAAAAATGTAATAACATAGCGGGTGTTGTATTTAAAATAGGAGTTAATACAAAAATAGAAAAAAAAAACAAAAGAAACCCATTTTAGAAGTATTCAACTGAAAAATCACCTATCTCACATCAAAACACATTATATATATATATATATATATATATATACAGCCTGTTTTAAACGAAGTGTGCACTATTGCTAACTTCTTTATTATTGGACGTACGATATCGGTTAAATTAGCAAACTAGTTGCATTTTTTCTGTTGATTAGAATGGCGAAAACAGAAAAACAATTGAACATCGCCTTCTCGCGAAATTTGGAAAAGTTTACTTTTGTTAAATGGAACACCCTGTATATTTTTCCAAAAGTTAAAATAAAAATGAATTTGTGATATAAAAGTTTTAATACACTATTGTCTTAAAATGAATACTAAAGAAGTTATCGCAAGTTTCAGTTTTGTATAAATTGTATTTTATTTTCAGGTAAACTACTCTTTTTGTTCATGACACGGCAAAATTTTATTAAGAAAAGTTGTTCAGAAACAGAAATTATGGCCCTATACAAAATTTCAGAAAGATCTGTCGATTTAGATTAAATGTTTAATAAATTCAATAATAATAATAATAATAGTTTCTTCTAAGTCGACATATCTTTCTGAAATTTTGTATAGGGCCATAATTTCTGATTCTGAACAACTTTTCTTAATAAAATTTTGCCGTGTCATGAACAAAAAGAGTAGTTTACCTGAAAACAATTTATACAAAACTGAAACTTGCGATAACTTCTTTAGTATTCAATTTAAGACAATAGTGTATTAAGACTTTTATATCACAAATTCATTTTTATTTCAAGTTTTTGAAAAATATACAGGGTGTTCCATTTAACAAAAGTAAACTTTTCCAAATTTCGCGAGAAGGCGATGTTCAATTGTTTTTCCGTTTTCGCCATTCTAATCAACAGAAAAAATTCCACTAGTTTGCTAATTTAACCGATATCGTACGTCCAATAATAAAGAAGTTAGCAATAGTGCACACTTCGTTTAAAACACCCTGTATATATATATATATATATGACTCTACATTCCTTTAGAAATTGTAGCCGCTCATTCATGTGAGCTCTGGAAACTCATTTATTGTGGTGAGTTAGTCTACGTTCTTCCATTCTTAATTTATTCTAGTCTGTTGTTGGTCTTTGCTTCTTCCGTTAATTTCCTCCACCTGTCTCGGTCCTGTACCTTGTCCCACCATGTTTGTATCTCCAGTCTCCTTATATCCTCCAGTACCTGATCTTCCCACCTGCTTCTCGGTCTCCCCCTTCCTCTCGTGATATCTGGTCTCCATGTTGTAATTTTTTTTACTTCCTTATTGTCTCCCATTCTCCTTATATGGCCGTACCATTGGAGTCTTTGCACTTTTATGGTCTTCACTACATCTTCTCCTTTTAGAATGTCTTTTATTTCAAAATTCATTAATCTTCTGTATTCCCCATCAGTGACTTTCTTCAATCCATATATTCTTCTTACTATCTTCCTTTCGAATATTCGTAACTTTTCATCTTCTAGGCTTGTTAAATTCGCTGTCTCCGCACCATATGTAACTACCGGTTTAATAGCTGCCTTATATACCTTAATTTTTGTGTTTATGCTTATATTTTTGCTTTTCATTATGCTTTTGTATTTATAATAAGCTTTGTGCCCTGCCTGTACTCTGTGGTCAATCTCAATATTTCTGTCGCTTTTGCTGTTAATTATTATTCCTAAGTATATAAAGTTTTCTACTACTTCAAATTCAAAATTTCCTATTTTTACTGCTTTGGTTGTGGTTCTTCTATTTCCTCTCCTTATTTCCATGTATTTGCTTTTTTCTTGGTTTATTGTGAGACCTTTTTTCTTTGCCGCTTGTTCAATATTTTTAATTGCTTCTTCCAAGCTTCTTCTGTCTCTAGCTAGCACAGTGAGGTCGTCTGCGTACGCTACTACTTGTGTCGCTTTGTTGATGATTGTTCCCTTAAACTTGCACTCTTTAATTACTGCATCTAGTGTTAGTATAAACAGTGTTGTTGATAGACCATCTCCCTGTCTCACCCCAAGATTAATTTCAAAGTCTTCGGTTTCTCCTTCTTCTGTCCTGACTGTTGCTTGTGAATTTTTCATGGTCATTTCTGTCAATCTTATTAACTTTTCCGGTATCATCATGCTCTTCATGGCTTTTATTACCTGTGTCCTGTTTAGGCTATCAAATGCTTGTTTGAAGTCAATGTACACCATTTTCAGATCAGCTCCATACTCATAAAACGTTTCAATTGTTTGCTTCACTATATGCACAGCGTCTACGGTAGACCTTCCTCTTCTGAAGCCGTACTGGTAGTCTCCCATTTGTGTCTCCGTGTACACCATTCATCTTTTATTTATTATCGTAGTCATTATCTTATATACAGCACTGAGCAGAGTGATTCCCTTATAGCTTGCACAAGCTTTTGGATCGCCTTTCTTGTAAAATGGCACAATTATTCCTTTTTTCCACTCACTGGGCATCTTTTCTTCTTTCCAGATATGGGTTAGTAGTTTGAATATTCTTTGGCTTAAAGCTTCTCCTCCATATCTTATCAGCTCGTTTACGATGTTATCCTTTCCACCTGATTTGTTCCTCTTAAGCTGTGCTATTACGTCATTGAATTCTTCTTCCGTGGGTGTATCCGCTCCTTCTTCTTCTGTATGGTTTTCCAAGTTTTCGTCTTTTTCCTCTTCAATCACCATCTTGTTGTCTGTTAGTATTTCCTTAAAGTGATTCATTCACTCTGTGTTGCTTATATTTGTTGTATTTTTTTTCACGTTTTGTCTTTTGTTATATCTATATAATTTGGTGTTATTTTTATTATCTTTTTCCATTGCGTCTATTATTTCTTCAAGCCATCTTGTCTTCTTTGTTTTTATTAGTTTCGTACTGTCTTTTCTAATTTCTTGATATGCCCTATGGTCTGCTTCATTCCTTGTTCTTAACCATTTCAATCTATCTACCTTCTTTTCTGTATTATTTCTCGGCATTGTTCGTCAAACCATTCCTTTGTCTTTTCTATGGATTTTTTGCCTATTATTTTGTGTACTGCGTCTTCGATACCTTTTTTTATGTTGCTCCATTCTACATCTATGTTGTCGCCTTCTGGTCTTTCTGCTAGTTGTTTTTTATTTCCTCTTGGTATATTGCTTTCTTTTCTATTATCATCTCAGTTTTCCATCTCTTTGTGTTTGTTTGTTTTTTCCATCCTCCTACTATTCTTAACTTAAGCTTTGCTATCACTAGAACGTGGTCTGTTCCCACATCTGCTCCTCGGTACGATCTTACGTCCTGTACCATTTTTTGTCTTTTTTTACCTATTAGGACGTGGTCTATCTGATTTCCAGTAGTTCTGCCTGGTATTAGCCATGTTACTTTATGCTGTGGTTTATGTTGAAATTTTGTACTAACTATGTACATTTCCATTTCCGTTGCTAGGATTCCCAGTCTGGTTCCATTGTTATTTGTTTCATTATGCACTGTTTCTCTTCCGGCTACTGCTCTCCAATATTCTTCCTTTCCCATCTTTGCATTAAAATCCCCCATGAGGATAAGCGTGTCGTGTTTTGGAATTTTTTCGCAGACCGCGCTTATTTTATCATAAAACCCGTCTTTCTCTTCTTCTTCTGCTGTCTCTGTTGGCGCGTAAGCATTTATGATTGTGATGTTGACTATATCATTTTTTAATCTGATATATGAAATTCTCACATTTATTCTCTTGAATTCCATTAAGTTTCCTCTTACGTTTTTGCTGATCAGAAATCCAGTGCCATTTCGCCCTTGTTTATCTTCTCCTCCATACAGCATTGTATATTTTTCTCTGTCGATCCTTCCCTCTCCTTCCCATCGTGTTTCCTGCAGAGCCAGTATTTCTATTTTATATTCTGTAATTTCTCTGGCGACTTCCTCTATCTGAAAGCGTTTTTATGTTCCAGGTTCCTATTCGTATTATTCTACCTTCCTTTTTCCTCTTCCCATTTACCATTTTATTCGTTTTCCTCTTCGTTGCCTTGGCGTCATCGTCGTTGTTCGTCCGTCTGCCTTTTCTTGTTACCAGTTTTTTCGGTCCGTTCTCGTGATTTTCTTCTGTTGTTCATTGAGGGCTTCGCTCTCCGGGGATCTTTCATTCACCGTGCGTTTCTTGTCCTTTTGGTTTTCCCTCTCTTTATTTCCAGGGCTTTCAAGTTCCTCTACTCCGTATGTATGTCCGCCCACTACCAACTTGTTGTATCTGAGATATGCTATATGTCCTCTTTGTTTTGCCTGCTTTAAGTGGGGAATCAAAAGTTTCCTTTCCTCTTGAACTTATTTCGTATAATCATCATTGATCCAGATATCTTTTCCTTTTAATTCCTTGCTCCGTTTAAATATTTCCAGTTTCTTATTCCATGTTTGCAGCTTAACCAGGATTGGTCTCTTTTTGTTGGGTTTGAAAGTTCCCAATTTCGTAATTTCCTTTATGTCAACCTCTGGATTAATTTCTACTCCCATTTCCCTGTACCTTCATTTTTACTTGTCCCTGTTCTTCCTCGTCTATATCAGTTAAGCCTTGCACAATAATGTTGTTTCTCCTTATTTCTCTTTCAACATTTTCTAGTCTTCCTTCTTGATACTTAATTATCTGTTTTAGTTTTCTTGCTTTAACGCATTTATTGTCTCCGTACTTTTATCCAATTTCTCTTCGACCGCTGTTAATTTTATGTTTATTTGCGCAAACATTCTTCTTATTTCTTCCATATTTTCATCTTCAGAACTCATTTTATTGTGTTAAATTTAATTTTTCGTTCCGAAAAGTTCTTAATACGTGGCTGTTTCTTATTTACTATTATTAAGCGTGACCCTAAGGCCCTGAACACACGGGATTCCGTATCCCAGATTCGGTATGCGGGATACAGAATCTGGGTCTGTTCAAACACGACGACTGAATCTCAGACGCGGGCCTTCAGTCACTTGCAGTGCCGTGCTGTTATGGAACTAGCATTGCTGTTCTTTGTTTTTGTCGAATTAGTCTAGATGTGCTGTATTTAAAGTCAGGGATTGGGCTTTACTAAGCTATTAAATTTTTAATTGTCAAATAATGTACGCTCTATGATCGTTGTATAGTAAGGAACGCCTTGCTTATTCGATTTAAATAGAAGTTGAAGAAAATCTGCTACGCTTATGATATGATATCATATGTTCTGGCTGGCAAAAGTAGGCGTGTCCAGGCCGTGGTACACGCGGACTCATATCCTCTATATGCTCCAATGGCATATCGGTATCCCAGATACAGAATTTGTCGCCGGCGCCGGCGGCCGAAATGGAGAGATAAGGAAAATCGGCCGCCGGCGACACATTCTGTATCTCGGATACCGATTTACCATTGGAGCATATAGAGGATATGAGTCCACGTGTACCACGGCCTGGACACGCCTACTTTTGCCAGCCAGAACATATGATATCATTTCATAGGCGTATCAGATTTTCTTCACCTTGTATTTAAATCGAATAATCAGTGCTTAAATAAGACTACTGAGATCCTCTCCACTATAAAAAAGAGGAAATTGGAGTACTTTGGTCATGTGATGAGGGGAAAAAAGTACCGGCTTCTACAAAACATCATTCAGGGCAAAATAGACGGCAGCCGGGGACCAGGCCGGAGAAAAACGTCGTGGCTGAAAAATCTACGCGACTGGTACAAAATTAACTCATGCACACTTTTTAGAGTTGCCGTCGATAAAGTACGCTTGGCTTTGTTGGTAACCAACGTTCTGGAAGGACATGGTACCTAAGAAGAAGAAGTGCGTTCGTTACTATACAAAGGTCATCGAGCGTACATTATTTGACCATGAACTTAGTCAATCCCTGACTCTAAATACAGCACATCTAGACTAATTCGACAGACACAAAGAACAGCTATGCTAGGTCCATAGCAGCACGGCACTGCAAGTGACTGAAAGCCCGCGTCTGAGATTCAGTCGCCGTGTCTTAACAGACTCAGATTCTGTATCCCGCATACCGAATCTCGGATACGGAATGCCGTGTGTTCAGGGCCTAAGGCGCCAGCTGTTTCTTTATCTTCGTACTACGGAAAGAGGTCGGGCCCGGTCGCATATACGTATTCTGCAGACGCATAAGCTATCATGACAACTGTTCGGCTAAAATCGGAAATTGATTAATATAGGGCCAATGAAATTTTCAGTAAAGTGCAGACACAGAGAGGCATTAGACGTCTGCAGTTTACTCAGTGTTTTCACTTTTACATGGCATTTTATGGTTTTTTGAGCAGTCAAAGAAATAATTGTTAGTTGGTGTAAAGACCAATTAAAGTGTCTATTGTACTATAGTGTCTAAATATGGAAAGTATGTTATCAGGATATTGAGAGTAGGTACAACTTTATAAACTACGCAACTGTTAGAGTAAATCTAAATTCCAAAGAAAAAGTTGATGATAATTTTACATATATTTATATTTCGACCAATGAGAGTTTGTAGACCGAAAAGATTCCAGTAAATATGCAAACCACATTTAGAGCTTAGAAAAATTACCAACTTCTCTCGCCGTTCAACAAAATTTTTATAGTATCAAATTTCAAACAGATATACTATATTTCATTTACAATTGTTTGTCATCAACTAGGCCTTTTTTGTCGGTAGATATCTTTTTGAACGACCTAATCATAAACAATTTTTTTTCTAAAATATTATTATAAGTAAGTTTTTAACGTTTGTTTAAAATGTAAAATGGCACCAGTGTCAAAAGTAAATTTAGTTCCAAGGTGGCGTGCAATAAAAACCAAAATCGAACACTTTGTTGTAAATTTGTATATAAATACCTAGAATGTTTAATACAGTGACAGTGTGACAAAAAAAGTTTCAGCAATCTAAATCTCTATACTTTTGTTACGATCGTAGAAAAGAAATCTAGGTAACACATGAAAAAATGTGTTTTACATCATTCTTGGTTGAAAAGAAATGCTTATGTATAACATCATTTTTATATTCACATCCGACATGGTTCACCAACCATTTGAATACAATAGGTATGATCAGCAGAAGTTGCACTAAGTCCATGTTTGAATGATTCAATAAATTGTTTTTTGTTTTGTCTTCAACTGGTATGATGCAATGCTGCTGCTATTGAGATGGTATCGTTACGATTATTTTTAAACTTCATTTCACATGGCCAGTCACAGACTAACACGTCGGTTTCGCTTCGTTGGAAAATTTTTATGTGACGTGCTATAAACACGAACTTTTTGCACTTCGTAAATAGCTATTAAAAGAATATATCACTGCCACTTTCACACTAGAACCAAAGACAAATCTTTACTGCAAAGCAAAAATACAAATTGTTTGTATTACTTATTTGTTAACATTGTGATTGGATATGTCTCATGAAGTTTAAAATGACCCTAACCACACTATCTTAATAGCAGAATCATTGCTTCATAAACCGATTTAGGACAACACAAAAAACGATTTATTGAATTATTCCGACATGGCCGCAATGCCTCTTCTAGAAGGTGAATATGAAAATTGTGTTGTAGACAAAAGTTTCTTTCTAACCAAGCATGATGTACAACGTATTTATAAATCCAGTTTTAATGTTTTTATAAACAAAGAAATAAGGCAAAGGTGCTAAATTATTTAGAACGATATCTTACCGAACTAGAGCTAGAAATTTAGTTTTTCAATTTCATATTTACCAAAAAAAATTGGCGTATATTAATTTTATCCGATCAGTGTGATTATCACTTGACATTAGAGTGCAGAAAGTGAGTACTTTCTTCACCAAGATAAGAAAAAATATTTTAATATCAAAAATCCTGTAAAACTTTGTTGATTATGTAACGTAAAAAATATGATTGATCGAATGGAGACATGGTATTTACTTTACAGAAATACTTTGATGATTCATGTTAGTGATACAAATAATTATACGGAAGTCATATTTCGATTACTCAAAGATATTCCGTTAGAAGTACAAAAGCGTTCGATTTGACTTATTCTACGGATTTTATAATTACTTTTTAATCTTATTCGAACAAGCGTATTTTATGAACTTTCTTAAAAAAGAATCTTTTACCATTAGAAATAAGACGATTTGGAAAACAAAAACAAGTCATAATAATACCACTCATAGTCTGAACGATCAGCATCACACCAATTTCATTAAAAAACACATTACATAATTAAACTTAAATGACAAAGGCCTCACACAAATACAAAGAACTAATTTTACACACGTGCAGAAATTTCCTAAAGCAAATATAAGTAATAGAATCTAGTTACACCTGTCGAAAATCTGATCTAATTGGAAAAACTAAAAAGTAAAAGGTACATGCCATACGGAAACGCGTTTGGTTTTCAGCTTAAACTTTAATAAATACAGACAGATCAATATAAAAACCAATTAGGGCAGGCTGTGAAATGTGTTATACGTTTGGCAGTACTGAAGTGTATTGACAGTCTATGTCAAATTCGAGATTTGCAGGTTAAGTTTTACGTCAGCCTGTGTCAAACAACAAAAAAAAACCTAACCTACTAATCTCGAATTTGACATAGACTGACAATACACTTCACTTCACTACACATATCACAGCCTGCACTAATTGGTTTTTTTATTGATCGGTCTGTATAAATCGCTGTTGTTATGATTAATCTCAATGCTTGTGTAAAGTGCAGACGTATTAGAATTCAACACGTCTGCAGTTTACTTCTGTTTTGATTGGCCGTATGGCTTCGGAATAAACGATGTGATGGTCTATACTAGGGATGTTCCGAATACTCGTATTCGTATTCGCGAGTATTCGCTATATTTTTAATATTTGTATTCGTAATCGTATTCGCCAAAATTAACACGAATATTATACGAGTATTTGACATTAAAATTATAGAAATATAGATAAGAATTTTAATAAAAATATAAAACAGGTATTCATACATTAAATAAAACATTTTTTTAAAAATATTAACCATTCTATCACATTAAATAAAAAACAAAACTATTTTCCATACTATTTCTAAAATTAGCAGCGCGTACAAAAACGATGTTGATGTTGGTATTATTCACTCACGGTCATGTATTCGTATTCGTATTCGTATTCGCGAATATTCATAAGAGTATTTGTATTCGGTACTCGTATTCGCGAATACGAATTTTTGTATATTCGGAACATCCCTAGTCTATACCTTATGCGTCTGCAGAATACGTATATGCGGCCCGGTCTACCCGTCGTAGACCGGCCTCTTATCAGTATTTATTCAAGTTAGTTCCGTATCAGTGCGTTCGTTCTGTTAAATAGCTTATTTTACTTCTTAGCTCTAATCCTACCTCAGATCTGCATGTGGTAGGCTATTCTCCTTACTCTCTTTCACCTGTGTCACAGTCACTTCCACTAATTTTAGCTTCCGTTTTGCCGTTTGTTTTCACTAAAACTGGAGCACGATTACCCGTGTATTCTCCTGTACTTCCAGGACCGAATCCCTCAATACACATTAGAAATGTAATAAAAATTAGAAGTTTGAAAAAAATTGTTAGAGCCGTTTTTGAAAAAATTGAAAAAACTGAAAAATCACAAGAGTAAACACCTACTTCCGGTTATGCGATTTTCTTCAAAAGCTTTCTGTCGTATCTGCATAGTACACAAAACTTATACATGAAGTTTCAACCCCATACCTCTTTTCGTTTTTGAGATATTCTGTTCACAGACAGACACACATACACAGCGATAGACACACACACACACAGACAGACCAATGAAAAAAATATGTTTTTTAGGTTCAGGGGACTCTGAAACGTGAAGATCTGTTGAAAACTCAATTTCGAATTTTTGGGGTGGATCCAATACTTCCTTTATTGTAAAAGGAAGTAAAAATTATACACACAATATTTCATTTTTGTATTTGCTTAATTAAATATAATAAGAACAGCTAAATTAGTACGAGAAACTGCCTCATTTAGAATCTAAATATTTAATTTAGCATTCTTTAGATTAGTGGTTTACTTTACATGTATGGGAAACACCTGATATTAATAACGGCTCGATATTTAGCACAGTTTTGTGCTGCTTACATTTGCATCTAATTTATTGATTGGGTATGAAAGATTGCAGTATAAGATTATTTATCTATAATTCAATGTAGTCAGTTGTCGATCATATGTCTGAATTTTGGGTTATTAGGTCAAACCATAATTCTGTCGAATTTAAAATAAAAAGAAAGATTTTCTGTTGTGATTTTAAAGGATTTTTTTAATTAGCAACCTTATACAATAAATTATACAAAATAACCTAAAAAAATCAACGTGAATTTTCCATTTTTCAGTTGCTTTTCCAATGGGTTGGAAATTTTACGAATTATGAGACTTTCAAGTTTTCATTTATTTTGCAGTAATTTTTTAATGAGCGATGGTTACAGCATCAAATACACACTGAGATGAGTACATTTCGACTAAATGAAACTGAACTTAATAAGGAAGAAAATTGCTATTACCACATAAAGCAGCTTTATAGCCTTTTATATCGTACATAAGTAGTTAACAGTTAATGCATTACTCACTTTTTCAACCTAAAAATACGCTTATATCATCGTTACAACCAAAACACTTCAAGTTTAGCCCATTTTGCTTGATGGTTCGCTAAGCACCATAACGCAGGTTAAATGTTGTAACAATAACTGCACCTGACTTTAACCTCGAAAACAATGCAAGGCGGTTTAACGTCTAGTTGCTTTTTAACGATGGAAAACGTGGAAAAACCAGATTAGGTAAATAATTTCAAATTCCACCGATTTCATTCGCAAACACTATGAGGATGAGGAAGTAATCCAGAGACTTCGTTTCCCTTAACTAGCGCACTAGCATGGAATACGCTTTTACAGAAGCACTTTACTAATTATTGGTATGGTGTTTATTACCAAGCCACTTCGATCCCATAAATAGTGTCGAACATTTAGCCATAAATATGCAATTAAAAAAATTTAATAGTAACCGAACACGTCCGCCATATTGCCGGTAGGGCATACGAAACGTTCGCGTCATTAAACAATAGAAAAGATCGATGTTTAAAGTGTGAATAATTTAAAATGCCAGCGTTTTGTTCTGTTGTGGGGTGTTCTAAAAGGGCAGATCCCCAAAGCCTTACAAAACCGAGGAGAAATGCTGGACGCCTTATCAAAAGAAAGTTGAGAATGTTGGGTTAGGGCTTTAAAACGGGGCAATTTGAGCGATACATTCCTTAAACATGCACGAATTTGTGCAGATCATTTTGTATCAGGTAGGTAAATAATATTAATACATAAGAAATACAAAAATTATGATCCAAAATGTTTGAATTACAGTTAAATATGGTGTTAACCTAAACGTTTTTTGTTCAACGTTTTAGGAGAACCAGCCAAACTGGAAGTTAGGGATAGCCCTGATTAGGTCCCTTTTGTAAATATGGGATACATTAGCATCAAAACACAGGATGAGCAAAGTGTAAAAAGGTATGTTAGATTGGTTAAACGTCAAACGAAACGTCTTAAAATGGTCAGTATTATTGTTATTTAAAAAAGTTGTAATCCCCAATCAAAATCTTCATTTTCTTTAGGATGAGGTAGATGAAGCTGAAAATACTGCATTAATTATAGAACCCACAGCAGGTCAATCTACAGAAGCCGTACAAACTCCTGAACTGTGCCACGAACACGACAGTCGAAGGACTGCTAGCATTCAAACGGATTTGGCTATGGACCACTTAAACAAGCTTTTTGGAGATCTCGATTTTGCTAATCAAAAAATATATGCTTTGGAAGAAAAATTGAAAGCATCAGATTTAACGGAGGAGTCATTTAAGAACGATTCAAGAACGTTGTACTTTACTGGGTCTCCAAAAGCTGAGATGATGTTTCTAGTATTTTTAAGAGTGTGGCTCTACTTATCAACTAAAAGTGTTCTGTCTCCGTTTAGACAGTTTATCTTGACATTAATGAAGTTGCGTCTTAACTTGCCATTCAAGTATTTTTCTTACCGATTTGCTATAGTTCCATCAACTGCATCGGAATCATTTTACAAGTGTATTGATGTACTCTATGCTAGGTACCAAAAACTTATATTTTGGCCAGAGAGAGAGATATTAAAAAAAATGCCTACCTGGTTCAAAGAAAATTTTGGTGATCGTGTAGCAGTAATAATTGATTGCTTTGAAATATATACAGAAACACCATCTGGTATGTTAAACGCAGCTCGTTGTTGGTCTAATTACAAACATCATGAGATTGTTAAGTTTTTAATTGGGATGACTCCTCAAGGAACAGTATCATAATATGATGATACTGATGATATATTATATCTCAGAAGGTTGGGGCGGCCGAACCAGTGATAATTTTTTGACAGAGAACTGTGGATTCTTAAATTTAATTGTGCCTGGTGATGTAATTTTAGCTGATAGAGGATTTTTAATAAAAGACTCTGTTGAAACTCTAAGAGCACACCTGGAAATTCCCGCCTTTACAAAGGGAAAAAATCAACTTGATCCTGCCGATATAGAAAGCACCCGTAAGATTGCAATAATTGGCCTGCTTAAGAGGAAATTCAAAATTTGTCAAGTTCCCATTCCTATTAGCATGTCATCAGCATCTAGAGATGATTTAAGTGCTTTAGATAAGATTCTAGTTGTATGTGGTGCCTTTCTCAATGTATGCCCTTCCGTTATCCCCATGTATTAAAAAATCTCTAATTTTATTTTAAACAGGTTTAGCGCTACGCACCCCGTTTTCTAACTAAACATGGACTCGTTCGATAAAAACTTGCCTTATGAAACTTGTTTTTTAATATACTATTTTAATATAGTGTCATTCTAATAGGTATGATAACTTTATACTAATGAAATATTTTTAATTATAGACTTTGTATTTTTGTAATGACAATTTATTATGTGCGATTTTTATAATAATGTAAAATGGGCATTTATCCATTTAATTATCATTATTATGTCAAAATGCTTGGTGGTTAAAATTTTTGAATAAAAAGATGTATTAAAAAACTGGATTTAGTTTTTAATTTTTTACCTACTCCAGATGTAAAAAACAAATTTTTTTAAACTATAATTTTATTTGTCATTGTCAATGTCAGGAATTATTTGAATAAAAAAATAATAAATATACATAATATTAATACAAAAATAGTCAATAAAAATATGTAATGTTGACATTTATGTATTACCTACATTTAAAGAAGTTAAAATAGGTAAATGATTTTATTTTCTTAAACACATCTCGGTCAAGCAAAACCAGCTCTTACAACAGTCAGATATAAATCATATTAATCTGAGACTATAATTTTTTGTCAGTATATCCATTGTAAACAAAATATCATAGCCTATCCTAATCTATAAAGTCGTGAACGGCATATATGTAAGTAAGGCGAAATATAGATAGTTTTTACACATACGTAGTATAAAAAATAGCAAATAAAAAAATATTTACATATTTACTAAACTTGAAATCTAACTGATACACCACAAATTCCTGAAAAAACTCCTAATTACTGGCAAGTATCACAAAACCAGGCATTTTGTGGTTCCTCCATCATGCCAATGCAATCGAAATGGAACCAACCTATTTCACAATCATCATTATCACACGTTAACATAGGTCTCCACGTCTCAACCTTTTCCACACCACATTTGGTGGTAAAAAATCTTGAAAGCAGTTCAGGTTTAATGACATATTTATGAAAATCTAATGATTTCCTCAAACATTCATTAAAAAACTCCTCATTAAAACCCACTCTGTCAATAAACATACAATCTTTTGACCAAATAACAAAATCACAATATTTGGTCTTTGTGACGAACATTTGTAATTGCATTTGGTAGTAATATAAATGATTTTTGTCTGGAGAAAATTCAACGTCATTATGATACACTAAACATATATTTTTCTTCTTCGCAAACTCTGATATACTCAACTCTTTTATCAAGTAGGGACACTTCACCTCAACACATCCCAAACCACAACATTCACATTGTAAGATTCCTTCCGGAGAAGCACCTAACTGTGGATGTTCATGTGAAATGAAGAAACCGGCAGGTTTTAGTGACATTCTTTCGTGGTACTTCTTAACTTGAGTTAAATACTCTTCTAAAGCTGATTTTTCATATTTTATGCCATACGAAGTTTGTTTCGAGTTAAAAATTACTTTCTGAGGCTAACATACACCTTTTATGAGGAATAAAGGAGGCTTCTCCAATTTAGCCCTGCATGCAGTTTTGAATTTGGATGCAGTTATTCCGCCAGCCCTATATTTAAACCAAATATTGTTTTGAGCTTGCTCTCGGGTTGCAGATTCTATTTCTTTGATGTGCTCTATACTTATGGTTACAATGGGTTGTGCTACAAGTTCTTTGTATGTACACCCTTTTAAATCGTCATTAAAAAGTATCTCCAAACCATTGGGTAAACTTTTCGGGGGTTGGTACATTTCAGAAATAAATGGCTCGTACACTGTGTCAATTTCTGGTGTAACATACAATTTTTGAAAACCACGGATAATTGTAACTAACTCCTCACCTTCTAAGGCTGGTACTCCATCTTGGGGTAACACCATTGGTTTTGCTTTCCTAGTCCAGTCCATGTCTCAGATCCTTACCATGTCGATGGTTTTGGTAGACGGTACTGGTCACCGAGCTAGGGTTTCTGTGCAAGACACCTCTTCGCTACTTGGACGGGCTTCTAAATAGAACAGAATTGCTGCCAAATGGTTGCAAACTTCGCTCAAGCCTGTCATACAGGTGCAATGCGCACAGGATACAGCTCCGTCCGGTAAGACGATGACCCATACATGCAGGGGCTTTTCCCGTGTGCTTTGGGAATGTTTCACCTAAATCAACGAAAGAGGAAATTAATAAAGTTGATCTTGGGTGTCGCAGAACATTTTTTGCTAATTATATAGGCGAACAAATATCTAGACGTCTGACCCATGTAGTATGGGAGCCGTTCTAACGACGGCTCCACCGTCGGCCACAATGTCGTAACAATCACCGCACTACGTCCTGTCAGCATTATTAACTGAGTGAGAACTCAAGCACCTAGGGATGTCCTTTCTCACTCTCACTACAAAATTAAAGCTGACATTGACATTGAAGTCATTTAGATCACAAACGTTGCTAACAGTTAGTGCCTTCGAACATATGCAAATTAAACTTTCCTAGTGTATTATAAAATTTCTTTTAAATAGTATTATTTAAACATGCGTGCTCCGGGAAATAAGTGTTCCTACAAAAATTGTGAGAAAGGCCAACGAACCGATCCAGGTCTCCACATGTTTTACTTTCCTGTAAAAGATGAAGAAAGAGGCAAGCAGTGGGTTTTAAATTCCGGAGGTAAATATAATTAAATCTGTTTACTATGCAAAATCTTTATCAAGATGATCTAACGAATAAGCAACAACTATTAAGAGCGTATGCATCTTTAACTGTGGGTTAAGGCCTTATAGATTAAATCATTAAGGCCTTATAGATTAAATCATTTAGATGTACCTGCTATTGTTTGTGAAATTATAGATAAACTGTGTTAATAGAATTACCTACGCTTGCAAATTTCTTTTTTCTTTCTACACCTAATAATACCATAATAACACCGTTTTCATATCGTCTATGTTAGGGTTAAGGCGGTAGCTCAGTAGGGGCCTTTCTACCTGCTTGAGCGTTAAGGTGGACCAGGTAAATGATGTAGAAAATCTGCGTACTGAAAGTGTATTTGGTCAACTGCAATTAGTATTGGAAATAACTGACAGTGCCATCTTTCGCAAGGCTCCCACCAGGTTTAGATTGAATTCACTTTGTTATATACTCGAGACGTCTAGATATTTATTCGCCTATGCTAATTATAATAGCTTGTGAGTTTAACTTAATTGGCATAAAAAAACTTACCTTGCCAACTACAACAAAAGAAGTTTTATTTATTCTCTTGGCCAATACTTCTACAACAAATCCAGCCTCATAATACTTGTAAGCCTGTAGGGACTTGTAGGCCTCCAACTGTTGTCCAGTATAGAAACTGCGAGTTAAAATTAGGTAATTCACCATGTTCATAATGCTCAACAGTTGGCAAAAAACTTAAATTGCTGGCCAGTTCACTTGCACCAAGAGAATAGGGATCAACATTGTCTATAATTCGAAGTTGAGTAGTAACGCGATTTCACGTCTCCTTTGAGAGATCAGTAGTATTCACTCCAAGCCATAATGTAGTTAAAGTTAATAAAATACACAATACACGCACTAACAACTCGAAATAAACACCACAAACCTGCAGATAACAATGAAAACCTAATGGCAGACCCGCCCTTGTATGCCCTACCGACAAAATGGCCGCTCTGTCAAAGACACGTGACTAAAAATGATCAATTACATAATTGGACTACACTTAGACCAAGAGCCCATAACACCCGAATTACTAGTCATGGCGGTAAGCTCGGTAGGTAGTAAACCTTTTTATATTGCCCAAGTAGGTGTCAAAAACGCAAGTATGGCAGCCAAACTGCGGTTACAAATATTAACGGCGGCTTTGGAAATTTGCTAATAAAATTATAGTAATTTATTATACAAGACGATAAAGTTAAATTTTATCCACGAGTGAATCGTTTAACGTCGAGACGAAGTCCAGAAGTTAATGATTCAAGAGTGGATAAAAATAACTTTATCGTCGTGTATAATACAATATTTTTTTCTATAGCAAGAACTTTAACAATTTCAAAAGAAAATAATGACAGTCAATCACATTTCAAAATGTCAGTAGCTAGATTGGGTTGCTACGATAATAGGAAGCTGTCATATTTAATTTAAACAAAAGTTAGAAAATTAAATTTTTATCTATCCTTGATGTTAAAGTGCTACTTTATCTACCCTTGCTGTTAAAGTAAAACTAGACCTTTTGTTTTGAGTTGATAAAAGCACACTTTAACATGTGCTATAGAAAAAAATATATTTTTTTAAAGCGGCAAGGCTAATTTTGGTTGTAATCGATAGACAATGTCTCTAAACATAGACGAAAATGTTGTGCCATACTGATAAGAACGGTATAAAGGGCCGCCATACTAAGTCAAACTGGTAATTTTTTCATTGCAAAAAAATAGCGGGAAGCTTTAATTTTTGTTTACTACTTCATTTAAACACCAATTATCCAAAAATATAATTGCCATACCGTTTGGATGGTTATGTGGATAGCCATACTGGTACAAACATGTGGTGCCCAGAGTGGTCACTGGCCTGACTCCGGAATAATCAACAGATAGGGGCTGCCACTATGTAATGCACACCAGTGTATGAGGCTTCAAAACAGTGGTTTCCCGCGATTGCACTTTGTGATGCCCTACGTCAATAGTTTCACTACAGAAAAACCTCAGAGACAGATCTAGTAAGTGCCAAAAACAACCATACAGATCCTTAGAGGTATATTGCATTCGCGATCTTTCTGGATGAGGGTTGGCCATGATTTCGTTTTATCAAGTTACTTTCTTTATTATATTTTTTTGTTTCCTTTAGGTTTTCCTGTTATTAAAAACTACGTTTTACGGTGCTGCCAAATCTAAATTTAGCGATTTTAAAAAGATGTCGGTAGTTCATGTGAAGCTTGTGTCAATTTGAATTCAAGTTGAATTAACGCAGCAAGAAGATGCTCAAAACGATATCAAAAGAAACCAAAGTGCACATTAAAAACGGTTTTGAAAACCTACGAAATATGCGGCCTGATTTAACCCATGATGGTCTGGTAAACGGCGTTTCCAATATTTTTGGGGTAAAGATAATTACATACATGTTTTGTATATTTACCTAATAACGCATTAATTTTTAGTTTGGGAGGTCGACAATAGAAATTATTATAAAACAACAGCCTAAAGAGTTGCAATCTTCTGTCGTTGGCGTACGCTCTAAATCTAGTTTATATAAAAATAATTTTTTAGGAAGGACTTGCAACAACTGATTTGGCAATATAATTCCGAAAATAGGTTTTTTACAGTAAGTGATTTATTGGTTGATGTTAAGGAACAGTGTGGGTTTACGGGAGGGAGAACATTGCTATACGAAATTCTAAAATCTATTGGATATAAGTATAAACTTACTAATGGACGTAAAATTTTATGTGAACAAAAGCACGTTGTTGCATCCAAAATTAGTTCATACGAAAATATCTACATTTTAAAAATTCCGATGAAAATATCATCTTCGTGTGCCTTGATGAAATGTGGATCTACCAAAACGGATCTACGATTCGTCGTTGGATCCACGAAGATGATAGTAATAGTAATCCATCTAAATTCAGGGGGGAGGAAAAACGATTCACAATTTTGCATGCTGGAACTAAATTTGGGTTTTTGGAAGGATGCGATTTTTTATTGGATTCAAAAAACAACGACAGAGATTACCACAAGACCATGACCGCAACTGTATTTCAAAATTGGGTAATTAATCAGTTTATTCCTGCTTTAGTTAAGATTAATGGTAAATGTGTGGTAGTTATGGACAACGCTCCTTATCATTCTGTGCATTTGGACGAAACACCCACATTTTCCACCAAAAAAGGCGAAATGCAGGAATTACTGGTTAAACACAGTGTAAAGTTTTCTGATAACTATACAAAAAACAGCTTTGGCCGTTAATTAAACCTTTTAGAGAAAATCACAGCAAGCACTATGCAGTCGACGAACTTTTAAAAGAGAAAGGTAATGAGGTTCTTAGATTATCCCCTACCATTGTCAATACAATCCTATCGAAATGGCATGGGGGTTTTGTAAGACCTATTATAACAAACATATAAATTCGCGGCCACCATCTAAGGATAGGGTTACAAATGTATGGTCTGAAGCTCTTTTAAAATGTTCACCAGACATGTGGCAAAATTATTGTAAGTTTTGTGAGGAACTTATTTCGGCAGACTGGACAAACATATGGGTAACCTTTCGTTTGAAAATATTCCTCCCATCATTATTTCACTAGCAGAATCTGATTTTGAATCACAGTCAGAATCGGAGTCAGAATCTCTTAGTGAAGTAATGGAAGTGGAATAAAAAATCATTTCGGTTCAAAATTTCAGTAAATATTCACGAGCAAAAACGCAGTTATTGCAAACGTGGCAAACCAAAAAGGCTGCCAAACAAGCCAAAAAGGCAGTCATCAGTAATTTAGACGTAAGTAACCAGAAAGAGTTATTTAAGCAACGGAGGCGTTTATTATACCTGTACACTACCACGGGAACGTCGGAGCAATCATATAGCAATGCTCAGTGAACAAGAAAATTGAAGAAAATCAAACCCCCTGAGTGGATGCAGCGAAAGTGCAGTCGAAACAAAGCACAGCATAGTGCGGTAGTTCATATTTTATTTTCTGTGCATGGTTGAAATTATAGCATTTTTCAGGTACTACTCTACGAAACAGTAGCTTAACTTTATGTTTCACCTTCAGCTCGTTTAGGCGCTTATTGTAAAGAAGGGATTAACCGAGGTACCTACTATAACATGAAAATAAAAGAAGTGTTGCCAATATCGTCGAAAAATACGCTAAAACACAGAGGAAGACAATTAAAATTCTAACAATTTTCTGCTACTTGTAAAAAACATGTGATTAGTTTAATAAAAATTTAGATTTATAAAATCTTTTGCGTTGAGATACAGAGGAAGCGCTTGCAACAGCGCAAACGATAAATGATAGAAAACATAACCTTAAGATACAATTATCGAACGTCAAATATTAAAGTCACAATTCAACTCCTTAAGCCGCGGTTGGTAGCTCAGTGGTAAGCATCCTGACTACTGATCTAGGGGTCGCGAGTTCGATTCCCGGTCCCGGTGAGGTTTTCAAAAATAAAAAAATGCAGATGAAAGCCTCTACAGAATGCCATCATTCGGAAGTGATGTAAAGCCGTGTGTCCCATGCTACTACGATGTGTAGCATGTAAAAGATCCCTTGCTAGGGTTGGAACTCCTTAGTCTCGGCAAAATTCTAAGTAGGACTTTGACCATATGACCAAAGCAGTCGGTGTCTAAGGTACCTGGTACTCTGCATGCCTAGACCTTGTCCATTAAAAAACAAACAAACAACAACTCCTTAAACACCAAGCACACTGCCAAAACTGTCTAAATTCCATGGCCAACCCTCTTTCCCAATTTTTACAAATTAACTAGCTGGCCCGGCAAACGTTGTTTTGCCCAAAAATAATTTGTCTCTGAAACCCCGTTTCACCACTACAGAGTTTTAATTTTATGCCATGTCCATTGTCTTGGACCGCAATAACGACACCCATATCGATTTTTAGGCTTATTTACCCCATTTCACTCCCTAAGGGGCAGTGTACCCGACAGACGTTGTCCTTCCCGAACGTTGGCTTGCCTGCTGTTAGCGGGTTCAGCAAACGTTTTTTCGATATTTGAATTTTCGATTTTTTTTTATTTTAAAAAATATTGGTGGGTGGTGTGGGTGAAATTTTGGGTTAGATGTTCTGATATGCGAGAAATCTTAATTTTTTTTTAAATTTGTCAAATTTCTTTTTAAATCCTAGAACCCAATTGCAGCGCCACCTACCGGGTCCAATTGTGAATCTAACCCATCCAGGGACCCACTCAAACACACAAAAAGTTTCATCAAAATCGGTCCAGTCGTTTAGGAGGAGTTCAGTCACGTACACACGTACAGAAGAATTATATACATAAAGATGTGAGCAGTATTCGGCCACTTTCTTCCATAGTACCATTTTATTACCAATCGACCTCTTTCTCTACTACCCGTTCAAGATCTCTACTGTAATGTGGTATATCCTCTTTGTCCAGGCATTGCCTGTAATTCTCGCCATATGGCCAGCTTAGTTTTCCTTCAGTTGCCCTGCTCTTTGCAACACACCATTAATTCCTTTTCTTTCTTTTAGTGTTATATTCAGTATTCTTCTTTTCATGATTCTATAAGAAAGGGTTGAGAATAGACACTTGTAGAATATTTCCAAATGTTCCAGTTGCTCTCCAACCTAGTTCTTTGCATAATTTCGGGTGTTACATTATCTGAAGACATTGTTATTAATCGCCCTATATATAATTATTGATTTTTTTGTAACTGGGTATTATATAGCATGAATTTTATATTTGTCATGATTTTTTTTTGGTTAGCTAAATTATTTCAGACTACACATTTAGATAATAATAATAATAATAATAATAATAATATGCCTTTATTTCTAATAAATATATATATACAGAGATACAACATAACATACTGGGGCGAAGTTCAGCGCACAGTAAAAAACCGCGAACTGCTCCACCACTTAACCCCGGGTACAATAATAATTAAAGAAATTAATAAATTGTTTTTTACCCCTCATTCCGCCTCCATCCTGTGCTCAAGAAACTAAAATATAGTTGGTGCGTGCAAAAAAAAAACATACACAATTAAACAGTATATGAACTCTTTACGTTTGAGTTTAAATAACTATTTTGCTGAGAAAACAGTAATGTAGAAAGTTGATGCCAAAACCCTGGTATTGCAAGCAACTTAAGATTTCTGGGCAAATCATTAAACCAAATCGCAATGTTGTAGACAAAACGACGTCTTCCAATTTCAGTGCAGCGCCTTGGCACAGTGATATTGCCCCTAAATCTCAAGTTCAAGTTGTGAACATCCGTTCGAAACGTTATTTTATTATACAAATATGGTGGTGTTTTATTTAATAAGACTTTACGATACAAAACAGAACAGTGTAGGAATCGTCTATTTACCATATTCAACCAGTTAGTATCCAGGAGTTTGTGAGAAATCCTGTCATATTTACGTATTCCGTAGATAAGTCGCAAGCATGCATTTTGAAGCTTTTGTATTCTGTTCTTGTCTTGTGAATCCAAGCAAGGACCATATACCACATCACAGTAATCGACCTGTGGTAAGACCAGACTGTTACATAAAATGATTTTGACTTTGCTACTCAACACATGACGGTTTAGAAAAATCGATTTTAAGTTGCAATAAGCTTTCTGTAGACATTTCGACACGTGTTTTTTAAAGCGTAAAGTTGAGTCTAATGTTAAACCCAAATTTTTAACGGAGTCAGCGACCGGTATTACAGCATCGTTAATTTTTAAAGTTACATTATTCTTAACAATTTCGATATCATTTTTCCTACCAAAAAATATTACAACTGATTTATCTGCATTAAGTTTAAGTGAATGTTTAAGAGAAGTATTAGCAAGTTGTTGTAGATCCTTGTTTATTAGTTGACTAGCGCGAGCTGCTTCTTGAACATTAAAAGAAAAATAAATTTGAGAGTCATCAGCGTAAAAATGGCAATTACAGGAGTCTACTACAGAGGGAAAATGAGAGATGTAAATTGTAAAGAGCAAAGGTCCAAGGATGGAACCCTGAGGAACACCCGAGGCTACATGACGAAAACACGAAATTTCATTGTTAACTTGCACTGCTTGATAGCGTTCAGTTATGTAATTAGATAGAAGAGTAGTGGCTTTTGGTAGCAATCCTATAAAATGGCAGATTGATAAAAAGATTTTATGGGAGATTGTGTCGAATGCTTTGGAATAATCTAATAAAACAAGAGCTGTTACTTTACCCGAATCTGTAGCTGTAAGTAGGTCATCGACGATGTTTAACAAAGCAGTAGCACAGCCATGCCCTTTCCTGAAACCTGACTGTGTAACAGGCAGCACATTATTTGATTGTACATGTTCGCGAAGCTGTTGCTCCATGATTTTTTCTATAATTTTTGATAACGTGGGCAAGATGCTAATAGGTCTGAGGTCCTTAAAATCTTTAGGAGCGTTTATTTTTGGAATAGGTATTACTATAGCCTGCTTCCAAGCTTTAGGGAATGTCGAATTAATTAAACAGAAGTTAATAAGATGGGTTATAATTGGCAAAAGAAATGGAATGCAAAAGTTAATGACATTTATTCCAATTCCGTCACAACCAACGGCATTAGTTTTAATTGTGGATATAATTTTTGAAACTTGAACTTCGTCTACTGGTTTAAATTCGAAAAACGTGCTAACAGAACTTTTAATATTACTACAATAAAACGAAGTGACGTCATCACTATTTAGGTTTGTGTTTGATGTGGGCAACGAATCAATAAAATAATCGTTAATTTTTTTACCGTCGGACAAGGCGGAGGGTAAAATAGCGCTTTTTGATTTTTTTGATATGTTTAAATCCTTTAAGTTTTGCCAAAAGAACTTCGAATTTTCTGTAAATAACAATTGACTAGTAAGATCGCTTGTCGTTCATTGCATTATTACTTTTCGTTCGCAAATCTCAATTAATGTTTAAGATACTCTAAGTCGACGTTTGTTTCCTTCTCCTTCTACTTTAACGTTTTAAAAAGGTTTTCCAGTACTGCTATTTGGTTATTTTTCTTTTTATTTTAAGCTTATATTGTTTGTCTTCAGATTTGTGTTCTCATAGATGCTCTTGATTAACCACGAGTACCTATTGTTAATTTTGCAATTTTTAAGGTATCTCCCATACCTCAACTAAATTGAAAAAAGTTGTTAGTTTCCATAAGGTATACGTATACGGGGGTACTTCAACATAACAGACAAACGAAAACTGGAGATTCTATATCCCAAAATAATGCAAAACTCTTATAAATACTTTTCCGAAAATTCTTGTTCAACGTGATAATAATAATATTAATAATAAATAAAACAACAATATAAAAACGCGTAAAAAGCATTATTAAATCGAAATTAAACTCCAAAAATGTATTTAAGGCCATCAACACATTCGCCATACCCATTCTTACATACTCCTTTGGTATTATACAATGGTCAAAAACATACCTTGAAAGTATTAATATCATGAATAAAGCTGAACTCACCAAACATGGAACACTACATCCAAACTCATTGTTAGAAAGAACAACGATAAGTAGATAAGAAGGAGGCAGAGGTTTTATAGATGTATTGGACTTACGTACAGATCAAATAAAAATACCCAAAACATATTTCCATAACAAGGACACGCCAATACATCAAGTAATAGTAAAACTAGAAAAAAGAAAAACGAAAACAAAATAATCAGAGAAAGCTTTACGACAAACGCTACAACAATGCCAACAAATAAAACATAAATAAAAACTTGACATACAAAACTCTACAAGTCGGACAATTACATCCTGAAACAGAAGAACTTATACTTGTCACACAAGACCAGGTAATTGCAACACTTAACTATCGAAAACACATCTTAAAAGATAAAAGTGTGGAAATAGAAATAGTGCAAAAAGTGTCACCAATCCCAAGAAATAATAGATCATAATACATACAACTGTACGACACAATAGAGCACACTAACTACCAAACAAGATATCATATATCTCATAGATATATCTGTGCCAGCCGACTTTAAGGTAATAACTAAATGCCAGGATAAAATAGAAAAATATCAATCATCAGCAATAGAAATATAATATCCAGGGACATACTGTATACAGGGTATTCCTAAACATCATGTACATACGGAAGGAGGTAATTCTTTGGATTGTTTCATGACTAAAAATTCATATAAACATAGGTCTACAAACGCTTTGTTACCGATCTACAGGGTGTTGACATTTAAAGTTCTTTTAGTTTTGTCTTTATAGCTCCTGCAGTTTTTGAGATATTTAGTACACATTTGGGATACAGGTTACGTTGTAGGGCTTACATAATTGGGCATATCAAATGGTTGTGAGAATCTACTGGGAGATATTTTTTCAGGGGTCATACCCGTTTTCTCCCCCTTAACTTTTTTGCGGTGCTCCGCTGGTAGATTCTAAAATACAAACTTGAGTTTTCTGTTTTGTTTAGAATCTGTTTGTTCTCTTGCAGATTTTTTGTATCTGCAACCGTTATCGAGAAAAAAGTTAAAAAACAAATGGAAATGAATTACATTTCTTTTGACCGAACAATGCCACTTTATGAAATACTAACCTACACCAAGTTTCATTAGAATATCTCTAACCGTTTTCCAAATTTAAAAAAAATGTTTAAACTTCCACATTCTGTATTTTGAAATCGAAACCGTTTAGGTCCCATGTTTCTATGAACTTTTTATCTTAGAATTCATCAAGGAACCACCCCTTAAAGTTTATCTACGTACTTAATTAACACCCTGTATAGATTTCAATAACCACACTTGGATGAGGACTGTAATTATAATTAGTATCGTAATGGAATGCACCAAGATTTATATCAGCGTGCAGTGTTTGTCTGGATTGAGCAGTGCGTACTCAAAGGGTTTCCAGTCTTGCTTCCCATTGCTGTTTTTGAAGCTCGTGATGCCCTTTCCTTTCATGCTTGAGTAAGTAAGTAACTAAGAAAATCATATATTTAGCATCAATAAGTAATAACAAAAGGAAAAAATATATACAATGAGAGAAACTTAAAAATAGTAAATGCTACTAAAGATCACAATTTGCTCCTGACTTCAGCTCTGAGCAACAAGAGCTCCATCAGCCTGGACTTAAAGCTACTTACGTTTGTAATTTGTTTAATTTCTACGGGCAAAGCATTGTGGTTCAACAGACCCTTATAAAACACGGAATTCATGTTCCTACTCAATCTCTGTCTCTCAACATAAAAATTATCACATGATCGTATGCTATAAGGAATTTGATCACAACGTCTCATAAGTGAACCACTAAAATAAGAAGGCAACAAGCCTAACTGCATCTTATGGATAAATACACTGACATTAAACACTATAATGTCACGAACACACAGCCAGTTCAGTTCTTTTAACATGACACGAATTGGAGTATATCGGTTACATTTTAAAATTACCCGCATTGCCTTATTCTGTAGTCGCTGCAACTTCTATATAGATCTTGCACCGTGCACGATATTAAAATTGTTCAACAGTAAGTCAGATGAGGTTTTACAATACAGTTGTAAATTAAGAGACTTGACGGAAGCGACAACTCTGACTTAATCCTCGCCAAAACGCCTAAGTATCTTTCTGCTCATCTTAATACATAATGCACCCACATGCTCCTTAAAACCAAGTTTGCTATCAAGTACAACACCAAGATACTTCATACAACATCATTATTAATTCGTACTTCATCATGTCTATCAAATTTTGCCCTACTCGAACCTATAAGCATACACTTTGTTTTACCTACATTCAACTTAAGCTTATTAATACAGAGCCAAGTGTACACAGGGCGCAACTCCTCGTTTAAATATGAACTCCCATGTTGATTTCTTGATGCACCACACTTACAAACGTATCATCCGCAAATAAATTAACAAAGGAGTATTTCACCCATGACTTTAAATCATTTATATAAATGATAAAAAGACCAAGCACACTTCCCTGTGGGACCCCAACACGACTTGTAACCTCTGAAGACAATGAGTTACCAACTTTCGTTCTGTGAGTTCTTCACTTCAAGTAGTCCCTAAACCAATGAAGCATTGTTTCTTTAAGTCCATAAAAATCCAGTTTTTTCAGTAACAAATCAACAATCAAATGCCCGCTTTAGATCAACAAAGACACAAACATTTACACAACCATCCGAGATGTTTTTCCTTAGTTCTTGCAATACTAAGTTAATAGAGGTTTCACATGAATAATGCTCCCTAAAACTTGATTGAGCATCATACGACAGTTTTTCCTGATTTATATGGGACAAAAGTTGCTCACGAATAGCACATTCAAGTACTTTTTCACCAATGGTAACACATTTATTGGTCTAAAATCCGCTGCACTTCTGCTGCCTCTCACTTTTTCAATGGGGATTATTACACTGGTTTTCATATCGTCAGCAATTCTCCCAGTCCTTAATGAATTATTTACACAGTTTAATAATGGGTAACCAACTACATGAAACATGCGTTTAAATAGTTTTGGTGTTAAGATGTTATCAGCACTACCTGAGTTCTTTAAATTCATCACAACCTTACGAAGATGATTTAATGTTATTTGTTTGAAGTCACACATTGAATTTACACACTCTTTCATTCCAGCAACTTTCCAATGAGCATCAACGACATCGATAGATTGAACTATTTGCTGCAGACTATCTTCCACAAACATATTGTAATTTTCTTCTACACTATTAGTCAACTTATATCGATCGGTATTTGCAAATTCGATGATATAGTCGCTCTGACCTCTTGTTCTGCCTAGCTTTTGATTGAGGATTCGCCACACTTCTGCACTGTCTTTCTTATTCTTCTAAATTTCACTCACAAAATACATTTCGTGTTTCTGTCTGATTATACTCGCGACTCTATTGCGTACATTTTTGTAAAGGGACCAGTCTTCTAAGCTGTCAGTAAACTTTGCCATTCTGTAAGCACTGTCTCGTTCATTCAGTAGAAAACGGACTTCCCCATCAAACCACCTTGAAGGCCCTGACTCTCTCACCTGACTCACGACTATGGGTGCACAACTATCAATCGTGGCATTGATATTTCCCATAAACTGTCTGTAAAGTTCACTATCCACTATCCACAATTGAACAGAAAAACCACTCACAATTCAGTAGCCCCATTTCAATATGAGATATTTTTTAGTCTGAAATGTTTCTTACCTTTTTAACTGCATACAGCTGATTCCTAGGAGTCTTCCTCTAGAGTTCAATCATATTTATTTAGTGGTCTGTAATTTGCGGCACATTGCAATTAACTTCTTGAACATTAAATATATTCGTCACAATCACATCAATTAGGGTTGATGGGGGCCATGTGACTCTGGTAGGCCTCGTTATAAGTTGCCTAAATCCTGATTCCAAGATGATTCGCTTAAATTCCTTCTCGTAAAAACCTTCCCCCAGGTAATTCAGGTTGAAGTCTCCCATAAAGATAGCATTGCTGCTCTGGATGTAATCGTTATTAATCAACTCATCAAAAAAGGCCAAGAAATCAGCATCATTTCCAGAGTGATAACCCGAGACAATATTTATGGGCCGCCCACCAATGCACACTTCCACAACCAGAAGAACCCAGTCGTTATAATCTTTCACATAATTTTCTTTTTCTTTGCTCCACACGATTGTCTGATGAACAGCAGAGTCCCACCCGCATGTCTGTTTGTTGAATCACATCGAAACACATTATAGCAAGAAATGTCTATTTTACCAGCCTCCATGTCTTCGGTAGTTCTTGATTCGGAAAGGCACAACACAACTGGATGGAAATCTCGTAAGAAGATACATTTCCTCATTATTTTTCAGAAAACTTATACTATTTAAGTGTGCAAGTATGTGGACACCGAAATTCTTGGTTATAAAATATTTTCGGATGTCGGGACATACTAGTATAAAATCAGTTCCACTTCTTTCAATATTAACTCTACGCACGTGGACTGAACAAGCCGTCCCACACATGGTGATCGATAGGTACATTAAGTTTAAGTTTTTCCACCAAATACGCACAATTTGTGCACTTAGCCATGTTCGATTTACAATCCTTGAGATTATGGTAATCTCCACATTTTAGGCAAACTGCCTTCCTTTTACAATCCTTAGCTTTGTGATTAAACATGTTACATACAAAGCACCGCTGAACATCAAATTCCTCATAAATTGCATATTTGTCCCATCCAATGTTTATCTTCTTTTGCACCAGTAATTTCCGAAATAGCTGCCTTCACATAATATCTCGTGCCTCATTTATATGATGGTGCACCAGTGTGAAGAATGTTGATGTAGTCATTGTCCGTAATATATTCATTCTGAGCTCGAATTTTCTTCAACAGTTGATCATCTTCTAATTTTTCGGCGTCTTCTTCTTCCCCAACTTTACTTAGTATTTATTCCTTAGTGCCTCTTCCGTTTGTTTCTGCAATTTCTGTGAATCTTCCTTGTTTCCGCATTCCACAACTATGCTTGCATTTCCCGCATTTTTTACACCTGTGATTGATATACCAACGGGATCCACGTTTAGCTTCAGATCATTTTTAGTACTCGACGACTTCTGAACGGTTTTCGGCTTTATTATAGTTGCTTCGACTGCCTCATTCCGCTTCACAACATCACGATAATTTCTGGCCCTTTCGTTGACTTCCGCTGCACCTTTACCTTCCAGTTTCTGTTCGAGCGACTTTTTTACTTCTTCTAGTAACTTAATTTTATCCTGTAAAGCACTAATAATCTCTTGTTTGTCACTTAAGGCCAATTTTAGCAGCCCAACCTCCGTTTCTGCGTGCACGTGCTTAACTTCACTTTCTGTTTGTTTACAACACTTTATTCTGGTTTCATCTATTGTTTCAAACTGCTTCAAACGTACTGAACAGCTCGGGTGATAGGCTGCTCCATAATTTACACATACCACAGCTTTATATTTAACTTTTCTGCAGCATTTATAGAAAATTGAAGAACTGTTTTCATCCTCATTTTCACTTTCCACCATCTTTGAGGTGTAGATCGACCTATCGCTTGTCGTTTGGGTAGCATAATTGATATGACAACGAAAGTAATGCTTTGTGACGACTATTACAAAGTGACTTGGAAAAAGCAAAGAAAATGCCTGTGATATCTATTATCTAATGTCGACCGTCACTTGTTATAGGGTTACCAACCGTTCTTTATTTCAAAGGACAGTCCTTTAATAAAGTGTCAAAGGACTGTAAGTGTCCTTTAAAACCAAACAATTTATCAGTACCTTAAAAAACTAATATTCAAAATAAAAACATGTTCCAATTAACGCTTAAATGTATTATTCCTTTTATTTCTACGTTTCTAAAGAGTAAAACATTTGGAAATGCCAAAACTTTTACTGTTTAGGGTTGGGAATGGTTAAAAATCAATTAACTGAAAAGAGAGCATGTATTTTCTGGTTATGAAACTTGTAAAGTACTAAAAAGTTAAAATTTATCCGAAAGAGACAGAGAAAATTAAAAAAAATGACTTTAAATTTCCTAGACGTCAATAAATTACTTAAAGAAATGGTTTAAGTTTGATAATGATAATTGGTTCTTTCTTATATCCTTTTTATCGTTAGAAGAAAATAAATGTCCAGCATTTAATGATTTGGTTCAAATAATTGAAAGTCTCAATTTGCAAGAAAAACTAAAACTAAATATGGACTTATTGGTTGACGAATTAGTTTCATTAAAAAATAATTTTGATATCATTGTGAAGAATGAAAACTACCCGAAATATTTTTCAAGTGACAAATGGTATTTTATTTTCCAAAAACTTGACTCTGGTCTAAGAAATTTATTTAAAATAGTTTCATTTTTCTATGAGCATTCCTGCCTCATCAGCATTTCCTGAAAGAGTTTCCAGTGTGGTAAATTTGAAGTGCAGTGAAGAGAGGAATAGATGGGGAATTGATTTAATAAAAAATGAATTGTATATATTTATATTTTTTTCAGGTTTACTTCGTAATGCCAAAAAAACAGGTAAAATATAAATTTAAAAAAGTTTACGG
The DNA here is from genome assembly GCA_940337035.1 of Agriotes lineatus. NCBI lineage: Eukaryota > Metazoa > Arthropoda > Insecta > Coleoptera > Elateridae > Agriotes > Agriotes lineatus. The sequence goes on from CALNHX010000151.1 coordinate 284,187, forward strand.
GTCCAAAAAATAGTTTTTGTTTTTATTCTGTAACCTGTTTTGTATCTACATACTAACTTATACTAATGTGTTACGTATTATAATAATTATTATAAATCAAATCATGTTTTAATTTTAAGTATGCACTCGACTGGAGTAACAGTTTGGTTTTTGGTTTATGTTTTAGTTTTATTTGTTTTATTGTGTTTGTTAAACAGGACAGACATAAGTTTATGCTTTTAATTTAATAAATACTCGCCTTTTTAATATGATTATACCGGGTGACGACGAGACTAGCGCCATGCTTATATCTTCTTTATTTATGAATCGATTTGGATAAAATTTTATACCAACATACTAGACATAATTTCTGATTGCCTAATAGATATAGTCAAAATGGCTGACTTCCTGTTTTACCGGAAATGATACCAACTTTGATTTTTTAAATGGAACACCCTGTATATTTTATGTTTTCCTGATTCTATGAGTCAAATTACATATAATAGTCTTGCCAAATTTCATTTTTTTTTAAACAAAAAAATTATTTTTTCAATTTTTATTTTTTACCATAGAAGGCCTTGACTTGGAAAAAAATTTTCTAATTGTCCTAGCAACTCTTAATAATAGTTATATAGTTATTTTATCAATAAGGTCAATAACAAACCTCTAATAAAAGAATATAATTTGCTAAACTCGTTTTTTAAGAAAAAGTAATTTTTTTAAATGGCCCCTACTAAGGGTCATTTTGCCATTAGATAGAAAAATGTAATTACCAATCTAACGATATGCATCATGCACTACTTTATCTTTATCTGAAACTGAAAACTAATTAAAAAAATAATTTTTTTGTTTAAAAAAATTGAAATTTGGCAACACTATTATATGTAATTTGACTCGTAGATGCAGAAAAATATAAAATATACAAGGTGTTCCATTTAAAAAAAAAAGTTAGTATTATTTCCGGTAAAACCGGAAGTCAACCATTTTGACTATATCTATCAGCCAATCAAAAATTATGTCTAATGTCTTGGTATAAAATTTTATCCAAATCGATTCATAAATAAAGAAGATATAAGCATGGCCCTAGTCTCATTGTCACCCGGTATATCTACTTATATGCATATTATTATATTAAAAATAGAACAAATTTTCCTATATCTTATATTAGTGTTATTTTGGTAAATGCACCAAAAAAAATTTTGATAGACCAAAAATGGGATTTTTGGTGTGGCACCCAAAAAAAATTGCGCCTTCGGCGAATTGTCTACAACCCTGGATTGTCCTTTGATTTTATATTCGAAAGTTGGCAACCCTAACTTGTTATGTCACACACGAACTAAAATATCGTTTGTATTTGATTCAATTCAATTCTGTCAATTCTCATTCACTGAGAACAATGGTTGTATTAATTCAAAAACCTTCGCGGGAGTGAGCACAACAACTCACCTAAGTTTCATCGCAGTCGGATGAATGGTATAAGAACGCATATGGGACAAACAAATTTAACATTCATTTTTATATATATAGATAAATTAATGCTTTCAATGTAAGTAATAAACAAATATGAAATAATCCAAATGGGGTAGTACGAAACATTTTCTATGTATAGTGACACATTTCCAAAGAGTTACTACGTTAGAGAATTGTTTTGTTTTATATATTCCAACTTTTTCTGATGAGACAGGAAAATTATATAAACTTTCTAAAGATCCTGACACATAACTTCTAACGGTATTATTCGCCTTAAATGAAACTATTTGCAATACCTTCTTAACGTCTAAAATAACGTATCTGTCCTTACGATTTAATAAATCCTCATTGAACGGCAAATATAAAACGTTTGCAGCTCTCCTCGCTTAATAAAATATATGATACTCTGCTGGCATCAGTTGAATTCTGCTCCAACAAAGTCTCTGAATTTGAACTAATTCTATCGGCTTTGAACGCAAAGTGTAAGCAAATCGATATTCTTCAGCAAGAAAACTCAAACCTGAATGATGAGGTATTCTCACTGAGCAAGAAAATTTATATAATTGAGCAACAAAGCCTCAACAAAAATGTTGAAATTTTCGGAGTTTCCGCCAAGGAAAATGAAAATGTCATCAGTATTGCTAAAGAGATTGCCGAGTCAGTTGGTTGTTCTGTTGTGGACCAAGATATCGAAAACGCTCACCGGGTCTCTCGTATGGATCCGAAGAACAAATGGCCAAAATCAATAATAGGTCAGCTTAGTTCCTGTCGCAAAAGAGTGTTACGGTATTAAAACAACTTTACGACACCCACCCAAGGTGAGCATCGCACCACGGAATCAGTCCTGGAAAACTGGCACACTTGCCCTGAGATTCGCTAGAGTGAGTCACACGATACGTTCTGGGCAAGCGTGTAGAGGCATATATATATGGTACGTCAAAATTATGAGGGCGCCACCAAGCCTGTCTTAACTCGAATAACCGGGCCTGGGCGGTTAAACGGGAGCGAAGCATTCAAGACACTCCGTCGATAAGAATTCTCATGAGCTGCAAGCTCAAATAACAATTTCGTACTGGAATGGTAATATTGGGAGTCTTTAGCCGAGACTGCGCAATCACTGGACTTACCTGCACGCTCTGATCTCTCACGTCTCGCCGTACACCAATCTTTACACTGAAAAAAAAAGCGCTATCTGAAACAAAGCATGCACAGGTCGAATAGGAATAATACGTCCCTTAACTAAATATGCGTCTATTGATCGCTAATTACATCTGGGCAGCAACTCGTGCCGCCAAGCTTATGTTACTGCTTACGTTAAGCACCAGCTGATGGACGCGCTATGCTAATGAACAACACGCTATGGGTGGCCGGCCGCAGTGGTCTCGGCCTTTTACATATTAGAGTACAGTTTAGAAATACGCGCTCCGGCAAAAGGGCGCGTTAGTGCGCGATAACAGACGCCGACCTGCGGTTAACACCTAGGAAGCAAAGCACAAAGCCCTCGCAAACATAAACAAAAAAACTCGAACAGATTAGGGCGCGCCAGGCTCAGCACGGCGAGGCCTTAATTCTATTTAGGTATTAATCGGTACACTATAGCGCAGCTCGCGCACCTAACGTTACTGAATTAAAAATTAGCACAAACGTAACACCAAATCAGAGGCGCAGAGTTCTTCAGCCATTTAGGCGATGAAACGCGAAACTCGCGCACATGAACTTACTAGCAGGCTACCAAAGTAGCGTCTTGCAGCATGGTGGCCTCAAACCGGCATTAAAAGCCGCGACAAGTAAGCAACGGGCATGCAGTTACTATGTTTAAATGGTTGCAATTACAAATACCTTAGTCCGCAGACGGTCCATGAGAGTGGCGTGCAGTCAGTTGGTAGAAGGCGGCAGTCTGTGGCAGCTCAATCACCAAAACACGGCATTAGGGGTAAACGGGCTGGAATCCGCCAAGATGGCGGCGTTAGGACGCTCTCCTTAGAACACACTACAGCGGCAAAGAGGCCTACTTCGTCCTGCCTAGAAAGATCCTCGAAACAGCGAGTCGCAAAGGGGAAGCCCCCTTTCTCACCAACGCAGAACTGGCCCCAAGAAGCCCTTCACACACCTACGCCTTAGCGTAAAGACGTGCCACTCACACAACCACACGCGACCTCCTTCGATCAACGGTCAGAGCTGAACTCCTCAAGCAAGCCGTGTTCTGGCCCCTGCAGTGGCGTGAGCCAAACGGCCTTGCCACGTGACTCTCGGCAGCCAATGGCGATGCGCCTCAACGGAGTGATTTCTAGAAGTTTCGGAATTCTTGCGAGCGATAACACCCGGCTGCCAAAGTAGCAGCAAAGGGGTGCTCCAACTGACGAGAAATACTGCGTTTGGGGCCAAATATGTGCAAAATCATTATTGTAGAATTAGGCGATGGAGCCAAATAAGTAACTAAAAGGGTTTAGCATACGGGCACGCTGCCCTAAAGCCTAGGTGGCTACTTAAAATACCAAAATGACCTGACAAGAGACGAATTAATAGCAGCTGCTAAAGCTAAAAACACCAACGGCAAAGGCGTTACTACAGCAAGCATGGGAGCGAATATCTACATCGACGAGCACCTATCCCTTAAAAATGAAATTCTGTTTAAAGGAGCAAGGGAAATGGCGAAGAACAAAGGAACTAAATATGTATGGAATAGAAATGGAATGATATACGCGCGTAAAAATGATACATCTAAAACTATTTTAATCAATTGTGAGGCTGACTTTGCAAAAATATAAACAGAAACAAAATAATCGAAATACGTTGCTTGTTTGTCATCTAATTGGTTACTTTCTTTATGAGTAAGTGTATCTCCATCTACTATCAAAACACGCGTGGGATAAAAACAAAACCAAGTATTTTACACAGAAACTCATTTAGCATTGATCATGACATTGTGTGTTTTACAGAAACATGGCTCAATAGCAGCATTCATAGTTCGGAATTATTTGCAAGTAAATTCAATGTATTTCGTCGAGATAGGGAAAGTAGTGTGTGTGTACCAAAGAAGGAGGCGGTGGCCCTCTCATTGCCACACAGGACTATTTAAACTTCAACCTAGCTGGAACAGCGACGCCGAGGATTTGTGGATTACAATAACCGATCATACAGCAAATCACACTAACGATATGTTTTTAGTGGTCGGTGATTTTAATTTTACAAAAGTGAATTGGACCAACTGTGTTGCACTTACTTCGCACCTTCTACCATAGGTAACAGATTAAGAGACTTTTTTGACACAACTGCTTACTCGGGCTTGTTTCAATTTACTAACATCTCTAATATCAATAATCGGGTATTGGACTTAGTTCTTTACAACCACGAATCTACAAATAACTTAAAAAACTGTCATATTCCTCTACTTAAACTGGATAATCAGCATCCAGCAATTGAATTCTTATTAAAAATTAGTATTGATATCAATTTAAACGAAAATACAAAAAGAAACTACATATTTCGCAAAGCTAAATTTTTCGGAAATAAATAATGCACTCGCCCATATAAAATAGTCACCCTTAACTACAGCTAGTAGTGTAGAGAAATCGCTTGATTACTTCTACCATAATATTAATAGTCTAATTGCGAAACATGAATACCTTTCAAAAAATCTGGTAATCGATATCCGTCATGGTACTCATGTTCAACTAAAAAATTAATTGTTGAAAAAAATAAATTTCATAAAAGGTGGAAAATGTATCAAAACACCGTAGATTATCATTATTTTTGTATTTTGCGTTCAAACTCTAAACGTGCTATTGCTCGTGACTACTCAAAATACGTCGAAAACATTGAATCTAACCTGCCCGACAATCAAAAACCTTTTTGGCATTACACAAGAGGTAAAAGTAACAATTCTGATATTCCAGCCTTAATGATACGAGAAAATGAAACAGCACGTAACGGCCGAGATATTAGTTAGAGACATTTGCTACCAATATTTGCACAATTACGCAGGAAGAGGTTTTACAATGTTTGAACTCTCTTGATGAAAACACTGGTTCTACTAAAAAGATGTTCACTTATGTTAGCAAAGCCGCTGTCCATATTGTATAATAGATCCTTAAAAGAAGGTATATTTCCAGATAAGTGGAAAAACGCGTTCATATTACCTACCTTTAAATGGGGTAGCAAAAATCAAGTTGAGAACTATCGAACGATTTCAATTCTGTCTTGCGTAGCAAACATTTGTGAATCTATAATACACAAATTAATTTTTAATCAAGTTAAAAATAGTATTATTCCTGAACAGCATGGATTTTTTGCTGGGCGATCGGTAGAAACGAATCTAGTTTCATATTCGCATAGATTGGTTAATGCACTAGATAGTAGGATTCAGGTCGACGCAATTTACACTGATTTCAGCAAGGCCTTTGACAAAGTAGATCACTCAATCCACATTGCAAAATTTGAAAAAATTGGAATTATAGGTGATCTGTTAAAATGGATCATTTCATACATTACAAATAGACCTCAAATTGTAAAAATAAAAGGATTCCAGTCGTCAAAGATCTTGGTGACGTCAGGAATTGCGCAGGGTAGTCATTTACTGCTCTTATTTTTTGTTATCTATATTAATGATATCAAAGATTGTGGATGATCAGGTGGTCCTGGCAAGACGCTTATGATCTCGAATTTATGTTGAGAAAACTGTACATCGAATATCAAAAATGGGGTCTACAAGTAAGTCTAGAAAAGACCGAATATCTTGTAATCAATTCTGATGCACGGTTTGATGTAGTTATAAATGACGAAGTTACTGTAAAACAAGTAGACCAGTTTAAATACTTAGGAGCAGTAATTGACAAAAATGGTTTAGGAGAAGAGCAGATAAACCATAGGATACAACAAAGCAAGAGAATAGTGGGCTGCCTTAATTCCGTATGGTGGAGTAAATCGTTGTCGTTAAAAACAAAGAAAAGGATAGGGAAAACTATGGTGGAATCTGTCCTATGTTATGGATGTGAAGTGTGGACCGTGAAAGCAGCAATGAAGAGAAGACTCAATGTAGTCGAAATGGACTATCTGCGTAGGAGCACAAGAACATCAAGGCTAGAACGGATTTCCAACACAGATATTAGAGCCAAAATGGAAGCAAGTGAAACCGTGACGGATCGAATTGAAGGCAGGGGACTAATATGGTTTGGACATTTAATGCGTATGCCAGAAGATAGATGGCCAAAACGAGTGTTCCAATGGGTACCTCCCGGACAAAATAAACGAGGACGACCGCGCAGATCGTGGAATGAGGGAATGAAACAAGCAATGTTACAGAGGAATCTAGATGAAGAACAGGCATTGGATAGAGAGGCGTGGCGTAAAGGAACGGGAATGCGGCATTTAGCTGTACTGTGATTTATGTAACACATAATGTATTGTACATATGTATTGTAAATTACAAACCCGAAATATATATATAAGATTGTTTTAAAAATAGCGAGTTCTTTATGTATGCGGACGACTTGAAATTATATTCTGACATCCGTTGCATTGCCGACTGTGACACTATCCAGCTTGATTTGAACCGTCTGTACAAATACTGTAAAAATAATAAATTGTATCTGATTTTTGAAAAGTGTTTTCACATCACCTTTACTCGTAAGGCCACACGAATGTCAAAACAATACGTTTTTGGTAAAATAGTATATTATCAAAGAGCATATAATGATACTAGTATATAAGTACGCCTTTAAAGCACGTGCGACGAGTTTAAGAGCACGACGCGCTGGCAGAGTGCTTTTAACGTCGCTAGTGTTTTAATGGCTCTTATACACGTGTATCATACGCTATTTTTTCTACGATCGTAACAGAAATATAAAAACTTAGTTCGGTGACACATATTGTGTCCGACATATTGTGTTAGATATTCTAGGTTATGTTGACAGTCAAACTTACGGCAAAGCGTGTTTTAATTTAGTATTAAAAAACGCCTCCAATGGCAACGTGCGAATAAGACGTATTTCGGGCGCTAATATTAAGAGTACTACAAACGTCGCTTTTGACATTAGAAACAGTGCAAAAAGTTGTCATTTTGACACGATCGTAGAAAATAGTATATTAAAGTATGAGTGGATAACAAGGTCGGCGGCGTAGCCGGAGTGTTCGAAATAGAGCAAGTGTTTTAAAGACCAGTTATCCAGGAATACTTTACGCTATTGTTTATTATACCTGCAATACTGGAAACCAGTTTAATTTTTTGACAGGAGATGTGGAGCTCAGGTTGTTGTTAAGAGACAGGGTGAGAAGGCCAGGTCATGTCAATTCTTTACGAACATTTGAAGCCTGTGTTCGTCCCCATCAATGAATATACGATCGTGGTTAAAGGTATATTGAGTTCTTCAGACGTATCACAGAGCTATATATACAATAAATGTATGCCGTGTTTACGACCTATTATTAAAAATTACAATCATATATGTTTAAACTAACGTAATTCTGAATGCTTGAGTTGTTATGTTGACCCACTAGCATTGCAGAATCGCAGCGTTGTGCTTTTGACATACGATATACTACACATGTAAAAAGTGCAACGTCTGTTTGTAAATATGGAACTAGCGCTTGATTGCATGTGTTGCTTACATTTAATTGTTATCACGACACAGAAACTTGACACATATTTATCTGGCGCAAGTTATGCAGTTTTTGTGGACCTATTGCGTGAACTTTTGTGTTTACTTGATTACAGTTTATTTCACACTATTTACTTAAATCCCATGATCAAATATAGTTTGAACATTTACGTTTTTGTCGCATCCACGTCCGTTGTTGCATTCAGTCGTTTCCTTGACAACCTTTAAAGCTCGGCGAGCTTTAATCGCCTATTTTCGCATGCTCAGGCGTGCTTTAAACGGCAATTCTGATGCAGGTATAATAAAAAAAATGAAACTCAGTTTACGTAAACGGTTGTTTAGGAATTTTGATGTGGTATGAAATTATTGACATTGCGTTTTTAATCCTATGTTTGTTGTTTCCGGCTATATTGATTTGTATAGCTGCCAAATGTGTGGACGTATTTTGTGTTAAAAACCTATTTTTAACTGCATTTGAAAGTTTAAAATGAGTGAAGCTACAAAGACAAAGGGTAAACATTTTACAGAATATGAAAAGGAGCTGTTGTTGTCTTTAATAGAAGAATATAAAGCGGTTCTAAAAAATAAAACTAACGGATGGCACCACCACTGCGCAGAAGGACAAGGTGTGGAGTAAAATAAGAAACCCATTCAATTCACTTTCTAAGGAGACCCTAAGAACTGAAGCTCAACTCAAAAGCTGTTATGATAACATTAAGAAAAGAGCTAGAAAGAATATTGCAGATGACAAATATGCAATTCCCAAAACTGGTGGGGGTTCATATACACCAAAAACTACTGTCGTAGAAGAAAGAGTAGTAGCTATGCTGTTTATGATTCAGATTCATGTTTCCGGAAAAAATCAACCAGAATCAGGGAACTGAATCGTATGCAGAAGATCGTGCGTCAAGACTTAACATTCAAAATACAGATGTTCGTATAGATTTTATTGTCACTCCGGATAGTCTGCATGAAAAACACGATTACGAACCACAATAACAGCATTGTGAAAAATCCAACTACACCAGCGTTGTTACCCAGAACGGGAACGAAGCGTAAGAGACATGAAGAACTAAACAATAAGGCTTCTCGCCTTGAAATGCAAAATAAGGAACACGCAGCTAAAATGGAAATATATCATATGGACATAGAAATTAAAAAGGAGTTAGAAATTAAAAAACAAGAGTTAGAAATTAAACAAATAGAACTGCAGAAACTTAGGGGAGAATTATTCGCGACAGTATTATAAATGTTTCTTTATCTGTTATGTTCAAGAGTTTAAATTTATTGTTAACTTATGTTTTCCGAAACTAAAATATAAAATTAATAAGTAAAACAATTATTTATTAGCGTAGTCAGCGCAGCGAAATGATTTTGTTCTGCTCTGTTTGCAACTTGTTCTTCTGGAGCAGGAGATGGATCATGTTGATTGTATGCCTAAAGATCTCCATGACTGATGGCTATATTGTGTAGAACAACACACGCTACTATTATTGAAAATACGCGTTCTAGTTTAACTCGAAGCCCGGTGGATAGAACTGGAAATCTTCTTTTTCTCCATTGGTGCGTTCTATTGTGTTCCTTGTTAGTATGTGTGCCCTGTTATATCTTTGTTCTAGAACAGTCGCTGGATTGAGAAAAGTTGTCAATAGGAAATTTCGGTAAGCATATCCATTATCGCCTAATAAAAAACAGTTTGGAAATTTGTCACGGTACCAAAATGACTTAACGACACCCACGCGGTGTGAGGATCGCACGACTAGTTAAGTCCGGGAAAAGGTGGCACGCTTGCCCTGAGATCTGACAAAACAGGCTAAGGGCCTCGGCTGATACGCTCAGGGAGATGGGCATGCTCAAGTCAAAATAAAAGGGCGCTACCAGATCTGTCTTTATATACTCGTCAGACCGGACCTAGACGGTTGGACGGGCTTAGAAGTACATAAGGTACTACGTCAGGAAGGTACTCGAGAAGCTGTAAACCTCGAATTACAATTTTGGGAAACATACTTTAATACCTATTTCGGGTCTAGAAAGAGGAAGAACTCGGCCTCACAGTTCTCGTCGTCACTGCAGCGGGCGCTGTCAAACCTACCTGTGTCGCTCTATTGCTCAAGCTTTGCTTTACACAAATCTGTACACAAAAGGCTTAACCTGAAAGAGCATGCATAGATTCGCCGCAATGACAAGGCCTTCATTCAAATACTTGTCTATTGGTCTGAATGATTGGGGTGATTTACACAATTTTACGCTAAGTTAAGTTAAATTCTAGGCCCTAGCTGGAGTGGCGCGCTATCACTAATATAAACTCATTAATTAGTAGAGGTAATACTGCAGATTTAGGCCATACATATAGCAACTTAATAGGTTAGACTGACTGCGGCCTGCTTTCGTTAATTAGGTGGCTACGGAATTCGAATGGAGGCCTTACATGTCCAAATAGTTAGTTATTAACACAACCAGCCCGATTATATGAATTAGGCTGTCACAAAATGCAAAATGAGGCTATACCGGCGTTTATTAGTGAATTATTAAGGAATGCAGCCAGAATGCCTGAATTAAATGGCTAAAGAACATAAATGTACGCCTTGCGTATACAAACAGTTCGTTATTAACAAGTACGGCCAGATTATATTAAATAAGCAGTCACTACATGCAAAATGAGGCCATACTGGCGTTAATTAGTGAATTATTAATGAACTGCGGTCAGAATGCGTGAATTATATGGCTATAGAACATAAATGGAGGCCTTGCGTATACAAACAGTTCGTTATTAACAAGTACGGCCAGATTATATTAAATAAGCAGTCACTACATGCAAAATGGGGCCATACTGGCGTTAATTAGTGAATTATTAATGAACTGCGGTCAGAATGCGTGAATTATATGGCTACAGAACATAAATGGAGGCCTTGCGTATGCAAACAGTTCGTTATTAACAAATACGGCCAGATTATATTAAATAAGCAGTCACTGCATTCAAAATGGGGGACATACTGGCGTTAATTAGGTAGTGAATTATTAATGAACTGCGGTCAGAATGCGTGAGTCTAGCGGTCACTATAAGCGCAAATTACATGTTCACAATGTACCTGTGTATGGAAGCTAACCAAGCTTGGGCACTGCGACGACGGCAGCCGGCATCGCCTGTTGCGAACGATTCGGAAACGGGAGCGTGGGCGTCAAAGCTGCATTGGCGGGAAAGTCCAGAAGACTGTAATGGCGGCCTCCTACTGCTACGGAACGTTGGAGCCTACCGTTTGGAGCTCTGCTGGATAGATCCCCTGTTAGGGAAGAATCGGCCTGCACCTACGAATAGAGAATACTAAGGAAGTGCCATACGCATATCGCGCAAGTGCTAGATTTGTGGCCACTTCTTGTAGCATCAGCCATATTGGTCAGCACAGTTTCCGAAATTGCAGTTAAGGTGTTTTCGAGTTTTATTCATTTTAACTGTAATTGAACAAAAGAGTTTTGTGTTGTGAAATATGGTGGGTTGTGCAGCTTTTGGCTGTTCAAATAGGAGCACGAAAAAGTTAGCGGGAATATCGTTTCACAGGTAAGTTAGTGTTTGTTTACATTTTGAGAATTACTTTTCTAAACCATTTATACGTTATTTTAAGCAATTTAAAACAAGTAACAGAATTTACAATGTATAATCATTTACGGTTCATGCGATTGTAAAAGTAATAATTGCTGTAAAAGCTCGATGTGAACGTAATTTGTATTTAAATAGGGCCGATGTCAAACTTCGTAGTACGCTGCCATTGAAGGTCGCTAACCCGATGTCATAGGCGCGCGTGGCATAATCTACGTGGGGAGGCTCGAGTAAAATAAATTAGATTATGCCCAAGCACATATAGCAAATTAATACAGTGTTGATAATTTTTGGTTCTTACCTTTTTCGCATTATTGTTTTAGATTCCCTGCGAACCCTGTAATGCGAGAAATTTGGGTAAAAGCCGTTAGGAGAGAAAATTGGGCACCCTCAAAAAGTACATGTTTGTGTTCTTTACATTTTGAGGAGCAATATGTAGACCGAACATCATTGAACTGCATTAGGTTACCAGATAATGCCAGGCCTACAGTATTTTCAAGTTTCCCCAACTATTTGCAAAAGGTAAAAGTACACACGCATCGTATTTTCTTGACCCAATGCTGTTACAATTTTTTTTAATTTTGAAATAATAGATTGTGCAACAACGTAAACCGCCAGCTGCTAGGAAGCTGTTCAAAAAGGGTGTTTTACCTCCGCATGTCACTGCTGACATGGATGTAGTAGAAATAGCCCCAACCTCAGATATTCCAAGAGAAAGTCCAGCATCACCGTCAAAATCATCTAGTGGTTTAGCTACCCCAGTAAAGCGCCGATTGCAACAATTGGAAAGAAACTGTATTGTACAAAGAAGAAAAATAAAAACTTTGCAGCAAGCCAAAGCACGGTATAAAAAGAAAATTGCAACCTTAAGAAGTTTATTTATGGAACTTAAAACAAAAAATATAATTGACAATGACGGTTTTGAATTGTTAAGTAATTTTGAAAAAGGTATAAGGTCTGTTTTAACAAAACAAATTAAAAAAAAGAACGGCAGGGTAGAGAAAAAATATTCCCCATCATTACGCAAGTTTGCCTTAACAGTTAATTTTTCTCACCACAGGCCTATCGTTACATCAGAGAACAGTTTGACACATGTCTGCCACATCCAAGGACCCTTAGTAAGTGGTATGCTACAATTAATGGTTCACCAGGCTTCACCAGTGAAGCTTTTACAACGTTAGAATCAAAAGTAGCAAAGTCGAAGCATCTACTAGTTTGTAGTCTAATAATCATTGATGAAATTGCAATACGCAAGCATGTAGAGTGGGATGGTGTTAAATATCATGGGTATGTAGATGTTGGTAATGCGATAATGCTTCCCAGTGATGGTACAACTATCGCTAAAGAAGCTTTTGTATTTATGCTGGTATGCATAAACGAAGCCTGGAAGTTACCCTTAGGATACTTTTTAATAGAATCTTTGAATGGAGACATGAAAAAAAATTTAGTTAGCCAATGCATTTACATGCTTGAAAAAGTAAAAATTAAAGTTGTAAGTGTAACTTTTGATGGACCAATAGCAAACACTTCAATGATAAAACTATTTAATTGCTCAATGGTGCAACCTTATAAGATGGTATCTACAGTGGGAGCAAACAATATATATTTTTTATGACCCATGTCACATGTTAAAATTAATTAGAAATACTTTGGGGGAAAAGCAGACTATTATCGATCCTAATGGGGGATTTATTAATTGGGAATATGTAGAAAAATTACAAGCTCTGCAAGAAAATGTAGGGTTACATTAAGGCAAAAATTACGTGCATCACACATTAACTTTTGTTAGAATATTCGACCTCGTTAAGCCGTTTTTGCTGTCAGTTCAACTTTATGTTGTCATTAACGAAATTAGTTAAAAATATTCTGCCCGAATTTTTCCTGGATTCGGCCCTGTACTAGCTACATTTTAAATATAATTTGGCCCAAACAATGATGCGTTCACGGTCCGTAGAATTCGTCCCGTAAGCGTTCTCCTTTTAAATTCAAAACAAACATAGATATTGTAATTCCTTTCTTGATAAATATTCCCCCTTTCATATATCAATTGCGTCATGTTTCGCGACTGCCCGGCGTCGTAATCACCACTTCTTTAAATTCGTATGCATCAAATCTATTCTGAACAACCCTTCCTTGTTCCACGCACAAAGAAATTAGGCTCTGGGATTACATTTGTTTTGGCAATAGCGCATTATGCTACCCTTGGACATTTCCTGTTATTGACTTCAACGCCCGAAGTTCGTAAAAGCTGACCTTGTAACTTAATATTTTTGGGATCCGCTGTATAAGCCAGAAATTCCTTCTAGAACGCTTCTTGATGACCAAGCTTTGTGTGAAGGAAATAAGAATTGATAACTCCTTAAGGAATGATGCATTTAAAATTAGTGGTTTTGAGTCCGAAATTTTCTTCCATTGTATCCGTCGCGCGTAGCCCGTTTTGAAATTAATTAATTAGTAGCAAGCTTCCGATCAAGAACGTTTTAGAAGAACGCGACCCCCGGGCCTCGGCCGGGGCTGCGCTATTTTTGTGAGTGCCCTGTAGCAAGTTTCGGTGCCTTTTTAGTAAATCGGCGTGTTGATTTCTTCTGAACTTAAGTGAGTCAAGCTCAAACCTTCGAAGCATTTTATTGTTGGTGTTTTGGAATTGCGTGTGCGGGCAGATGTAGTGAAGTAACTCGGCGTTGATACGAATGGCCGATTCGTCTCCTATAGTGTACTTTCCGGGGAAAGATATTTGCATTAATTGCACATTCGACTAGAGACGACATCTTTAAGCCATAACTAACTTTTCTCTGTTAAGTGGGGAAAAAACCATTGCTGTTTGCAAATCTGTGTGTCAACGCCGTGCCTCTTGTAATTATTGGGAGCCCGCCCGCGCAATAGTGTATTATTTGCTGTCATTTTTTCCCACAACCGTTGAGGGATTTTTTTCGCAACACCTCGTCACGCTGCACCCGAGCTTCTTCGCAGGCCGTCATCTTTTGTTCCTGATTACTGGGGATTCCCTGAACTTTTGTCCCAACAACTCCGTTTGCACTGCAGCCCTCCCTGCCAAGTGACTTCACCAGGACCTCGTTCACCGCTCCCGCCAAAGAAACACGCTTTGGGGCTAAGGTAAAATTGTTTACAGTAAATATGTGTTTTCGCTTTGTTTAATTATGTGCCGTGTGAAGTGATATCGACCATCTGTCGTGCGCTATTGAAGTTTATATTGGACATTGCGTACGCCCGTTTGATTGAATTATTCAAATAATTATTATACGCAGGGGCGTCACTCCTGTGATTTTGTTCTGCTTATTTGTTAATGATACTTAGATTAAGTTAACTTTTGCTAGGGGACCCCGAAATACCAGTTAGGATGTACCCTTTGTATTAAATTTAAACTCACCACTGGGTGGGCTATTAAACCTAAATCTTTGCTAATTTCAGTCTAGTTATTGGTTGTTGCTGAACCCTTTAGTCATTAGTTAATTACGGCAAAAGCCTGATGTAATGAAATGTGAACCCAAAGCCTGCTCTTCAAGTAAGAACGCCCTAGATTTGGGCTTGTTAGTGTTTTCTTTTATTGCTCTAGAGGGTGTGGCTACAAGGTAAGTCATTTGTCGTAAGGCCACACCGTGTATACACCAACAGGCCCGAAGGAACTTGGTGGAGGGGACGCTGTAGTGGAGTGCAGTTACGTGGAGGACTTCCCCATAGGCTACGTGTGTGTTCTTGTTTCTAACACGTTTGCCATTCCTTATCTAGAAACAAGTGGCGCTCTAGGCATCTATTTTAAGCAATCTTTAGGGTAAGTGCCGCCGGTTTTTCTTTGAGCTTTCGAACCACGCCTTCCCGACTGAGTTTTTAGTGCGAGTAATCGGAGCAACAACATCTACTCCAACACATTAAGATCTGTGTTTTTGGTAAAGCCGGCGATCCCTGTAGGTTGTACCCGATTTTGGACCATAATTATGATCAATGTCGATCTGAGGAATTAAAACTGTAACAGATCTAAGTGGCTATCCCAACGTGTGGCTCGTTTTTGTCGATAACGCCTTTAGGGCATTGTTTTTGTGTTTCTTTTCTTGTCATACAGCTTTATTTTAGTGTTTGGCATTAACGTCATATAGTTTTTTCCACTATTTTTCGTGAAAACTTGACTTTTTAAGACTTTGAAATTTGGAAACGTGTTTTTTTCATATCAGGACGCGTATCCTATATGTTTTCGTTTAGTAAATGAGTTCCTTGCTATCCCTTTGATAGACCAAACATTGTTTTTCCCGGGATTTTTCGCGGGATTTTTGTGTTTTTTCGTGTTCAACGTTTCAACATTTTCTTTTTTGTGCTAAGGCACATTTTGGAGCCATTCTTTTGGTGTTAATCGTTTCTTTTAGTATGGATCATTAAGTAAACCGTGTTTTTTTGTCTTTTACGTGAAAACTGAAATTTTTGGAAGGTATCGAACTTTTTTTGAATCCGTTTATTGTAGATTGTATTTAGCCTTCAGCTAATTTGAAATTTTATTGTGCTATTCTGAATTTAAGTCGAAGTTAGTAGAGTTCATCGACATTGACGCATTTAGATTACTGATGTTGACTTTTTTGTTGTTATCCTTTAATGTGGTGCCGCGTTGTTGTTTGTTGACGAGTTGGAAATCATCTCGTTTTCCTTATTCTTTATTGGTCCGTTGTTAGGATGTGGTTTTGTGTTGGTGTGTTTGTGAGATCCGCGTATGCGAATTTTTAAGGTCTCTCAAACCATCTTAGTTGGATTGGCGTAGTATTTTTTTGATTGACTCTTATTTCGTTTTCATTTCTATCGTGTATCGCCCAACTTCGTTTGCTGATTTCATCGCGTGCATCAACACTTGTCGTAGTGTCTTGTACACTTTTTGTCGTACCCCTTTCGTTTATTAACTTAGTTGTTTATCGTGTTGGAGTATGTTGCGATTTAGTCACCTGTTGTTGTTTTGTTTTAGTGACTTCTAGGTCAGCGTAAAATTTTCTTGGGATCGACGTTTTGTACCGTTGCTGTCCACGCTCTGAAGGTTGAGGTGGGGCAAATTCTGCTTTATTGCACATCTGTTTGAAGACGCCGCGTATGTAATCCAGCTTGTGTTCTCGTGTAGTATGAGAGCGTTGCATCTTTGCAAATTCTGGTTACGCTGTGCCATTCCGAAGCCTGGAATAATTCTTTTTCGATCGAGACTCCATTGTTCCGTTATTTATTGACGATCTGTCGTCGCCTACCGAATTTTCTTTTGATGACTTTAGGTCGTCACGTATTGGTTCTGCCCTTTGGATTTTGGGAGAAACAATTTCGTTGTTAAGCTTTTGAGTTTCGTGCGTCAGTCATGCGCAGGCTGTTCGCATGTTGTGTCTTTAGTGAATTTTATGTTTGACTTTTGCTGGAGACTTTGTTTTCCGGATTTTCTTTTGGTGTTCGGTGTCGGAGTCATTTTTGGTCTCGCATTTTGCGAATTCAGAGACGACTTGACTTTCGGCATCGTCATCGATTGAGGATCTCGGTGGACTTAGTTTTCTTTTCCGTGACAATTCCAAGTCACAATGGATTAACCATGGGTGACATACTGTTGTATATAATTGTTCGCATTATTAGCATAGGATAGAATAGGATAGGTTAGTTTAGGTTAGGCGGCCTTCAAGGCCTTTGAGACTCCTGTCGTTCGTGGCCACCCCTTTCTTTGATCGTTTGTTGCTGTGGGACAAACACAAGCGGCTGATCCCGTGACGCCTCGCGTGCCCTCTTCAACGGGTCTTCGAGAGTTAGGTTGCGAACCTTGGGGCTTCGTACCCTGTGTTCGATTGGTAGGTTAGACGGAAGAGTGCACAGTGATGACTTATACCTTATTATGACAAGCTCTTTCAAGAGCAAAACAAACTCCCCAGGTGGGATATCAACTCTTCTCTCTCATCTTTCTTCTTTCGTTCTATCCTCCCTTTACCGTGTGTCCGGCGACACCTGTCTTTGTCCTCACCCGTTTTGCCTTTGGCACTTTTCCTTTCAAACCGTGTCATGGGGCCGGATAGTGAGTAGGCAGTGGGTCCGGTCGCCTTGCTTACCCGTCACCCCATAGGCGCGTGCCATGGTCGCTCGGCCATGGTCGGTATTATTTTGAGATGTGGGCACCACCCTTTACCGGGGTGGAGTGGTCCGTGTTTTATGATGTTTTTGAGATTTTGAGTTTCGATCGCCAAGTCGAATGGGACCCCTGACGGAGTACCCTCCTGTTGGGACACTTATGTTTTGCATTTGTCGCCCGATTCCCTGGTCCGGGGAGGGGTGTTCTAGGCTTCACCGAACCGTCAGTGCCTGATTGGGGCTTTCCGTAGTTTCCACCGGCGTAACCGGTCTTTTTGGCAAACTCTTCTTCCTTCTCACTCTGTCATTGACGCTATCTGTCATCGCGTGGTTGGGATCCCGAGTAGTGACGGCTATCTCAATCCGCACCTCAAGCTAAGCGAATCTTCTAACAACTCTCTCGGTCGTCTCAAGGACCAATTTGGGAAATTGATCTCTAGTAAGGGGGGTGTTAGAATATTCGACCTCGTTAAGCCGTTTTTGCTGTCAGTTCAACTTTATGTTGTCATTAACGAAATTAGTTAAAAATATTCTGCCCGAATTTTTCCTGGATTCGGCCCTGTACTAGCTACATTTTAAATATAATTTGGCCCAAACAATGATGCGTTCACGGTCCGTAGAATTCGTCCCGTAAGCGTTCTCTTTTTAAATTCAAAACAAACATAGATATTGTAATTCCTTTCTTGATAAATATTCCCCCTTTCATATATCAATTGCGTCATGTTTCGCGACTGCCCGGCGTCGTAATCACCACTTCTTTAAATTCGTATGCATCAAATCTATTCTGAACAACCCTTCCTTGTTCCACGCACAAAGAAATTAGGCTCTGGGATTACATTTGTTTTGGCAATAGCGCATTATGCTACCCTTGGACATTTCCTGTTATTGACTTCAACGCCCGAAGTTCGTAAAAGCTGACCTTGTAACTTAATATTTTTGGGATCCGCTGTATAAGCCAGAAATTCCTTCTAGAACGCTTCTTGATGACCAAGCTTTGTGTGAAGGAAATAAGAATTGATAACTCCTTAAGGAATGATGCATTTAAAATTAGTGGTTTTGAGTCCGAAATTTTCTTCCATTGTATCCGTCGCGCGTAGCCCGTTTTGAAATTAATTAATTAGTAGCAAGCTTCCGATCAAGAACGTTTTAGAAGAACGCGACCCCCGGGCCTCGGCCGGGGCTGCGCTATTTTTGTGAGTGCCCTGTAGCAAGTTTCGGTGCCTTTTTAGTAAATCGGCGTGTTGATTTCTTCTGAACTTAAGTGAGTCAAGCTCAAACCTTCGAAGCATTTTATTGTTGGTGTTTTGGAATTGCGTGTGCGGGCAGATGTAGTGAAGTAACTCGGCGTTGATACGAATGGCCGATTCGTCTCCTATAGTGTACTTTCCGGGGAAAGATATTTGCATTAATTGCACATTCGACTAGAGACGACATCTTTAAGCCATAACTAACTTTTCTCTGTTAAGTGGGGAAAAAACCATTGCTGTTTGCAAATCTGTGTGTCAACGCCGTGCCTCTTGTAATTATTGGGAGCCCGCCCGCGCAATAGTGTATTATTTGCTGTCATTTTTTCCCACAACCGTTGAGGGATTTTTTTCGCAACACCTCGTCACGCTGCACCCGAGCTTCTTCGCAGGCCGTCATCTTTTGTTCCTGATTACTGGGGATTCCCTGAACTTTTGTCCCAACAACTCCGTTTGCACTGCAGCCCTCCCTGCCAAGTGACTTCACCAGGACCTCGTTCACCGCTCCCGCCAAAGAAACACGCTTTGGGGCTAAGGTAAAATTGTTTACAGTAAATATGTGTTTTCGCTTTGTTTAATTATGTGCCGTGTGAAGTGATATCGACCATCTGTCGTGCGCTGTTGAAGTTTATATTGGACCTTTATTATGATCAATGTCGATCTGAGGAATTAAAACTGTAACACTTTTTCAAACAAAAAATGAAAGTAAAACTCGCTGCACAAGTCATGAGCGATTCTGTGGCCGATGCTTTACTTTTCTGTAAAAATGCATTACACTTGCCCGAATTTCAAAATTGTGAACCTACTGTAACCTTTATTAAGCACATTAATAAAGTATTTGACATTTTAAATAGCCGATCTCTGTCAGCCCCTTATTTTAAAAAACCATTAACGAAGACAAATATAGATGACATTAGAAGTTACATCAAAGAAGTAACCTTTTACATTAACCATTTAAAATTTACGAATGGCAAACTTGTTATTGAATCAATGAGGAAACCAGGATTTATTGGTTTTGTAACTGCTTTACACGCAGCTGAAACACTGTTCCATGAAATTGTTGAAACTGAAAATATTTTAAAGTACATTCCTTTATACAAATTTCGTCAAGGCCACATTGAACTTTTTTTTTCTTCAGTCAGACAACATTTAGGCTCGAACAACAATCCGACAGCTAGACATTTTCAAGCAGCGTACAAAAGACTACTTACACATGCACACATTAGAGACAGTGGTATTGGTAACTGCATCCCTATGGAACAAGTATCCATATTAAATTGTTCAAGTTTAAACAAACCCGAAAATATTATCAATTCGTCTATTGTAAGACGAAATATGATAGATGATCTTGAAGGAACTGTAGATAACGTGGATAAGGAAATTTTCAACATCTTGAATAATAATTCACTTTCTGTATATGCAGAAGAAGTAATTAAGTATATTGCAGGGTTTATTGTCAGATCTCTAATGAAAACGTTGAAGTGCGACATTTGCGTAGGTAACTTGGTGGATGATAGAAACCATTTTTTAAACTCCTTGATTGAAGTTAAAACAAAAGGGGGCTTAATATTTCCATCTAATGATGTCATTAATATTTGTAAAAGATCTGATATTGTTTTTAAACAGTATACTCTAAAGAGGGGATAACGGTTGGCCTTACCTTTTGGCGAAAGTTATATTTGATATTTTGCCGGCTGGTAACTATCGGCCTAATTGGGCTAGCTCGCCGCGAGGGTCGCAGGGTTCCAGCTATGCTGAAAAAGAATTATATAAAAAAGGAGAGGGCGCCAGGTCCTCGACTCAGTTCTAATCCATGTGCCGGACCGTACACAAGGTAAAGACAATTTCCAGCAGAACAAAGTAACATAATCAAATCAACCACCAAAGAAAATATCACAGCTTTATTATTAAATGGTGGATATGTACTATAGTGCAAATACAAACATAAATTTAAAATAAATCAGGCAGGCGTTCAAATACATATAAGTAACCATACGTTGTACCAATTATAAATTTCAATGTAAACGTATATATCTAAATAAATTACAACAAATGCATGCAAAAAGAAGAAATGTAGTTTCGAGCCGAAAATAAATATTACCATGCAAATATTCGTAAAGCTAAATTTAGGCCGCGAATCGTTGGACGGTACAAACACTCTAAAAAAAAACGAGAGTACGCAGGGCGTCGCGGAGACAATTAAAATAATTTAAATTGATTAAGCGCGAGTCACGGAGCGAGTTTAAAATTTCGCGTATACCGGCTCAGAGCAATACAAGACCACCTTGGCTAACGTTTCAACCCCGAGGGTTAGCCCTAAATGACGCTATATCTATATCCAAAATTTTCGAAAGGGCGGAATCAACGTGCGTTTGCGTGGCCACACATGAACGACGGTGTCCATATTAAAAATGCATTAAGTATAAGTATGTATATATACATGCTAATGAAAGCGAAGGCTTGGATTTGCCCCTTACCCGGTTAGCGGAGATCTGCAAATAATCACAATTCTCCCGTAGTGGGCTCACGAGACACTGCCACTGTAGTGTGCTTATCTTCACGCCGAACGTTTGACATGAAAATATTAGTTGCTGTTTTGTGATGAAAATAGCGAGGCTTTAAGGAGTCCGAACTGTGTTATGCAATAGGGTGAGTAAAAGCAACGTCCAGATAGGACACCAGTGAAGCTCAAAGCCCTACAAGTTTTACTCTATAAATTTTTCAGATAACGCAGAGGTCAGTGGGGTGCCCACCGAAGCAACGACTCCAGAGCAGTACGCAGGTTATGACCTCAAATTAGCAAGTAGCAGAGGGTATCCGCATAACATTGCGCGGCGGCCCTAACAAGAATAACGCAAGTACAAATATTACTAAACTAACGATGCACGAAACCTACTATCGCACAATCCGTGCTGATGAAATCACACATGCCCGAAGTGCTAACGGCATGAAACAGTATGATTCAATTATAAGTTACAACAGGCGCGATGCATATTAACTACAATAACGTCTTGCCTGCAGGAAAGTTCGCCAGAACCTAACGTTTGCTCCCCTGAGGTTGGGCGAAGCTAGCGAAGCAACGAGGACGGCCGCAGCTGCGGGATGCAGTGCCAGCTATGGAGGCTGCCAAAAACGACTTGCAGGTGGGTGTAAAGCAGTTGCTCAATCTTCAGCGTTGCCCACGAGAGTTGCAAAATTCACAGGCGATGCGACCATCTTAAGGGCCCAGTGCATCGGACTGGATTCCAGCAGGGTGCAGTCGAACGGGGTAGGTCTACTCCAGACAGGAAGGATTTCAACCAGATAGGGAGTGTTTTAACTCCCACCGGAAATTTGGCTAAAAACGCACAGAATCCAAATGTAATCCCGATTAAGAAGAAGCTGGCCTAATCTTACCTCAAGCTGGGGGTCGAGCCGAAAGAAGCGTGCTAAGGTTGTTTCCAGGAGATCCGCCAAAAGCGAAGGGGCGCAAGTAAGTAGCTAACTAATAATTACGAACGCCACGATAACGCAAAAATGCTTCCAGATCCCTCAAACAATCTATTCGAAGAGGCGAGCCCTGCCAAAGGGCTATGAAGCACTTAGCTGCAGAGGAAAACCTACTAGCACTACAGTTTAGCTTGAAAAGAAAGCCGAAAAATTCAAAAACCCAGCCCACAGGTCATATGATAACAAAATTTGGACCAGAAGATGCAAAAAAAACCAGTCAGGCAAGTTTGACTGCAGGAAAAGATAACATTGCTCTAGCAACAACTGGAATAGTTAAAAATAATTTGTATCACCGGTTGCCTAGCGGCCGTAACCAAATATTTGTAAAAATATAGCAAGAATAAACCTAATTTGCAAGATATGAGTAGTTAAACGAGGGGTTGCTTACGAAACTGCATGATAATTATAGGAGAGTAATTAAAAATAAGATATAGCCAGTTATACCCAGTGTAAAGCATGCAAAAATTGACAAAAGCCAACCATAAATATTCAAGTTCAAAAATTCAGCTAGCGAAAGTTCAATACTACTAGGGACGCTCCAAAAGTATCGTAACAAATTCTCCCCCCACAAAAGGGAGGGTAAATCACCCCAGATTTACCCGACCATACAAATGCCAACAAAAGAAATCGCCCTAAGAGACAAAAAAACGATGCCTGCCGGAAGGAAACACGAAGGGAAGGAACAAAGGATTTAAAGAAGTAGACAAGAAGAGAGCATGTAAGAGTCCAAGCGCATCATCAAAGACAACTAGACACCAACCACTTCCGTCGCTGCAAGATGACGTGAGCTGCGCCGGTGGAAGGGAAGGTTACGTCAGGTTGTCACAAAGATGCACCCGAAACGCAGACACCTCGGAAAAATGCGGAGTGGGAGACAGGAAAGCGAACGACACAGAAGAAGGAAGGGAAAGGAAAACCAACCTCAACCAAGGGTTAAGTAGTTAGGCCCAGGATCAACCTACAGCACTGGAGCTATCTCCAAATGACGGAAGATAGAACGGATATCCAAAATAACACGAAGTATAAAGAGAACGAACACAGCAAAAAGAGGGAACATCCCTATCAAACAAGGGAAAAAAATGAGACAGAGAAAGATGCGAGAAATGAAGGGACCAGATGTTTAGGTCGGGACTCCAATTCGAGAAAAAGGAAAGGTGAGTTGGGTCCCAAGGTTCCGTCCGACGTCCCCAAACTAACCTCCCAAAAAGACGTAGACTAAACCAAATCATCATCATTGTCGACAGCGTTATTGAGCTTCAAGTCTTTGGCATGCCAATTCCCGCGTAGACGTCCGTCTGGATCCTTAAGTTGATATATGAAGCGAGACAATTTCTTATGAATTATAAAGGGTCCAATGAACTTGGGTGCCAATTTAGCAGTATAGTGGTTAGCAGCATCTGATTGCGTGAAGTTTCTTCTCCAAACGGAGTTGCCTACCTGATATTCATCAGGTCGTCTTCGCAGGTTGTAGTATACCTTTGAACGATCGTAGGCCCTAGCAGACGAACTTTTACTTCTTTGTACAATCGTTGCAGCGCTTGGGCTCTTATGTTGGGGTTTTCATCCCTTATGACACGGAGTTCGGGACTTTCATCTTCAGGTCTTTCTTCAGGATTCCCGTCGAGTGTAATTTCTCGGCCAAAATTCAAAAAGTAGGGGCTATGACCAGTGACATCATGCTTGGAGGTTCTTATGGCACAGGCGACTTGTTGTAAGTATTTATCCCACTCACGTTGTTTGTCGGACACGTACGCTGTAAGTATAGTTGTCAGAACACGATTGATGCGTTCTGTTGGATCTGCCTGAGGGTGATACAACGCTGTAAACGCTATTCTGCAGCCATAGTTCCTAGCCAAGGCAGTAAATTCGCGACTCTTGAACTGGACACAATTGTCGCAGATAATTCTCTTCGGAGCGCCAAACAATAAAAACACGTTCTCTTCAACGTGACGTACGACTGAAGCGGCCGTAGCCTTACGAAGGGGAAACACAAGAGGAAGTTTAGTGAAACAATCAGCCACTACAAGTATATACTGATATCCCCGAGAAGAACGAGGTAGAGGTCCTATGAGGTCCATACAGATGACCTCCCAGGGCTTCGAGATGTTTGTGTGACCTCCCATATGTCCAGCGGGTGGTCGTTGGTCAGGCTTAGTGCGGGAACACACCTTGCAGTTGCGAATGTAGCGCAGAACGTCCGTTCGCATCTTGGGCTAGTAGTACCTCTGAGCTATACGACCTAAGGTTTTCGAAACGCCAAGATGTCCTGAGGTAGGTGTTATAATATGTATAATATTATGTTGTTGCAAGTTAACCAGTGGTATGAGACTATTCAATCAATGATAAGGTTGTACGCAGGATCAATACAATACTCACAAATAAGCGTTTATTAACGTCCACCTGACTGCCACATTGACAGGTCATACATGCTAGATTCATGTTACAGCTTATATCATAACATCCTCTCTTTTTCAAATATAACAATCAATTATAAATTTCAAATATAATTAAATTAGAGGATTGTTATTCACTTCCACGGGGTCGGGGAATATCGCTCTGGAGCTCGCTTCTGCCTTGTAGACTTTCTGATAACTACTGGAGTAGAAACTGGGCTCCCTTGGATCTGTGCAGGGTCATGGGATTGGGGCGGTTGTTGCTGATCAGTAATCTGCTGCTCAGGGTCTGCTCCAATATCATCCTCGTCAATCTTGGATTTTTCCATTTCGCTCTTGGATGGAGGGGATTCTGGTGTCTTTCTAATGTCCTTTCGGTTACGTCTGTAGACACCACCCTTGTATTGTACATTGTATGATCTCTTATCAACTTCGGACAAAATCACACCTTTACTCCAAGTCTTTTCTCGAGGCAGCTTTATTCTAACTGTTTTTCCTTCGGACAAGTTCTGTTGTAGCTTTGTACCTGCATTATAGTACTTGGCTTGCTTTTCCCTCGATTTTTCAATTTTCTCCTTCACATCAGAATGGGTACTGGGCAGGAGCAACCCATCTCTGGTTGGTAAAAGTCCACGAGTTCTCCTTCCAAACATTCTTTGTGCTGGACTCAAACCGGTTACTGCTGAAGGAGTGTTTCTGTAATCCATCAATGACATCTGGAAATCTCTATTCGAATGTATTGCTTTCATCATTAGGCCCTTACAAATTTTCACTGCACTCTCAGCTTTACCGTTTGATCTCGGATAGTGGGGGCTAGAAGTTATACTATCAAACTCCCAATCACTGGCAAACTTCTTAAATTCTCGACTCGCATACTGTGGTCCATTGTCACTGTAAAGTCTTTCAGGCACTCCGTATCTCGAGAAATGCTCTTTAAGTTTCATAATCACAGTCTGAGTATTAATTTGTTTAAGTTTGTCACATTCAATAAAATCTGAATAGTGGTCAACAATTACAAGAAAATTCTCATTCCTCAGTTGAAAAATGTCACTACTCAAAAATTTCCATGGTCTATCCGGAACTTCATGTGAAATCATAGGCTCTCTCGGCTGCTCTGACCTCATCGAATTACAAGTCTTGCACTTCGAGATAAAGTTTTTCACATCTTTGTTCATACCTGGCCAATATACATGTTCACGTGCCCTTCTCAAACAGTTTTCAATTCCTATATGACTGGCATGCATTCTTTTCAAAGAACCAATTCTCATATTCTCTGGAATAACTATTCTGGTACACTTAAACAAAATTCCTTCCTCTTCCACAAGTTCATCTTTAATCGGAAAATATGGTCTCACTGCCACTGGAACCTGTTTCAAATTATCTGGCCAACCAAATTTCACAAATTTGATCACTTGTTGCAAAGTTTCGTCCACATTTGTGCCTTGCCGAATTTCCTCGATCCGTTTTTTACTGTTTGACACATATTTCATAGTCTGAATACGTTCAATTTGAGCACAAATCTCTTCCTCCTCAACTGACATAATATCACTACACTCTGCTGAACCAGTCTTCTTCAGATAAGCTCTGCTCAAAGTATCAGCAATGTACATTTCTTTTCCACTTTTATAATTGACCTCGACTTGATATTTTTGCAAAAACAACAACATTCTCTGGAGTCGTTTCGGTGACGCTGATATGGGCTTACGGAAAATTCTCACTAATGGCTTATGATCAGTGTCCACTTTCACATCAGGTCTTCCATAAATATATTGGTCAAATTTAACACAAGAATGTACTATAGCCAACATTTCTTTCTCAATTTGGGCATATCGTCGTTCTGTTGGAGTCATTGCTCTGGACGAAAAAACTACTGGTTTTCCCTCTTGCAACAAAACTGTTCCAATTCCAGTACTACTAGCATCACATTGAATCACAACAGGCTTCTTACTGTCATAGTATGCTAATACTGGTGCTTCCGTCAACAACTTTTTCACTACATTAAATGCTCTGCTTTGAACTTCTGTCCATGTCCAGTCTGCACCCTTGTCAGTCAATCTTCTCAAAGGTTCTGTGACATCCGACAGTTCTGGTAGAAATTTAGCAAGATATTGTACCATACCTAGGAATCTCATCATATCCTTAGCATCTTGTGGAGTTGTCATATTTTTAACTGCTTCTACTTTCTTCGGGTCGACTTTCAATCCCTTATCAGTAAGCAGATGTCCAATGAAGGGTAATTCTTTCCATTTAATCTTCATCTTATCTGGATTCAATTTTAAATCATCATGTTGAGCTTTCTTTAACAACTCTAGCAGATTTCTGTCATGGTCAACTACTGCATCTGCATAGGTTTCACCTTGACCAAATACCAAGAAATCATCTGCTATTACTTCAACTCCTGTCAAGTTCTCAGAAAATTCATGAATTTTCCTTTGCCACACTTCTGGTGCTGAACTAATTCCGAAAGGCATTCGCAACCAACGAAATCTTCCAAAGGGGGTGTTGAATGTTGTAAGATAGGTGCTTTCTTCCTCTAACTCAACTTGCCAAAAACCATTCTTTGCATCAAGTGTACTAAATACCTTCGCATTAGTCATTCTAGTAGCCACTTCTTCAATACATGGTAATGGATAATGTTCTCTTTTAATTGCTTTATTCAAGTCTTTAGGATCCAAACAAATTCTCCAGTCTTTGCCTTTCTTACGAGTCAACAGTACACTAGAAACCCAATCAGTTGGTTTAGTCACTCTGGCAATCACCTGATCTGTCTCCAACTTGTCTAGTAACTTTTTTAAATCATTTCTCAATGAAACTGGGAATTTTCTAGGTGCGTGCACAACTGGTCTCACAGTATTATCAAGATAAATCTTATATTTACCTTTCAATGTACCGAGTCCTTTGAAAACATCTGGGTATTTCGACAAAATTTCTTCTTTTGTAATACCTCTCACTTTATTCACTGTCGAAATTGTCTCTTGGTCACAGTCTAGTATTTTCAATAAACCCAACTTCTCAGACGATAATAACGACAACAATGGATGTGCTTCAGTTCTAGGAACCACTGCATGTAGAATGTACTTTTTCCCTTGGTATTCCACCCCGAGACTACAGGATCCCGCCGATTTAACACTAGACTTTCCACCGTAAGTCTTAAGGTTGACAGTCTTTGAGTTCAAATTCTTGCCCAAAGTATCACCTGTAACACTCACGTAGTCTTTCAATGGAATGACATTACACGTCGCTCCCGTGTCAATCTGGAATGTGATTTTTCTACCTGTAGAACACACAGTCAAGGTCTTAGTCTTTTTCTTGTATTCATTTACTGTCACGGCATAGAGTCTTCATCTACATGACCAACTTTACCAGTACTTGTACTTGTACCATGGCAACACTTTGCGAAATGATTTTTCTTGCCACAAGCTCTTACAGTCTTTACCATATGCTGGACATTTCTCTTTCTTCGCTCATGTGAATCCACCACAGAATTTACACTTAAGAACATTGTCACTCGACCACTGCCCTTGATTCTTCTTCTTAGATCCTTGGTACTTTTGACCTTTCTTTTGTGAGTACTCTCTTCTTTTAATTTGGTTTGCTGACTCAGACCCCTTGACCTTCCGTCATCACAGAGGACTGCTTCGATGCTGCTTCATTTGCACGAATGATACTGAGTACTTTCTCCAAATCAGGTTTATCCTCACGTAAGATTCTCTCACGGACTTCTCTTCTCTCAAACCGAATACAATTTGATCCCGAATACGACGATCTTTCTCTTGAAACTCACAATTCTCGGCAAGTCTTCTAAGAACCGTCACGTAACTGTCAATTGACTCACCATCCTCCTGGCGTCTACATCCAAATCTGTATGTTTCGAACAGTACATTTGCTCTCGGAATGCAAAATTTCTCAAATTGATCCAACACTTTACTTATCTTTGTCTTATGACTCGCATCAGTCCACACAAAAGTTTCATAAGTGTCCACTGCCTCTTCACCAATTACTGACAACAGAGCGGCAACACGAATACTCTCATCTTTCGGCTGGAAACCCGCTGCAAGTTCATAATTGTTCCAAGCTGCTTTAAACTTTCTCCAATTCTCAGCTACATTGCCTTCATGAAGACGAAGTTCTTTCGGCACTGGAATGTTCACTGACATCGTAAATCTACTGAATAGCTCTGGTTTAGTTCAAATCAATTCTTAAAATCTGACAGTTTTATAATAAGAATTTCACACCTGACACCATGTTATAATATGTATAATATTATGTTGTTGCAAGTTAACCAGTGGTATGAGACTATTCAATCAATGATAAGGTTGTACGCAGGATCAATACAATACTCACAAATAAGCGTTTATTAACGTCCACCTGACTGCCACATTGACAGGTCATACATGCTAGATTCATGTTACAGCTTATATCATAACAGTAGGATCATCATGATTACGTCGTAGTATTTCTGAACGTTTGTCCTTAGGTAGAACCATTTTCCAGTCTTCATCGCCTGCACGAAGTTCCGGTATGGGCTCCTCACGTGTTTATAAATTTGCGAGTTTGACTCGCGCCAAGCAGGATAGTGCTGTGGATCGTTGCGGATTTTTAGGCGCATCCGAGCATACCAACGGTCTTGAACATCATCGTCCTTAGTGACTTCATCGACAATAGGTACGGACCTGGATAGAGCGTCAGTTACGACATTGTCTTTGCCTTTGCGATAGATAACATTAAAATTATATTGTTGTAGGCGTATGGCCCAACGCGCAATGCGTCCTATGGGATCTTTAATATTATGCAACCACTTGAGGGCGTAGTGGTCGGCCACGACGTCGAACTTAGTTCCCTCAATGTACGGGCGAAGTTTTTCGATGGCGAAGAGTACCGCGAGACATTCACGTTCCGTTGTGCTGAACTTCCGCTCATTTTTCGTGAGCGAACGGCTTATATAGCAGACGACCTTCTCTCCCTCAGGATACGTCTGGGACAAGACGGCTGCGAGTCCATAACCAGAGGCGTCCGTCTGAATGGTGAAGGGCCGACTGAAATCTGGGCAAGAGAGCACAGGGGCCGAGACGAGGCAGTCTTTGATGGTGTCAAATGCGGTTTGACATTCCTCAGACCAAACAAACTTCTGGTTCTTGCGAAGCAGACGAGTCATAGGTGACACTACGGACGAAAAGTTGGGTACAAAGCGCCGGTACCAAGATGCCATTCCCAATATTCTTCTAACCTCTGGGACCGTCTTAGGGTTAGGGATGTTCAAGATGGCTGCGACCTTTTCCGGGTCGACAAGCAGACCATTGGAGTTGACGACGTACCCCAGGTACTTCAATTCGGGCTTACAAAAGTGACATTTCTCCCGGTTCAAAGTTAGGCCGGCCTTGGCGATCCTTCAAGACCTCCAGGTGTTCTTCGAAGGTAGGAGTGCAGATAATAACGTCATCCAAGTATGTGAAAGCGTAAGGTTCTAGGTCGGCACCAATAACTCGGTCGATAAGACGTTGCCAAGTCGCCGCGGCGGTATGAAGACCGAACGGGAGGCGACAAAATTGATACAACCCACGATTAGGGACAGTGAAAGCAGTTAGCGGGCGGCTAGCGACGGAAACCGGCACCTGAAAGTAAGCTGACTTGACATCTAACGTGGTCAGGTATTGTGCATCACGTAACTTGTCCAAGATGTTGCTGATGTACGGAAGTGGAGGGGCATCCGGTTGGCTCACCTTATTGAGCTTTCGATAGTCTACGCAGAAGCGGTAAAAACCATCCTTCTTCTTTATCATAACGACGGGCGATGACCATGCGGATGTTGTGGGTTCCACAATGCCCTTTTCTAACATATCGTCGAGCTCTTCATTCACGTGCTTTTGTAAAGCAGGCGAGATTGGATAATAGCGCTGCTTAATTGGTTCAGCATCCGTCTTGATTACGTGTTCCACTAAATGGGTACATCCTACACCATCTCCTATCAAGGAAAAAGCTTCGCTGATAGTCTGATTAAGCACAGCTTGTTCGTCGTTCGTGAGGTGTTCAGTCGAACGGATCGCAGCGATTTGCTCATCAGCCGAGGCTTTGGAGAAGGTCCATTCCCCATGGCGAAGATCTGGCACAAGGGCCATCCTCTTCCAGAAGTCGGTGCCCAAAATGAGTGTATGTGGTAACGAGGGGACAACCAGGACTTCAAAGGTTCTCACCCGGTCCCTCAAGACGATGGTGACGGTAAGTGTACCAATGCTCTGACATTTCTCGCCGTTGGCAACACTGCAGGTAGTGGGTTTATCGGAGCTTAATTTGCAGGAGTTCCTTAATACGTTCCAACCTTGGCGACCTAAAATGGTACGGCTCGCGCCGGAGTCTTGTAATATCCTGAACTTCTACGTTAATTATTTAATTAATAATTGAGCCATGAATAATTACCACTTTTAATGAACTTCTTAGTCCCGGGCAGTCAGATGCCAGGGTTCAATTTACTCTCTCAAGTATATAGAAAAGTACACATAACATCAAAGGAATTTATTTTATATATCTATTTACATTGTAACGCAATAAAATAATATTTCCCGTATTCTGTACAAAAATAATATGATTTCTTCTATGTACTCCTGGCGGGCGGACAACTCCTTCTGCTTCTCGAGCTGGACGGGTTGCAGATCGTCCAAATCGCACACGTACCGCTGTAGTGGCTTGCGTAAACGTCCTCTAACGGCCAAAACTGTAAACGGAACAATTCGAGGTTAACTTTGTTTATAATTATCGAATGTCATAAATTCTGGTGTAATCTCGTTTATTTCGGGGGCTGTGACTACAAATAAACGTGAGGCGAAGGGCTGACTTGCCCCAACCTAATCCGTAGTGCCGGATAGCTTCTTTTAGCAAGTGAAATGACAGTGTATCAAATTTCCGTGGGAACGGCGTTATACCTTCAAATTTGCTAATTAAACCAAGGAGTTATTAATTGTTAAATTAACGCACTACGGACAGGCTCATGACATCTATGAAACAACATCCCTCTGAGTGAGTAAAGCTCTGAATTCCTATAACAAAACTATCCGGCGCCTACGCCGGTGTCGTGACCTTGATATAAGCTTACGTGATTAATTTCGGGGTTTGAAACTTTTGCTTGGGTGTAAAAGCATTCACAGGGGTTACATGAAATTAATTACCAACTTTCTGGGAGGCGAGTGAAGCTCTCTTAGGTTCTACGAATAAGTTTCGTGTTTTGGCTCAATAAGGATTTTGAGATTTTTGCCAAAATGAAGGGTGACGCCCTTTTAAGTTTTGCGAATATGTCTCGCATTGGTTCTTGCGACTAGCGTGGAGGGCTTCGCCTGAAGGGCTTTAAAATAAGGGAAAGACAGGTCTGTACTCTAAGAGCCGTTTCTACAGGCTGAGAAAAGCTTATAACAGGTCGCTTTGGTCGCTATTCACGAAGCCCTTAAGCGATTGTTATTCTAGCAAGCACCGCGAAAGTTTTACAGAAATCGAGGTTTATAACAGATCGCTTTGGTCGCTATTCACGAAGCCCTTAAGCGATTGTTATTCTAGCAAGCACCGCGAAAGTTTTACAGAAATCGAGGTTTATTTATAACAGATCGCTTTGGTCGCTATTCACGAAGCCCTAGGCGATTGTTATTCTAGCAGGTCTCCGAAAGCTTTCTACAGGAATTTCTAGTCGCGGGAACGAAGTGTTTCGGACTGGTTTCAGGAACTAGGTCTCCCGAGGACCTAGAGCAAGACGCGGGTCAGTGTCGGCGGATGGAAGCTCATCTAACCGCGTGCGTTATCTATTTATACTATACCATACTCTTTATCAGTGCTGGAAATTTGGAAGGGATGCGCCGGACGACGTCCTGTCGATGCGGGCGCAGAACGATGCTTTTGTCGTGTTATCAATTTTCTCGCGCTTTGGCGATGTTTTCTAGGTGAATGTGACGGAATTTTAGCGGGACGAAATTTGAACGCATTCCAATGCGTAGAAATAATAATTTCGGCCGGAGCTAACGTCACACATGCCCCTTCCTACGGAGGAAACAGCCGGTGGATGGAAGTCTTCTTCATGGAGCTACCTCATACGGCTCGGAAAACACCTGGGGATCTCGGAATTATCGACACACAAGTCAGACAACATACATTCTAAAGTTATGGGAGTAACCGGCGCTTCTTCTGGCAGCGTCTACGGGGAGCTTATGTTCTTATTGAACTTTCAACTGGGTGAATACAGGGGTTGTGGTTCCAACTTGTACTCTTTCAGGATTTCTTGGCCGGGAAAAACAAGCTCGGAAAGCTAGGGCAAGAAACTGCTTCTGTGCAAGATAAATTTGCTTGCAGTTTTCGGTCAACAGGCGGTTGTTGTGGCATTAAATTCCACCTGGATCTTTACAGGATTCAGTTTCACAGGAGACATACAGTAAAATTTGCAGGTTGTACTCCAGGGCGGGTTGCATACAATTCTCCGGGTTCATGCTCTACGAATGCACGATTTCTTATAGGCACCAAGGCGAAAACGTGATCATTCTCAGGAGACATTCAACACCATGCATGCGATTAATAATACTGGCGGGTACAACGGTCATGGACAGGACTGGTAATTTCTCAGAATTTTCTGGATAAGCCGAATGAAATTTCCTGGACTGCACTCAACCACGTGAAAGCAGTTTCAGGCTAGATGAGACTAAAGATTTCGCGGTATCGAATCATCTGTCTTCTCATACATTCATTCTACAGGCTCATAAAATTCTACGGGGCGCATTCTAAAACAAATGCTACTTACGGATGCTGAGCTCGCGGTATCGACTCGCATTCATTCAGGTTTTGTTCAATCGTGGGAAATTATTAAGGTTACAGGATTAACCGACTTTCTCACAATATTTGAACTTTAACTGGGCGAAATTTGTAGAGTTTGCGGAGACCAACTTACAATTTCAATTACATTTGTGTATGTTTGCAGGTCACCTCGGTTCCGCGAAGATGGCTTCGACTTTGAAGATCTCGCACTGGACGTGATTTACCTGGAGGGTTCGCGTTCCAAAGACTTCTCGCGAGGGAGGTTGTGCTGCAGGATAGCACGATGCTCCACGTCTCTTGTAGCTGGCTGTACTTCTCAGGGTGAAGCTGTATACCAGGAGACGTCTCTGGCGGAAGTTTTTATGGAGGGAACTAACGAACTCGGGGATGATCTGGACTCCAAAACGTAGTACTGCTCTCAAAGCTGATTTCCGGACTTCAGCTGAGGCTTTTGTACTTTCTGGAATTTATGGGACCACTTGGAGGCAACCTAGTTGCGTGGATGCCCTGGCCTTCGACGGTCGGAATCTTCCAACGGCCTAGATTTCAAACAGGAGCCCTCTATGGACTGGATTTTCTCTTTTCCATACTTGGAATCAACACCCTTCTGGTGGTTTCTAGATTTCCGGTGTTGGGCGTGCTGGTGGCCTCGATGGGGCCGTTCTCCAACATTTCTGCAGGTACTTACAGGCGGTTCTAGCGGCGGTAACATCTGGTTCTAGTATATGTATTGTAACATGGTTTGTACAATATTTAAAATAATTAATTATACTTTAAATGATAACTAATTATTTTTCAGGTAAATAAATTGCTCGAGCGCCACTTGGATTTTCCCTGGGTTCTGGTTGCTGGGGGCTCTAAATTGTGCTTGACTATATACTTGAGTTTCTGTCCCTGCTCGGGCGCCATGTAATATCCTGAACTTCTACGTTAATTATTTAATTAATAATTGAGCCATGAATAATTACCACTTTTAATGAACTTCTTAGTCCCGGGCAGTCAGATGCCAGGGTTCAATTTACTCTCTCAAGTATATAGAAAAGTACACATAACATCAAAGGAATTTATTTTATATATCTATTTACATTGTAACGCAATAAAATAATATTTCCCGTATTCTGTACAAAAATAATATGATTTCTTCTATGTACTCCTGGCGGGCGGACAACTCCTTCTGCTTCTCGAGCTGGACGGGTTGCAGATCGCCCAAATCGCACACGTACCGCTGTAGTGGCTTGCGTAAACGTCCTCTAACGGCCAAAACTGTAAACGGAACAATTCGAGGTTAACTTTGTTTATAATTATCGAATGTCATAAATTCTGGTGTAATCTCGTTTATTTCGGGGGCTGTGACTACAAATAAACGTGAGGCGAAGGGCTGACTTGCCCCAACCTAA
Source organism: Agriotes lineatus (assembly GCA_940337035.1). NCBI lineage: Eukaryota > Metazoa > Arthropoda > Insecta > Coleoptera > Elateridae > Agriotes > Agriotes lineatus. The sequence continues at coordinate 319,215 of CALNHX010000151.1, forward strand.
TCCGTAGTGCCGGATAGCTTCTTTTAGCAAGTGAAATGACAGTGTATCAAATTTCCGTGGGAACGGCGTTATACCTTCAAATTTGCTAATTAAACCAAGGAGTTATTAATTGTTAAATTAACGCACTACGGACAGGCTCATGACATCTATGAAACAACATCCCTCTGAGTGAGTAAAGCTCTGAATTCCTATAACAAAACTATCCGGCGCCTACGCCGGTGTCGTGACCTTGATATAAGCTTACGTGATTAATTTCGGGGTTTGAAACTTTTGCTTGGGTGTAAAAGCATTCACAGGGGTTACATGAAATTAATTACCAACTTTCTGGGAGGCGAGTGAAGCTCTCTTAGGTTCTACGAATAAGTTTCGTGTTTTGGCTCAATAAGGATTTTGAGATTTTTGCCAAAATGAAGGGTGACGCCCTTTTAAGTTTTGCGAATATGTCTCGCATTGGTTCTTGCGACTAGCGTGGAGGGCTTCGCCTGAAGGGCTTTAAAATAAGGGAAAGACAGGTCTGTACTCTAGGAGCCGTTTCTACAGGCTGAGAAAAGCTTATAACAGGTCGCTTTGGTCGCTATTCACGAAGCCCTTAAGCGATTGTTATTCTAGCAAGCACCGCGAAAGTTTTACAGAAATCGAGGTTTATAACAGATCGCTTTGGTCGCTATTCACGAAGCCCTTAAGCGATTGTTATTCTAGCAAGCACCGCAAAAGTTTTACAGAAATCGAGGTTTATTTATAACAGATCGCTTTGGTCGCTATTCACGAAGCCCTAGGCGATTGTTATTCTAGCAGGTCTCCGAAAGCTTTCTACAGGAATTTCTAGTCGCGGGAACGAAGTGTTTCGGACTGGTTTCAGGAACTAGGTCTCCCGAGGACCTAGAGCAAGACGCGGGTCAGTGTCGGCGGATGGAAGCTCATCTAACCGCGTGCGTTATCTATTTATACTATACCATACTCTTTATCAGTGCTGGAAATTTGGAAGGGATGCGCCGGACGACGTCCTGTCGATGCGGGCGCAGAACGATGCTTTTGTCGTGTTATCAATTTTCTCGCGCTTTGGCGATGTTTTCTAGGTGAATGTGACGGAATTTTAGCGGGACGAAATTTGAACGCATTCCAATGCGTAGAAATAATAATTTCGGTCGGAGCTAACGTCACAGTCTAACAAACCAAGAAGTTCCTTTCCAAAAATAGACACTCGAAGATAGGGCCTCTCATCTTTGTTGGCGTGATCTAAGATGAAATCAAGCAATATGCGATGTTCGGTAGGTATGTGATCCGTTTCTCGAGATTGGGAGACGGCATTGGCCTCAGAAATGGTGACAGGAGAAGACGCTAATCGGCCTCTTAACGCCTTCCGTTCCCGTTTCCCGAACAGGAAGAGCAGGTACGAATTGTGACGTCGGCTTTACCGCAGCGATAGCATTTCAATTTGCGCGGCGATGGACACTGAGCTACGCGATGGTCGGGCTTCCCACAGATCCAGCACACACCATAGGGTCGAGCGGCTGCAACATCGCAGACTTTTTCTCCGCTAGAGGAACTAGGAGTGGAACTAGTTTCCTCAATGGCAGCAGCTCTCGCTCCAAAACGGGGCTTGTGATAGGCCAAGTCAGGTTCGAGGGCTTGATAAGGCGGAGGTGGGTTCTTGAACCTCGAATCACGCACCTTAGCATCTTCAATTAATTTTCCAAGTTGTCTGAGTTGCGAGGTACTCGTGGGAGAGTAGAGAGCCAGTTGAGCCTGTAAGTATGGTTGCAAGTTCCTACGCATAATCTCTATGCGCTCCATTTCCACAGGTAAACGAGAAAGGCGACTAAAAAGGTTCTCCATGACAGCGACGTAGACCGTTACAGGCTCATCGGGTTCTTGGGTTCTACTACGGATTTCATCCCATAAGCTAGTTTCGTAGTCGCAAGGCAGAAAAGCGGCTTTCAAGGCGATGATCAATTCATCCCATGAACGAATAGTGTTGCGAATGGAACGAAACCAAATTCGAGCGTTGCCAGTGAACAATTCGATGGCAGCAGCAAAAAGTTGATCCTTGGACACGTTTCGAGCTACACGGGTCTCTTCTATCTCTTCCAGGAAGCTAGTCAAACCATTTCCTCCATCGAAGGTAATCGTCCATTTATTGATGGCTAAATAATTGGCTGAAGTGTGTCTATACGACGCAGAATAATTGACCTCTTCAGCAGCAGACGAGCGTCGATTGACGGCATCGGCAAAGGGTGGATAATCCAAGTACATGCCAGGTTGAATGGCTGAGCTAGAGGGAATAGACTGCGGGGCAGGGAACTGTGAAGTGAACAAAGGGTGACTCCACGTAACCGAATTAGCAGTCGAACGAACAGGCAAGGCAGCATCTTCCTGAGACGTAGTGACAGCAGAGCTATGGGGGCGAATTTGGGTTTCCGAAGATAAAACTAACGAACCATCCTCCGAGCTTGAATCACTCGGTGCAGCTGTCGTGTCGTTGCGAGCTTGGGTATCACCGTGAAGCTAAAGTTTCGCTTCCAAGGCGGCAATTAATTGTTCGCATCTAACCTTTAAGGACTCCAACCTAGAAGTGGAATCTGGTTCTGCAGTAATACGACCTAGACGACTTTGCACATGAAGAAAGCGAGTACCTAAACGTTGTGCATCGTTGTCCAAGTTCCTAGAGGTGCAACTGTCAATTTCGGCAGCAAATCGCAAGTTCTTCAGTAGTGTCCAAAGACACGGGAGTGAAAGTGACATTCATAAGAAGATCCATCTTCAGACGGGCACGAAGTAATTTACGTTTGTCCTGGGCATTGCCCTGAATGACAATGTCTCTAACTCGAAGCTCATAATCGAGTTCATTGACGAGCAGTCGATTAACATCTAAACGAAATACCATCTTGCTGTTCCAACAGGACAAGATGATCAAAAAAACTTATTTAAGCTAGACTTATAACTATCCAAGCAAGAACCTGTAATTAAGCATGCAATAAACAAACCTATAACTAGCAATAATCAATTGTAAATACCCAACAAATATCGACAATAAATAGTACCAAATGTAAATCACCTAGCCAATAATAAATTCTAACACCCTAACAGTTCGATTTGCACTATAGTACCACTAAGTACCCTAATAACGACGTAGTCAAGCGTCGATCATGCCCCACGTTGGGCGCCAAAATCTTTTTGTTAAGAGGGGATAACGGTCGGCCTTACCTTTTGGCGAAAGTTATATTTGATATTTTGCCGGCTGGTAATTATTGGCCTAATTGGGCTAGCTCGCCGCGAGGGTCGCAGGGTTCCAGCTATGCTGAAAAAGAATTATAAAAAAAAGGAGAGGGCGCCAGGTCCTCGACTCAGTTCTAATCCATGTACCGGACCGTACACAAGGTAAAGACAATTTCCAGCAGAACAAAGTAAAATAATCAAATCAACCACCAAAGAAAATATCACAGCTTTATTATTAAATGGTGGATATGTACTATAGTGCAAATACAAACATAAATGTACAATAAATCAGGCAGGCGTTCAAATACATATAAGTAACCATACGTTGCACCAATTATAAATTTCAATGTAAACGTATATATCTAAATAAATTACAACAAATGCATGCAAAAAGAAGAAATGTAGTTTCGAGCCGAAAATAAATATTACCATGCAAATATTCGTGAAGCTAAATTTAGGCCGCGAATCGTTGGACGGTACAAACACTCTAAAAAGAAACGAGAGTACGCAGGGCGTCGCGGAGACAATTAAAATAATTTAAATTGATTAAGCGCGAGTCACGGAGCGAGTTTAAAATTTCGCGTATACCGGCTCAGAGAAATACAAGACCACCTTGGCTAACGTTTCAACCCCGAGGGTTAGCCCTAAATGACGCTATATCTATATCCAAAATTTTCTAAAGGGCGGAATCAACGTGCGTTTGCGTGGCCACACATGAACGACGGTGTCCATATTAAAAATGCATTAAGTATAAGTATGTATATATACATGCTAATGAAAGCGAAGGCTTGCATTTGCCCCTTACCCGGTTAGCGGAGATCTGCAAATAATCACAATGCTCCCGTAGTGGGCTCACGAGACACTGCCACTGTAGTGTGCTTATCTTCACGCCGAACGTTTGACATGAAAATATTAGTTGCTGTTTTGTGATGAAAATAGCGAGGCTTTAAGGAGTCCGAACTGTGTTATGCAATAGGGTGAGTAAAAGCGACGTCCAGATAGGACACCAGTGAAGCTCAAAGCCCTACAAGTTTTACTCTATAAATTTTTCAGATAACGCAGAGGTCAGTGGGGTGCCCACCGAAGCAACGACTCCAGAGCAGTACGCAGGTTATGACCTCAAATTAGCAAGTAGCAGAGGGTATCCGCATAACATTGCGCGGCGGCCCTAACAAGAATAACGCAAGTACAAATATTACTAAACTAACGATGCACGAAACCTACTATCGCACAATCCGTGCTGATGAAATCACACATGCCCGAAGTGCTAACGGCATGAAACAGTATGATTCAATTATAAGTTACAACAGGCGCGATGCATATTAACTACAATAACGTCTTGCCTGCAGGAAAGTTCGCCAGAACCTAACGTTTGCTCCCCTGAGGTTGGGCGAAGCTAGCGAAGCAACGAGGACGGCCGCAGCTGCGGGATGCAGTGCCAGCTATGGAGGCTGCCAAAAACGACTTGCAGGTGGGTGTAAAGCAGTTGCTCAATCTTCAGCGTTGCCCACGAGAGTTGCAAAATTCACAGGCGATGCGACCATCTTAAGGGCCCAGTGCATCGGACTGGATTCCAGCAGGGTGCAGTCGAACGGGGTAGGTCTACTCCAGACAGGAAGGATTTCAACCAGATAGGGAGTGTTTTAACTCCCACCGGAAATTTGGCTAAAAACGCACAGAATCCAAATGTAATCCCGATTAAGAAGAAGCTGGCCTAATCTTACCTCAAGCTGGGGGTAGAGCCGAAAGAAGCGTGCTAAAGTCGGTTCCAGGAGATCCGCCAAAAGCGAAGGGACGCAAGTAAGTAGCTAACTAATAATTACGAACGCCACGATAACGCAGAAATGCTTCCAGATCCCTCAAACAATCTATTCGAAGAGGCGAGCCATGCCAAAGGGCTATGAAGCACTTAGCTGCAGAGGAAAACCTACTAGCACGACAGTTTAGCTTGAAAAGAAAGCCGAAAAATTGAATAACCCAGCCCACAGGTCATATCATAACAAAATTTGGGCCAGAAGATGCAAAAAAAAACACTCAGGCAAGTTTGACTGCAGGAAAAGATAACATTGCTCTAGCAACAAATGGAATAGTTAAAAATAATTTGTATCACCGGTTGCCTAGCGGCCGTAACCAAATATTTGTAAAAATATAGCAAGAATAAACCTAATTTGCAAGATATGAGTAGTTAAACGAGGGGTTGCTTACGAAACTGCATGATAATTATAGGAGAGTAATTAAAAATAAGATATAGCCAATTATACCCAGTGTAAAGCATGCAAAAATTGACAAAAGCCAACCATAAATATTCAAGTTCAAAAATTCAGCTAGCGAAAGTTCAGTACTACGGGGGACGCTCCAAAAGTATCGTAACAATACCGCCACTAAAACAATTTATAAACCAAACGCTCATATTCATTTTGCTAATAAAATTTTCAGATATTTTTCAACAAAGCAAAATATATTTTCTGCATTATCTGACCACGTATTAGAACTGGGACTACTTGAAAACCACATAGGTTTATTAATAAAGAGTATTCCATCCATCCAATGACGCTACAGCCCAAATCGGGCCCTGGCCTCCTCTATATAATAAAGAGTATTGCTCTGAAATATTTTCACATTAGAAGTACACATAATGCAAAACTAATTTCGCATCCTCGACAGCCCATAAGAGCAATGTATACAAAACTGATTTTATTTAAAGGGGAATAAATACATGTATTATTGTAATCATTATGTATCAAAAATGTAATTTAAATAATTTTTTTAAGTTCCTAATTAAAGATTATGTAGTTAAAAGCTATTGTTACTACAGAGAGATCAAAAATGAACTTGATCGCGGAAGCCATTAAAAATTGTAAAACTTACCTAATCTGTAGCATGCTTTTTGGGGACAGAATTGTCAAATTGTTTTGAAGTTTAAAATTCACTTTCAACATCTTATTTAACTTATCCCATTGTTATTTTAATGTTGCTTATCAATTTAATCCACCAATTTGGTTTAAATTACATATTTCTGCATATTTGTGTAGCTCATTCGACTGTGTTGAAGTCATATGAACTAATAATATATAAACCGTTCAATAGTTATTTGCCAGATAGGAGGCTATGTTAGGGTGATGAATTTCACCCTCTAAATATGCTGTCAGTCATTAAGAAAAGTTAGGTTATGCCCATTTTATACAAAATGATAATTTTATGTTAATGTACAAAACGTGGTTGCCAGATTTGGTTTTGGATTTTGTGCCACTTTTATTATTGGTTAAGATAAATTTCATGAAAGACAACTTGCTGATTCTGAATACGTGTCATACCTTTTTGAGTAGGCATAATGGTATCATGAAAGTTGTTTTTTATTGTAATTATAAATTGTATACAATAGTATATTATGTAATGAGTGTATAATGTAGGCCAGTTTTATTAAAAGGCCGCCGAAATGACTTTTAAAAAACGTTTATTTTTATTTTACAATGAAATATAACATTGGAAGCACACAGCTAGTCGCCGGACAATACCTTACATCTAGCTATGATACGAACACACTGGAACTTATCGACTGACTGGAGCTTAATTAAAAGATGCAAACTACTTGTATATATACTATGTCTAATCAGCTAAGATAAGCGTTATCTCCTTAGCATAGAATTTCGGCTTAGACCGCGTAGTATTTTTATATGAACACCAGCATTTTCTGGTTTAATGTGCCTTGCATCTTGTGAAGTCGAGCAAAAACCCGCGCGATGACCCTGCTCTTTGGTGGCTCGTGTTGTTTGAGTATCCATATTCACAGTGAATATGGATGCACAAACAGCAAAACGGCCAAATCTGCCTAAGTATCCTCGTTCTCAAGATACTCAAACAACACGAGCCACCAAAGAGCAGGGCCATCGCGCGGGTTTTTGCTCGACTTCACAAGGTACAAGGCACATTAAGCCAGAAAATACTGGGTGTTCATATACAAATACTACGCGGTCTAAGCCGAAATTCTATGCTAAGGAGAATAATTCGAGTAACCGCGAAAGCCTCAAACAGTACATAAACGTTATCTCCAAAAGGGAGCTTGAGACAGGAAGCCACGTGTGTTCAAGGTTTGCAGACTTGTAGTTTACACAAAGGAGCTATTATCTTATCAAGGTTGCAAGCTTGCAGTTTACACAAGGGTCATTGTCTAGCTACAATGTAACTGGCCATATTACACGAGAATTGTTTAGAACACGAGCGAACGCACTGACATAACCTTAAATTGTACGTTTGATTTTCAAAACCGCAAAATAGTATTTTTATCATTGTGTGTAAAAGCTAAGGTGGATAATGGACATAGAAGACGGCAAAAATGAAATTCAGTGTACTCCACCATACATCACAAATGCAGCAAAGGCAGTTTCGTTGGATTTTCTACCAGAACAATCGAGAAAAAACTATGAAATTGTGTACAATAGTTTCAACGAATGGCGGCTAAAAAACAAAACTTCCTCCTTTTCTGAAGATACTGTGCTCGTTTACTTCATGGGAATAAGTGAAAAATTCAAATCATCAACGTTGTGGACTCACTATTCGATGCTCAAAAGTACTCTCAATATAAAGCATAACGTGAACGTCGAGTCTTACGGGCGAGTACGTGCTCTGCTAAAAAGAAAGGCGGAAGGTTATCAACCAAAAAAATCGGAGGCATTTAGTGGGGACCAAATTAACAACTTTATTAAGGAAGCGCCTGATGTTAAACATCTCGCAACAAAGGTAACAATTTATTTGCTAATTTATTATTAACTTTAAATAAGACAATGTGTTTACAGGTTGCCTTAATAATGGGGGTGATGGGGGCTTGCCATTCAAATGAACTTTATGCCATGAAAATTGGTGAAGTAGAATTCTTCGATGGTTGCATTTAAGTATTTGTCCCGCACACCAAAACAAAGGTGCCTTGTAACTTTTCCTTCACCGGAAGTTTTTATCATATTGTCAAAAAATATGCAGACCTTCGTGTATTGAACACACCATCGGACTAATTTTTTTGTCGATTATCAAAGTGGCAAATGCACTAAACAGATAATTGGCATTAACAAATTTGGAGGAATGGGGAAACAAATTGCAAATTTTTTGGGGCTACCAAATCCAGAGAAATTTACGGGACACTGTTTTCGAAGATCGTCTGCTACTCTATATGCTGACGCAGAGGCATCCATGACCGGATTAAAACGTCACGGAGGTTGGAGGTCGGCTTCTGTGGCCGAAGGGTTTATTGAGACTCAAAACGAAACAAGATGGATACTGCCAAAAAAATTATGAACCAAATTGATCCAAATTTACTTAACAATAATTTTACTTTTCTTAACGATTGTTCTTCTGTTAACATTAATGGTAGTTATAACATTCTTCATGACAACTCACCCATTATAAATAACTGTCAATTTTACTAATTGCAGTAATTTAACTATTAATTTTGTAAATAAGTAGTAATTTATAAGTTATTTATCAATAATTGTAAATTGTTAATTGAACAAATTAAAAATGTAGTATTTTTTTTTCTTAATTTACATTTTACTTTGCAAAAATAATAAGAAACAGAAATTTCCAAGAGTCGTAGAATATGAAGCTATATTCCACTAGTGTAATATGAACTAAATAATGTATCTATGGTTACGCATATAATGACAGTATAATTCAACAGTCGTAGATAAAAATATTTAAATATTACAATTTATGTATTTTTTTTTCAGTATAAATAAATAAAGCTTTTACAAGCCACTTTAGGCCCATTGCATAACAATCTGTCTCCATTGTCCCTTATTCATGATTTTATTTCTCCAGTCTTCTATTCCTTTCCTTGCTATGTCTTCCATTACTGCCTCCTTCCACCTATTCCTTGGTCGCCCCCTTCATCTAGTTTCTTGCGCTCTGCCTTCCAATACTATCTTAGTAGCTCTTCCATCTGGCATTCTCCATATATGCCCAAACCATCTTAACCTTTGAGATTTAATGAAGTCTACTATACTGGGCTCCCCATACTTCTCCTGTACCTCTTCGTTTGTAAGTCTTCTCCAACCATACTCCGTTGGAGTCCCTCCAAATATTTTTCGCAGAATTTTTCTCTTCCACCTACTTATCATGTCTTGATCTGCCACATTCATCGTCCATGTTTCACATGCATACGTAGCTGTGGGTCGAATTACAGTCTTATGAGTCGTAGGTCTGCATTTAGCGAGATTTGTTTTGAGGACATTATACTAGTTAACGCGCCCGCACATCTTGATGCTATTAACCTTGATTTAATTTCTTGTGTGTAAGTTAAGTTTTCAGAGATTAATGTTCCTAAGGAAGTAAACTCCTTAACTCGTTCTGTTCTCAAATCTTAATATTACGGCATTATTATTGATTTCTTCATTTTTTCCACTACTTCTTTGTTAAAGTTGCTGAATATTGTCCAGTGGAAGTTGAAAAATGGAATTTTTTTAAATATGGCCACAGAAGAAAATCGCAGGGAGTTAAGTCACAAGTCCTCGGAGGCCGCACTGTAGACATGTTTTGACTAATAACTCTGTTTTCGTAAAACTCTCCAAGTAAATTTAAATTTTCTTGTGTTGTGTGAAGTCTTGCCCCATCTTATTGAAAGTAACCCTTTTGTAATTCATCGTCACGTAACTCTTCAAAAAACGGCGACAAAATGTCAATACGATATTGTTGTGCATTTAGCAAACCTAAAATTTGAATTATTAAAATAAAATTTAATCGTTTTGCTGCACTTACCTTTAGAAAATACAGGACCTATAACTCTTCTTTTACTAATTGCAGCCCAAACCCCGTTTTTTTTGGGGTGAAGCGGTTCTTCAACATAAAAATTGGGATTCTCAGAGCTTCACATACTCATATTTTGTGAATTAGTATAGCCAGATAAATAGAAGTATGTCTCATCAGTAAAGAAAGTTTTCTCAAACGCATTATCGTTATTTCCTAAATTATTGATAAACCAGTTACAGAATTCCAATCTAACCGGAAGATCGTTTGGCACCAACCGGTAAGGAAAATAATGCAAATTGCTTCTTAATATCCTATGAGATGTTGTATACGAAACATTTAATTGCTGTCCTAAATGGCGAACAGATACGTGTGGTTGTTCTTGCACAATTTGTCTCGCATTGTTAACATCTTCTTCAGTGCGTATGTTTGGTCGACCACTGCCTTGCTTCCGGTGTACATTTCCAGTTTCGCGGAAGTTATGGACCATTCTTGATAAAGCATCACTAAATACCTTATATTGTATAGCTGTCGCGGGAAACTCCTCATTAAATTTCCTAAAGGAGCCTTCAATAGAATAAATTCAATTTTCATCGACTTTATAAATTAATGCTTCCACATTTAAATAAATGCAAATGTAAAGAATATGAGACTGCGAATGAGATTCCTTGTTGGCATGGATGTCGGTGTGCTGGTCTAAACTTCGAGCGGCTTTAAATTTTCATACGAGAAACGTCTTGAGCTTGGTTTACACTGGGGCCAGATCAGCGTTGGGAGTTGCGTGGTGTGGATTATCAGAATATAGCCACTCATTTTCCATGTCATAAACAAGAATTTTGATGCCAAAAGCCCCCTATTCCACTTCCATTGTTTCATTGCTAGTATCTGAATCATTATCAATACCTGATTCTGACTCAGATTCCTCCAATGAAATAATGAAAGGTGGAATGTTTTCAAACGAAATATTTCCCATATGTTTCGCCCAGTTTTCCGAAATAGTTTTTTCACAATGATCACAATAATTTTGCCACATGTCGGAGGTACACTTTGAAAGAGCTTCAAGCCATAAATTCTTAACCTTATCCTTGGATGACAGCTAAGAATGTATATGCTTGTTGTAGTAAGTTTTACAGAATCCCATGCCATTTCAATAGGATTGTATTGACAATGGTACGGAGGTAATCTAAGAACCTCATGACCATTCTCTTTCAAAAATTCGTCAGTCACGTAACGTTTGTTATTGTCTTTCCTAAAAGGTTGAATTAAACTCCAAAGATGTTTTTTTGTAATTTTGCCCTCAATTTTGACATTGTGTTTAATCAACCAATCCTGCATCTGATCCTTCTTCCAATTAAGTGAGGGTAACTTTTCCAACTGCACCGAATGGTACGGTGCATTGTCCAAGATTACCACACATTTACCAGGAATTTTATTCAGAGCAGGAAGTAACTGATTAACCACCCAATTTTGAAAAATCTCCCTGTTCATGGTTTTGTGATAATCCCTATCGTTATTAGTTGAAGATAAGAATAGATCACACCCTTCCAAAAACCCAAATTTAGTTCCCGCATGCAAAACAGTGAAACGCTTTCCCTCCGATTTAATTTTAGACGGATTGCTTTTAGTTTCAGAATCGTGTACCCATTGTCGGACGCTAGATCTATTTTGATAAATCCAGGTTTCGTCTAGGTACACGAATGTTATATTTTCACATATAATCTCATAAGAGCATTAATTCTTTCCGGAAATTTTTTTGAGTGCGTTCCAACAACGTCGTATTAATTTGCCCGAGCGGGACTGCAAATTAAAGTAAAATTGTTGAAAAAATGTAATATTTGAGGTTATAAAACCAAGCCGACCGAAATTAAGCGGCTAATAGGTAAACTATAACCAAAACAACTATCGCAGAAGAGTAGCACTAACAATAATAGTAATAATTAACAAAGAACCACAAAACTGATGAACAGCAGCACCCGAAAACCTGGATATTAGACTTTTTTATATGACTCGATAGCGGCAATGGTGAAGTGACGTTTGTACTTTTCGTGTGAATCTACCTAGAGACTAAGCTTGCCTTTTATTGGTTCGTTCACGGCCTTCTGGATTAACGGCCTTCTGGATTAGCGTGCCTGCCGGCTCTCCGCGGCCTGTTCATTTGCAAGCTTTTCGAGTGCTCCGCGTGGCGCTGTTACCGGGGGATTTGTAAGGTCACTAGATTAATACACTAACTGCCGGTCTTATAAAGGTCACTAATCTGACGTTAACTTTAATTCGCTGTTAAAATAAACAAACGCGCATCAAAACGTCAGTGCTTATGACATTTTATTCATTAGTAAACAAATTTTGATGCGCTTTTGTTTATTTTAACAGCGAATTAAAGTTAACGTCAGATTAGTGGCCTTTATAAGACTGGCCGTTAGGGATTTGGAAGCGTTGGCTCAGCGTTTAAACTGCAGATGGCGGAACTGGCGCGACGGATTCAACAAAATACTTTCAACTTGATCTTTTCGCGCCCACAGAATGTTTTATTTTTGCGCGCAAGCACAATTTACAAATTTTGACGTTTCTACGTACGCATTTTCGTTCATTGCAAATTTAGTTTGTTACTTCCTTCGAACATATAAGACTGGAACGAGCATACTTGTAATAACGTAATGTTAAACCGATGGTTCAAAGAACATCAACAGAGATGAAAATAAAATAGTACGCAAGTATATGAAGGATAAACTGATAACTCAAACTCATTGGTAATGCGCAATGGCGTACAGCTTTAATGGTTTCGGTAATGGTCTACTGACCGATTTCAGAAGAACAGCTGACCGCAGATGACCGATTTTGTTGTTTTTGAATTAATTTGTGCTGTTGTGAATTTGGTTGTTGTGCTTTGAATAGTGGTTAACGAAAAGAATTAGTTGCAAGACTGTATTGCTATATTTGTAAACTACGAAACCCAGAAGTTATATATGACATGTAAGTAATTTGCGCCGCTTACGACGTCAAATTTACCGTCACTTGCGACGTTAAAATTTACCGTGCTCCTGCGCACAAGCTCTTATTTCCAATTGTATGTCTGTCCTTGTCAATCTTTTTTGAACAACCTGCCATGCCGTATGCTCTTTCCAGTCTTTTATATGTTCGAAGGTTGCTTCTGTGAAAATCCATTTTGTATTTTTTCGTACAAAAATGTCGTAAAACTAACCTAATTTAACGTTTCAGTCACAGAACAATAATCTGACAGATAAAAGCTAAGTTTCAAACCGGCTGGCGTGGTTCTGAACTGCAATCCCCCGATATGCCGAGTCACAAGTTTGTAATGCTATTTGTCGCAAATGAACAGGCCGCTAAGAGCCGTCAGGCACGCTAATCCAGAAGGCCGTGGGTTCGTTAATTTCCCTTACTTGAATTTTACATTTAGTTCACATATTTTCCGCGGTTTTTGTGTGCTTGGTGCTACTGTATTTCTAATAGTTCTTTCAGATACCTAAAACAGTACAAAACCCAAAATTAAACCGACAGGTAAGTTTTATGCATAAATACTTACCTCCCAAATGTCACTAAGCCGGGCAAAGATTTCAGTTTCACTGAGGTCTGGCCTGTCGGCTTTATAATGCCTGTAGGCTTTTGTAATTTGTAGTTTTGTGTCACCTTTAATGACTTTTGGCATATTTGCTTTAGTATTACAATTTGTTGACAGATAGGTATCCATGACGCCGATGTCCATAAATATTATGCCTCGCGACAAACAAAGCATAAAAGCACTGGTAACCAGGGCCGGCATCTTTGTGTTTTCTCGTGTGTTGCTCTTACTTCCAAAGACAATAAATACCAGAAATTTCAAAATGATTGGTAGAAAAATTGTTTTTATTTATGTCAAATAGTCCTAAACATTTAATTTAAATGTAATGCAAATTTTCTGAACAACATGCGGTTTTTAGCCGATTAATTTTTAGTGAATGTGCATTGGGATGTGTATATTAACTTAAAAAGAATTCTCAATTGTAGATATCAACTAGTACCCCCCAGAAGTGGGATTTAATGGCACCTTAGTGTTAGCTTTTTAAGTTATCAAAACAAAAGTAGTAATTTCTGATGGTGCCACAACATACTTGGTGACTTAGCAATTTATTAGCACGGCGGTAACTCTCACTTTCGCATAGTCCTTGGGAAAAGTATTCCCAGTAGGTGATGTTTAGTTGTGTGAAACTGACCTAACTGAATGTCAGTTTGTCAGGTATATACTTTTAAATTAGGTTATAATTTTTAACGTTTGACAAGTATTTTTAGCTATAAGTGTATTTGTCAAACGTCAAAAATTATAACCTAATTTAAAATTATATACCTGGCATTTTGTCAGGTTAGTTTTATACAACTCAACATGCCGTACTCAGGATACTTTTCAAAAGGACCATGAGAAACTGCAACACCTATCCTATACTAAGGTGTTTTCCCACGATCGGGAGTGGAAATCAGTTTCTAGGTTACAAACATTGTGGCAGAAATATCCTTTGGGATTAAAAGTGACACTTTAATACCTCAAAAACGCCTGAAATAGGTCATTTATTCCCGGCACTGCAAAAATTGCGCTATACTGTAATAGCGATACTTAAATCTACATAAAAAGTAAAAACATTAGTACCTATACTTCAAAAACTGCAAATTAAGAAACTCGTATAGAAAATTTTGAAATCCAATCATTTATAACAGGTTTAAGGTCTAGAGATTGAGATATGAAAATAGACTGTAGAAGTGTTGTAATACCAGCTAAAGAAAAATTCTTCAGCTCTCCGGCGTGACGTCGGCACAGGTAGGTCGACCGTCCGTTAAATCGCCTAGGCGCAGAGTGTTTATAGCTTTAAAAATAAGTGGTCCAGTTTAATTAATTTTACCACAATAATCAACGTAGTGGTTGTAGAATTACTTATAATTTTCGCTATCCTTTCCTCGCTATGATATTGACACCCAATGAAATGAACTAAATAGCCCTCTCCTGCAAAAAGAAAAATTAAAACCAGCTGAGACACAAAATGTAGTTTGTTATGAACATTGAAAAATATTCTTCAAAATGTCCAAGTACATCATTGAATATAACATAATTAAATTAAATTAAATTTACTACGGCATTACGTAGACACAAGTCCCCACAGCTTAAATTCATGATTAAACTTTAATTATCTTCTACCGCTGTATCCAAATAATTATTATTACAAGAGGTACCTACCCTATTGACGTTTGTAAAATTATTGCCTTCACACTCACTTATTCCCATAACCAAAATAAGTATCTATCTACAGACACACAAATATAGTATATATAACTACAAAACACTACATTTACCTACTTTATTCACCGGCAATGGTTTTGAAACCCTAACACCTTGCCATTATGGTGATAATACAATGACCTGTGACGGTAATTTGCGTGTTTATTTGTGCAAAATTGGGGGTAAATAACTTACACGCACAGCACCAAACGCTAACAAAGGCACTAAGTGACTTGTCTATTGCAAACAGCTCAACTATAATCGATAATTGCAACCAATGTGCAGCTGCTATAAGCTGTAAGCATGTTCACGTCGCGGGCATTAACTACCTACTTTAGCCCACATCACAATCTCGTGACGTCAGAGAGCTGCGGCCTTATTTTTAGCTGGTAGTGAGCGCTGTCACTTACTTATTTTATTTTTTTCATCCGAGGTCTGGTATGTTGCTCAGTCATTCAAGTTAAATTTATAAACATTGACGCATAAAAACCTGATTCATCTATCACACAAAGGAAATGTCACTTGTCATTATAGCAAAAATTAGAAATGTCAAACGGCATTAATCAGTACTGCCATGGAAAATGGTTCCAACCAATCCGCATTGATCATCTGTATTTCCCGTCTCTAATATTAATATACAGGGTCTCTACATGTTACTAGAGATCCTGTGTATAGTTTACTAAGAGTTGGGCAAACTGCCTGATTTGACATACATTTTTGATCCAAATTAGATATTTGACATATGTCGAACAAAGAGGTTATGGGAACCAACTTTGCTAACTTGCCTTCGATATGATCTTTAGAACCGACTATTAGGAATATACGGTCAATTTAGTTAAGATTTAGATTAACATGTGTGAAACAATCGGTCGTAACATGTTACAAAATATGTAAAAACAGCACTTTTATCACACATGCCTTGCAAAAAGTGATCCAAACCAATCAACATGTATCCCGGTGTTTGCCCAACTCTTAGTAACCTATATACAGGAACTCTACACGTTACTAGAGACCCTGTATATTAAGTAAGATAAGAGATGGGACAAGTTGAACCAGTTTCCAAGGCTAAATTGATCAGTTTCTGTTTTCCAAACAAAATTTCAAGATGTCATTACCAAACTGACATTTACTTTACACTATAAATTTCCAAATATCAAATAACGAAAATAATTATTCATTATGAATAAAAATTGCGTCTGATTTTCATAGTCGGATTTTACAGACTGTAGCTAGATATAAATTATCTATTCACACTATTTAATTACAGTTTATATGTAAAGCTTTGTTCGTTTGGTTACTCAGACTTACTTAGCGCAAGGAAATGTTTTCGTTTGTGTGAACGGAACAAATTGCATTCTCTTAGTTTGTATTTCGAATTACGAACCAAACGTGATGAATTTAGTCCTGGCGACGAGTAGACTGAATTAGTAAACTGTAGGTTCAAGAAGCGCGAAAACTAACCTAAAAATTGTTTCAGTTTGGGTTTATGTATAGTTAGTTACAAAATCATTTTAAAAGATGTAAGAACATTGCAATCAGCTATGTAAATACAGACTCATGGTATAACTTGTCAAATGCGCGATTTCTCTGACGCTGTAAAAATATTGTAATTAACCATGTTAATCAAACAGAGCAGCAACAAAAAGGTAATTAAAATTGTTAGGGTAGTCAGAAAGTTATTTGATATGATTGATTAAGGGGCTTTTACGTTTCAGCATCCTTTTTAACTATGCGTATGCTGTTGCTTCTAACAACTCACGTTGTGTCGAAGAAGCGGAAAGGCGCAATTCTCCCCAAAGCAATGTTGAAAACGCTGTGTGGAAGAAGTGACAAATTGTTAAAAAAATGAATACAGAGAGAAAGGCCAATGGCTGAAGATGGGAAAATTAAGACATTAAAGAAAAGTATGGGTAAAACAAACAGGGAATAAGTGGATAACCCTCAAAAGGTTATAAAAATAAAATTGAAAACGTCCAGAAAACTGGTAGAGGCCGAAAATTCTATCTATAGGAATGGTATCTAGTTTAAAATTATCAAATTAATTTATAGTTCAACATTATGTATTTTAGAGAACTGTGAAATACCTACTTTCAAAACAACATACAATACAATAAGTGTAGTCTACTAGGAACAACGAATGATGCAGAAGATATTGATATAAAGAACGGCAGTAATGTCAGCAGTGAGTAACTATTATAGAAACTTAAAATTATAGTTTATAAATCTTAAATTTTACATTTTAGTAGATCGCGTAGTACCTACTACATTATACTTACCAAGACACGCTAGACAATATAGGTATAAGAGGCATAGCAAAAAAGCTTTTCCAAGTTGTAAATATTGATGGTGTCGCAAGCGAGGAATCCACAGTAGAATATGGAGTCCCACAAGGTACAGTTCTGGGACCGGTGCTTTTTACAATATATGTAAATGATTTACTACAGCTAGAAACTAAAGGTATAATTCTCTCTTATGCTGATGATACGGCTATCATCTACAAAGACCAGAACTGGGCCAACCTCAAGCGAAAAGCAGAGAAAGATATGGAGAAAATAAAACAGTAAACTTTAAAAAAACTAAATATATACCATTTACAAATTATAAAGTTACGTTACCATCGTACACGCAGTTAACTTTATCAGATCTTGAAGATGTTACAGTTCATATTCAACAAACAGACAGTATAAACTATCTGGGTATAAATATAGATTGTCACCTAAGATGGAATGTACATATTAACAACTTAATTAAAAAACTAAGAAGCATGATGTATAGGTTAAAAAACTAAAACCAATATTAATGCAAAAACATATGAGAACGGTATACTATGCACTCTCTGCAATATGGTATCATATCATGGGGTTTTGCACCTAATACTTCTATTAAACCACTATAGAGGTCATACAAAAAAGATTTTTGAAAATAATGTACAACAAAGAATGTACATATCCATCTGAACTACTTTAAACAGAAACAAATATATTGGATATCAGACTTCCCTTTGCAAAAACTATTATAATACACCAGTATAGAAATAAACATAAACTAGAGAACACTAAGCATATATACCACACGAGAAATAAAACAAAAAAACTATTTCAAAATTAACAGAATGAAGAAAAAAGTGGGACAAAGATTAATAGAATTTCTGGGTTCTAAATTACTTAATGCATTACCAAGAAAATTAGTACAAATCAGCAAACTTTCAGTATTTAAGTGTAAATTAAAAAACTGGTTACTTGAAGGAAATAGCAGTGTTATATTAATAATTATAAACAATGTTACATCTTGTTCACACATTTTTATGTAAGTTCTGGATTCTGATCTTGCAATATAATGTGCAATTGAATTATTACAAAGTAGTTGATAATAAATACCTGTAAATAATATATAATCATAAATAAATTACAGACTGACTAGTACCTATAATAATTTAAATATTATAAATATCATTTAGTTAGTTAATAGGCAGAATGTATTTACATTTAGGTACAATACTTTCCCACACAAGCAATTTGCTTCAGCGAACAGCATTTTTCATGTTTATTGAAATCAATGTTTTATCAATCTTATGGACCATTACACTACTATTACAACTCATACAATTAATGTCATGTATGTATGTATAATAACGATGCTCAATAAACCATTATTATTATTATTAAATACACCAACAATGAGCATTCGTAATACTATAAGTCATGCAAGTGTATCAAAAGAATGGCACGAATTGCGAAAAGCCATTGTAGAATGAAATAAAAATTGAGAAGAATTGCAAGCAAAGAAATTCAACAATGGAAACAAATACTCAAGCAATTAAACCTCAAAAATGAGTTGTTACAGAAGTTATTACATAAATGGGTAGTGCTGTTAATATTTACCTAAAAAAATGTGAAATAATTCAAAAAAAATGTATATGTATTGTACTAAATAAGGACGCCACCTATCCATCAAATTTACTTTATTGTGAAGCAAAAATATTGCATCCACGGCAACTATACTTTTTTACAGTGGTGTTATTTATGTATAAGAATAAAAACAATTTGGTTTCAATTGATCATCAGTACCAGACTCGTCTCAAACCATTTGCATTCAAGACTCCGTTTTCAACAAAATCTGTTGGACAGAGAAATCATGTGTATCTTGGACCGAGATTTTATAACTTCTTGTCAGAAGCTATTAAATCTTTTAGATCATTACATCACTTTAAGAAATCTGTAAAAGCATTTTTATTCTCCACTGATATAGATATTTTTTATAATATATTTCCTTAAAAAACTATGCTTTACATAGTTATATTTATATTATTATTGTAATGTGTTTTAACTGGACCATCGATTTCAGCTTTTTATTGTCTCTTCTCATTACTTCTTATTTTTTTTATTTTTTTGAAAATCAAGTTAAATGAATTAGTTTAAATTCTGCGTCCAATAATATTATGTTTAAAAAGAAACCCATAGACAGTTATTTAAACTTTATGGGTTAAATTTGTTTATTTGCCAATTAAGAAGATAGATAAAATGTATTGTAATATTTTGCAAAATATAAAAAATTATATTATGTTTGTAACATTTTGCAAATAAACTTTATTATTATTATTATTATAATGTATGTACAGTGGCATTAAAGTTATTGATATAACGCATAGGTATTTTTCATTTTTATATGTATAAAAACAAATTAATATGAGTGTTTATTCTTTCATACCTTCATAAACAGTCTATTATTCACAAGAGAAATAAAAGTATTTTATTTACTCTAGTGGGATAAGTAACTCATTTGACACTATTTCCGGTAGGTAATGAAGCCATTACATAACTGGGTGGTGTAACGAGTGGAGTAACTGAGTAGTGTAACGGCTTCATTACCTAACTGAGATAGTGTCAAATGAATGACAATGACCTTTGCCTACTAAAATATTTTTGAAAATGACAGATCTGACATTTCTCAATTTTAGGCAGTTGTAGATAAAATTTTGTACAATACATGTGTGATAATGGATTATTAATATACTTGTGTGCTTGCATAACTCGTGCTACGCAATCGTTTATAACTTACACACACGTATATTAATGATGCTCCTATCCCACTTGTATAGTAAATAACTATTAATTCACTAGTGAATTAAAAAGGTTTCAATGAAGAACCACATATTTTTATTATTTCTACAAATATGTACATTCAATTACTCTTTCTCTTTGTAGTGTGTAATATATTATAATTACTAAAATTTAGACCAAGGGTGGGTAAAAGATAGCTAGAATATGAAAGAAGGGCTAAGAAGACACATTTGCCTGATACAAAACTGACCGTTGTTCATATCGACCAGACAAATATCTTCTAAATAAAATGTTTGGGACTGTTTCTCACACAAAGGCCTCCGACCACTCTTGCCATTAGAAGGGAACAGTAAAAAGTATCAACAGTTGCTGGAACTACATTTTCCTAAAAAATTTGAAGAAATTTGTCTGAAATGCATTCTGTCTATTAGTCCAGTCAACGAAGCAAAATACGCGGAAATAAATCGTGTAGTTTCAGATGTTTGTACAGTTGTAGTGGATACCTTCCTGAATAACATACCAAAAGTCCTGAGTAGTGGGGTGTGAGCGTTGGGGGGGAGGGGGGTTTAAAGGTCCGTTTCTTATGTTTTTTGTAAATATCTCGGAAACCGTGACCTCTAGCAGAAAAACATTTATTATCAAAATTAAATAACGTAAAATTTTCTATAAAAAATGTCCTTTACATTTTTTCTCTAAGATAGATATTAAGCGAGTTATGGGGGAGAACGGGTTTTAAAAATTCTCAAAAACCCGTTTTATGTAAATAACATCAACTTTTAATGTTGGACAAAACTTTGAAAACTCAATATTAAATGTATAAAGTTCATATGCATGGAGGCAGCTAGCTGTACTTAAGTAATTTATGTGCAAGACATGGTAGCATTGAGATCTAAAAGAGCCTGAAGTATTCAAGGAGTTTGAAGATAAAGGATATTTCACCATTAATTGAACTGGGACACGTTGGGCGGAGGTTTGGTCAGACATGACCACAGAGCAGACTCTAATGCGCTCTATGAAAACCTCAGGTGGCTTGACACGAAGAGGTATCACTGATTCTGTTCTTGCCAAGTGGGTCGGTGGGTCACCTGGAACTACCGCCATCAGCATGTCTCTTGAGGAGTTCGCTGGTGTCAAACTTTCAAGTGGACAGCAGCGTTGATTTCTGGGCGTCACGGCAAGTCAAGGATGAACAGGACCAGATGAAGATAAAGAAATAGTTCTATGATCATCCTCCCTTTCCAGAAATGAATTCTCTCTTGTCTCTGTCGACAGGTTGTCAGGGAAGATAGACGGTCGGCCTTACCTTTTGGCGAAAGTTATATTTGATGTTTTGCCGGCTGGTAACTATCGGCCTAATTGGGCTAGCTCGCCGCGAGGGTCGCAGGGTTCCAGCTATGCTGAAAGAGAATACAAAAAAAAAGGAGTGGGCGCCAGGTCCTAGACTCAGATCCAATTCCTTGTGCCGGACCTTACACAAGGTCGAGGATAAAAACCAGCAAGTCAAAAATAAACAAACCAACAACCAATGAATAGATCACAGCTTTATTTTAAATATCGGTGCGTACTATAGTGCATCACAAACCCGCAAACATATAAGTATAGATCAAAAAAAATATTGCTAATCATCGACAATACTAGATTTTCAAAAATATAAACTAAATATAAGTACATAAAAAAAAGACAACAAAGGGGGCTATTGATATATATGAATAGGCTAACGCACTAAAACATTTCGAGCATAAAATAAAATAACGCGAGGTTTAAAAAAAGCGTATCGAATAATAAATTAAAAAAAATAAATTAACCCCTGTGAGGCAGGATATATCAGGGCCAGGTTATGCAAGCGCTCAGCTGATGCGAAACCCCGAATATCAGCTCAGAAAGATTTTAAGTAATTACTCCAAAATTTCTAATGTCAAAAACTACGAGGGTATATGGCCATATAATTCACAGAGCAGTTTTCTTAAAGGAAATACATCAGATGCATAAATGAACGCTAAAGCAATCGCTTGAATAAACCTTCGGCAAACTTGTACCTACGTAAACTCGCAAATAAAGTACAATAACGCGGAATTGACAATTATTCTACCGGCGGCGGGCCTTATGACGCAATCGCTACTAACCCGAGATTAATCAGTCATGAGCTGAAACTGCAGAAGCAATCGACTACCGATGTCGCTACTCTAGCCACTATCAACATCGAAACGACGCGGCAAACTTCAGACGGCTGACAGCAAATGGCGACGAAAATAAATATAAAGATCTGTATATTAAACAAACCGCGGGCAACAAGCCGTGAGTACAACCCTAAATCTGAAGTAATTAAACGAAAGATCTAACATACGATTTGCAGGGGAGCTCGATGGGGCGCGGCGGCCGGCGAAAGTGAATATAACTATCTGTATATTGAACAAACCGCAGAGCTGCCTTCACAAAGTCAGGTAAACTCGATTAATGATTCGATAAGACTCACTCAAATGCACAAAATGGACGCTCAAAATTTGCAATAGCCCTATCACAATTAACGCATTAAAATTATACCAAAAACATGCACTAACATCTAACTCGACGAAGCATTACTGTGCAAAAAAAATATCATACATGCCCTATCTGTTAATGAGACGAGATTCCAATAACTAACTAAAAAAAAAATACACCAGGCGCAAATAGCTATATCAGATTCTTGCCTGTAGTAAAGACATGTCGGCTTCTAACCAGGGAATTTGTCGAGCTCCTTGACAATTCGATGGTTTCAGGGGCCCAAATCGACGGTATGGATGCCCGCCGAGTGCAGCTGAACAAGGAGTGCTAAGCCTCTTCAGGGGGGAGTTCAACCTCTCGCAGGAAGCGTCCGAACTCTCCCAAGGTCGTGGCCGACAGGAAATGGCATCCCACAATAAATCCAAGTCCACAGTAAATCGAAATCCACAGAAAATCGAATCCCACAGGGAACGGAATCCCACAGTAAGTGAATGGCATCCGGCAGTAAATGGCTATAACGCACAATGCCCAAATAAGTCCCAAATAAGAAGAAACTGGCCTTATCTTACCTCACGCTGGAATCGAGCCAGAAGAAAGGGCAGAAGCAATGCTGGCCTCAGACGAATCCGCAGTTGCGAAGGACGTACGTATAACCAAATCAAATACGAACGTTTTAAGGGCACATGTGCTTTTTCAGATCCTCCGAAAAATCAAAACGGAGCCGAGCTATACTAATTAGCTCAAAAATTTAAGCACACGGCCGAGGCACTAGCAGCCTGCACCAAGTTTAAAATGGGAAAGACCTCAAAAATTCCACCAGCTACCAGTTATCAAAACTTTCCAAAATTTTTGGGCCAGAAGATGCGAAAAAAACAGCCTGAAAAATTGTGACTGCAACAAGTGATATCCTTTATCTAGCAACAAATAGAATGGTGTAGAAGAATTTGTAACAGGGGTTGCCTACGCGCCATATACAAATATCTGTAGGAATACGACCAAAATAAATTTAATTAGTAAAATATGGGTAATTATTCGAGGAGTTGCTTAACAAACTGCTTGATAATTATAGGCAAATAGTTAAAAATAAGATACAGCTAATTATACCTAGTTTAAAGCATGCAACAATTGACAAAAACCAACCATAAATATTCAAGTTCAGAAATTCAGCTAGCAGAAGTTCAATACTACGGGGGACACTCCAAAAGTATCGTAACAAGGTGTCATTGGAAACAAAACGATCAACAGTCACCAAGCCCTAGAACTTGGAACAAAAACCATGCAAAGTTTGGTTGGTCATGGCTTTTCAGATATAAAACAGTCTAAGAAAAATATAGTGTTGTCATTGGCCGGTATGAACAGTTCCATAAAAGTGTTTGGAGAACAAGTGACAGTTGACCCCCTCACAATTTTTCAAATAATTGCCATTGCAAAGAAGAGCGATAAGGATATCGAAGAGCTCATTCAATTTGAATTGTCACCATTTCCCTTAGCTATTTTTAACGAAGGGGGTATGAGGAAAGGACAAAAGTCTTCTCTATATGATGCTTTTCCTAAGGATGACCAAACAGCCCATGACCTAACACAGAGCACAAATGTAGTTGATGGTGGCTTCCTCCTACACCGTGTAAAATGGAACGTTGGCACGAAGGTTTCCTCCATCTGCAATCAGTACATAGCCTATGTACATAGACACTATGGCAATAACTGCACGGTTGTCTTTGATGGATATGGGGATGCCAATAGTACAAAACGGGCTGAGCAGAAGCGGAGAGGACTTACAAGAACTTCTGTGGAAATTAATTTCAGCGAAAATGTGAACATCGATGTTCAGCAAGAACATTTTCTTTCCAATGAAAAAAATAGAGCCAGGCTTATTGAGTTGCTTAAGAAAAATTATATTGAAAAGAATAGAAACAGTAGTAGCTGTAGGGGATGCTGATAGCACTATTGTAAGGTGTAGATTGAACAAAGCTACTTTACACCCTACTGTAACAATAGTAGGGGAAGATGTGGACCTGATTGTTCTAATCCTGGCTTTTGCATCACCAGAAAGAAACATATTCTTCTTGAAGCCTGGCAGGGGCAAGGTTGAATTAAAACTCTACTCCACAAATAAACTCCAACAGCTTGTTTTTGCTGACAATATCTTACTTCTCCACTCTTTCAGTGGATGCGATACAACCTCGGCCATTTATAATAAGGGCAAAGAAAGTATGGTGAAGCTGTTCAGCAAAATGCCAAGTAAAATGAAAAACATATATGACATTTTCAAAAATGCATCATCAACACCAGAAATGGTCGCACAAGCTGGTGAGAAAATATTTTTAGAAACGTACAAGCCAAAAAATGAAACAGACTTGAATAAATTGCAATTCAAAGCCTTTTTAAGAATGTCAACTAAGACAAAAGAGGACCTAGCCTCTCTACCACCAACCAAAGGATCAGCAAAACAACACTCTTTCAGAATTTATTTACAGGTAGAGTAACTTTATTAAGTTTATTATGTAGTAAAATCCTCTTAAAATATGTATTGTTTGAGGCTTTCGCGGTTACTCGAATTATTCTCCTTAGCATAGAATTTCGGCTTAGACCGCGTAGTATTTGTATATGAACACCCAGCATTTTCTGGCTTAATGTGCCTTGCACCTTGTGAAGTCGAGCAAAAACCCGTTGTTACAACACGAGCCACCAAAGAGCATGGCCATCGAGCGGGTTTTTGCTCGACTTCACAAGGTGCAAGGCACATTAAGCCAGAAAATGCTGGGTGTTCATATACAAATACTACGCGGTCTAAGCCGAAATTCTATGCTAAGGAGAATACCTCTTAAAATATATTAGAATATGTTTCTTTCTGGTGATGCAAAAGCCGGGAGTAGAACAATCAGGTCCACATCTTCCCCTACTATTGTTACAGTAGGGTGTAAAGTAGCTTTGTTCAATCCACACCTTACAATAGTGCTATCAGCATCCCCTACAGCTACTACTGTTTCTATTCCTTTCCCGTTATTGCCATAGTGTCTCTGTACATAGGCTATGTACTGATCGCAGATTGAAGAAACCTTCGTGCCAACGTTCCATTTTATACGGTGTAGGATTCTTCCCGCCATCCACTACATTTGTGCTCTGTGTTAGGTCATGGGCTGTCTGGTCATCCTTAGAAAAAGCACCATATAGAGAAAACTTCTGTCGTTTCCTCATACCCCCTTTGTTGAAAATAGCCAAGGGAAATGGTGACAATTCAAATTGCATGAGCTCTTCGATATCCTTGTCACTCTTCTTTGCAATGGCAATTATTTGAAAAATTGTGAGGGGGTCAACTGTCACTTGTTCTCCAAACACTTTTATGGAACTGCTCATAGCGGCCAATGACAACACTACATTTTTCTTAGGCTGTTTTATATCTGAAATGCCATGACCAACCAAACTTTGCATGATTTTGTTCCAAGTTCTAGGGCTTGGTGACTGTTGATCGTTTTGTTTCCAATGACACAGAGACAAGAGAGAATTAATATCTGGAAAGGGAGGATGATCATAGAACCATTTATTTATCTTTGTCCGGTCCTGTTCATCCTTGACTTGCCGTGACGCCCGGAAATCAACATGCTGCTCTCCACTTGAAAGTTTGACACCAGCGAACTCCTCAAGAGACATGCTGATGGCGGTAGCTCCAGGTGACCCACCGGCACACTTGGCAAGAACAGAATCAGTGATACCTCTTCGTGTCAAGCCACCTGAGGTTTTCATAGAGCGTATTCGAGTCTGCTATATGGTCATGTCTAGCCAAACCCCCGCCCAACGTGTCCCAGTTCAATTAATGGTGAAATATTCTTTATCTTCAAACTCCTTGAATACTTTAGGCTCTTTAGATCTCAATGCTACCATGTCTTAAACATAATTTACTTAAGTACAGCTAGCTGCCTGCATGCATATGAACTTTATACATTTAATATTGAGTTTTCAAAGTTTTGTCCAACATTAAAAGTTGATGTTATTTACATAAAACGGGTTTTTGAGAATTTTTAAAACCCGTTCTCCCCCATAACTCGCTTAATATCTATCTTAGAGAAAAAATGTAAAGGACATTTTTTATAGAAAATTTTACGTTATTTAATTTTGATAATAAATGTTTTTCTGCTAGAAGTCACGGTTTCCGAGATATTTACAAAAAACATAAAAAACGGACCTTTGAACCCCCCTCCTCCCCAACGCTCACACACCACCACTCAGGACTTTTGGTATGTTATTCAGGAAGGTATCCACTGCAACTGTACAAAAATCTGGGACTACACGATTTATTTCCGCCAAACAGCATTTTTTTGGCTTTGTTGACTGGACTATATGCCACACACGTTTATGCAGAAGTATTTTTAGGGCTTGCCTAGACTCGCCTATGATTTCACCCTTTCGACAATCTGTGGGCTATTTATAAATCCAAAATACTTTAAATTGATCAGGCAGCCATGATAAAAGTGATCAAAGCAGCCATTTCGTTTTCGGGAAGAGAATAACGTCGAAAACTGTGAGACTACGTATTTGATGCCATGCTGAAATATTGAAGTCAAAGAAAAATTGTCGTCCTATTAAAAATACAATTCTCGCTTGTTACTGATTTTGTGTTCACATTAATGCTCACAATACCTACTGTAAAAAAAGAAGAAAATATGAGAAAGCACATAAACATCTTTTCTAAGACGAGTAGCTATGTCCATGTAATGAGCAATCTTCTTCTTGTTGGCATTACGACGATCCTTCGCCATTCATCCCGATCCAGAACATTCCTTCTCCATCCTCTTTTTGTATCACGTAATAACGCTATTACTCACTGTGATTCTATCCTTCATATTTTGGCTTGTCTCATTATCCTGTGCCAGTGTGCTACCCAGGTACATACATTTTGTACTTCAAAGCTGTAGTGTGTTAAGTCATTTTGCTGTTTTAGATGCTTAATTGCATTGCACGCCTTTAGGGCACCTTGTTGCTATTTTAAAACCATTTTCAATTTTTGCGCACTAGCACAATCTCATCTTCCGCACATTTGATTCAGGTCATTTGGTATTTTAAGTAGCCACCTAGGCTTTAGGGCAGCGTGCCCGTATGCTAAACCCTTTTAGTTACTTATTTGGCTCCATCGCCTAATTCTACAATAATGATTTTGCACATATTTGGCCCCAAACGCAGTATTTCTCGTCAGTTGGAGCACCCCTTTGCTGCTACTTTGGCAGCCGGGTGTTATCGCTCGCAAGAATTCCGAAACTTCTAGAAATCACTCCGTTGAGGCGCTTCGCCATTGGCTGTCTTTGATACCGGAATTAATTTGTTTCGTGGAGCGCATCGCCATTGGCTGCCGAGAGTCACGTGGCAAGGCCGTTTGGCTCACGCCACTTTAAGCGTCGTAACGCTCCTTGCTCATTCCGTTACGGGTTGTCAATCGAGACAGTCGCAAGTGTGTTGATTTTAAGTTTGGCGGCGCCTCGCCTTGTTGCGAGGCGCCGACGCCGTCTCTTCAATATGTGCCATTACGGCAAGGTGTCCCCGCGTTATTACAGCGATTAAGGTATAGAAACAGTTTTGCTTGAGGAGTTCAGCTCTGACCGTTGATCGAAGGAGGTCGCGTGTGGTTGTGTGAGTGGCACGTCTTTACGCTAAGGCGTAGGTGTGTGAAGGGCTTCTTGGGGCCAGTTCTGCGTTGGTGAGAAAGGGGGCTTCCCCTTTGCGACTCGCTGTTTTGAGAATCTTTCTAGGCAGGACGAAGTGGGCCTCTTTGCCGCTGTAGTGTGTTCTTAGGAGAGCGTCCTAAAGCAGCCCGTTTACCCCTAATTCCGTGTTTTGGTGATTGAGCTGCCACAGACTGCCGCCTTCTACCAACTGACTGCACGCCACTCTCATGGACCGTCTGCGGACTAAGGTATTTGTAATTGCAACCATTTAAACATAGTAACTGTCACTTGTGCGAGCGTTGGTGCTTTGTGCTCAACTTTATGTGGGCGGATGCATGCCCCTTGCTTGCTTGTCGCGGCTTTTAATGCCGGTTTGAGGCCACCATGCTGCAAGACGCTACTTTGGTAGCCTGCTAGTAAGTTCATGTGCGCGAGTTTCGCGTTTCATCGCCTAAATGGCTGAAGAACTCTGCGCCTCTGATTTGGTGTTACGTTTGTGCTAATTTTTAATTCAGTAACGTTAGGTGCGCGAGCTTCGCTATAGTGTACCGATTAATACCTAAATAGAATTAACGCCTCGCCGTGCTGAGCCTGGCGCGCCCTAATCTGTTCGAGTTTTTTTGTTTATGTTTGCGAGGGCTTTGTGCTTTGCTTCCTAGGTGTTAACCGCAGGTCGGCGTCTGTTATCGCGCACTAACGCGCCCTTTTGCCGGAGCGCGTATTTCTAAACTGTACTCTAATATGTAAAAGGCCGAGACCACTGCGGCCGGCCACCCATAACGTGTTGTTCATTAGCATAGCGCGTCCATCAGCTGGTGCTTAACGTAAGCAGTAACATAAGCTTGGCGGCACGAGTTGCTGCCCAGATGTAATTAGCGATCAATAGACGCATATTTAGTTAAGGGACGTATTATTCCTATTCGACCTGTGCATGCTTTGTTTCAGATAGCGCCTTTTTTCAGTGTAAAGATTGGTGTA
Source organism: Agriotes lineatus (assembly GCA_940337035.1). Classification (NCBI taxonomy): domain Eukaryota; kingdom Metazoa; phylum Arthropoda; class Insecta; order Coleoptera; family Elateridae; genus Agriotes; species Agriotes lineatus. The sequence goes on from CALNHX010000151.1 coordinate 348,599, forward strand.
CGGCGAGACGTGAGAGATCAGAGCGTGCAGGTAAGTCCAGTGATTGGGCAGTCTCGGCCAAAGAGTCCCAATATTACCATTCCAGTACGAAATTGTTATTTGAGCTTGCAGCTCATGAGAATTCTTATCGACGGAGTGTCTTGAATGCTTCGCTCCCGTTTAACCGCCCAGGCCCGGTTATTCGAGTTAAAACAGGCTTGGTGGCGCCCTCATAATTTTGACGTACCATATACATATGCCTCTACACGCTTGCCCAGAACGTATCGTGTGACTCACGCCCGACTCCCTGAGCGTTCCAGCCGTGGCCCTTTAGCCTGTTTCTAGCGAATCTCAGGGCAAGTGTGCCAGTTTTCCAGGACTGATTCCGTGGTGCGATTCTCACCTTGGTTGGGTGTCGTAAAGTTGTTTTAATACCGTAACAAGTGGTTTATTTAGAGGTTTCTAGGTTTATTCATTTGCTCACGTGTCAATAGAATATTCTTTTTTTAACTTGCAAAATGCTATTTTCATTGCTTCTGTTGCTCTTGCCAGTATTACTACGTCCAATTTTGGCACGATTTATTATACAGTGTGTCTCACTTTAGACGGCACCAACCTAGTATTTTTTTAATATATTATTGATCAAAAAAATTTGTTTGTTCTGATTATACCCCTTACTAAATTGTACTTTTAGGGTATGTGGCTTTCCCTTCACCGTGGAATGCTAGCCTACTACGATTTAAAACAAAGAGCAAAATTGGAGAAGTCGTATTAGGGTTTTTTATCAAAAAGTCGTGTTAACAAAAGTTGTTCAGAATCGTTCAAATAAGCTAAATCCAAAATTTCGTTAAAAACAGAAAATTTTGAAAATCTCTCAAAAAAAGTCCATTAAATTCAAATGATAATTTCACAAGTTTGCCATGATTTTTTATTTTATTCTTTTAATTCAATACAATAACAAAACACGATGCTTAATTACTCAAATAACAGTATTTTCAACTAAATCACCATTAGTACGTCTACATTTTTCTATTCGCTTTCTGTTGTTTCCGACAACCTTTCTCAGTTCTTCTCGACTTATGTCTTAGCAGGTTTGGGTTATTCTGTTGTTGAAAATTTATTGCTCTAGTTTAATACACTTAATTTTTAAGTTCCCCATAAATGAAAATGTAATGGTGTGATATCAGGGGATCTAGGTGGCCATGCGATTAGGGGACTGTTACGACCTATACCCGTCTTTCCAGGAAATTCTCATTTATTCATTCTAAACCACAAATGCATTATGTTTAGGCGCCTCGTCTAATTGATAGTACATTTCTTGCCGTACTGCAATTGGAAGATCATGTAATGAACTAAGAAAGGTTGTCGAAAACAACAGAAAACGAATAGAAAAATGTAGACGTGCTGGTGGTGATTTAGTTGAAAATACTGTTATTTGAGTAATTCAAGCATCGCTTTTTGTTATTGTATTGATTTAAAAGAATAAAATAAAGAATCACATCAAACTTCGAATTTTTTGGACTTTTGAGGGAGATTTTTGTTTTTTTTTTGTTTTTAATCAAATTTTGGATTTAGCTTATTTGAACGATTCTGAACAACTTTTATTAGCAATATTTTTTGATTAAAAAATCTCTAATACGACTTCTCTAATTTTGCTCTTTATTTTAAATCGTAGTAGACTAGCATTTTAGCGTGAAGGGAAAGTCCAATATCCTAAAAGTACAATTTAGGGATGGGTATAATTAGAATTTTTTTTTAAATCAATAATATATAAAAACATACTGGGGTGGTGCCGTCTAAAGGAGACACACTGTATATTGTTATTCCTAGACTTACCGTTGATTTTCTGTATACATCTCTCGAGCACACTATAAAAAAGCGTAGTTGGTAGTGGGTTACATTGTCTGAGTTCCTGTTCCTACTTTAAATTCTTGTGTGTGCCGACCTTAAACCTTTACTTTACTGGAAGTTGTGCGAAATGTCATTTTTGTTAAGCGTATCCCAAACTCTTTCATTTCGTCTTCCATTTAACTTCTTTGAATGCTATCATAAGTTCCTTTGAAGTCAATATATTCGAATGATTGGTGAAAGTCGATGTTATTTAAGTTCAGTCGTTTATTAAATATGTTGTGCGTTGTTGATGTGTCCTTTCTAAATCTCAATAGTTTTTACACTACTCCCAGCAGAGATACGCCTCGGTAGTTTTCACACTCAAGTTTATCGCCTATATTTTTATATATCGGGCATATGCTGTTGTATTTTGTTTATTTTCTCTGCATAACGTTTTTATTTTCTCTATCATTTGTTTTGTTTCTAGAGTTAGTTTACATCTCTGACCGGTTTTTCCGTTGCTATGTTAATTGCCGTTTCTTTAATGGTTTCAGTTAGTTGTTCGGATAATTTATTGATACTGGGTGGATATTCTTTTGCATTTAGATTTTCCTCCAGTCCTTTGTAGTACGTGTCTTGGTTTTCTTTAAACACGTAAATATCTATTTTATTCTTTTCTATTCGCTTACGTTTTCTTGGTTTTTGAATTAATACTTTCGCTCTAAGTAAATGGTGGCCACTTCTAAGTGTTGAAAGAAAATTAGAACTGATATCAAAGAGCATATACAGGGTGTTTGTAGATCGCTAGACAGCTCATAACTTCGTTAGTCATAGAGATAGCGAAAAAAACTATTTTTGTTTTAAATGCCAATACACAATTTACAAATTGACGTAAACCAATTTAAGCCATGGCCTCGTATTTTTGCGCAGTGTTACACCCTGTATATTTTAGCGATTTGCAACCAGCGCTAAAGGTGCTTTATGATAGCATTCTCAAATTTAAATTTTGGAATTTATTATTTTCAAAAATGAAAAAAGTGTTTAATCAAAGTAGGCCATTAATTATGCAAAATCACTAACAATTGAACAAAAACTGCAAAACAATTGTAAACTATATTTTTTAAATGGAATAATATCAGTTTCATTAAAAATAACATTTATTTTTAAATCGTTTTACGTAATTTTGGTTTTTAAAAGCTACTTCTAAATGAAATGGCAAATATGGTATACCGTTGGAAAGCTCTTTAATTGTAGTTTTCAACTGTTTAATTAAACTCATTTTGTTCCATTTAAAAAACATAGTTTTCCATTGTTTTAGTACGTTTGGCGCTATAATTCGGTCATGAGACATATTTAGAGCCAAGTGGAGTCTGTTTTGGATTTCTTGTTAGCAGAGCTGGGCAGTAATTAATTACTTTGTAATTAAATTCCTTTTTGTTTATTTGCCTCGAAATTGAATTACTTTTCAAAATGCGGTAATTTTAATTGGGAATTGCCCTTTTTCATAGCAGAACGAATAGAAAAAAAGAAAAGAAAATTATTCAAATTAAAGCAGAAGACAATAAACCTGACACTTACGCGAGCATCCTAAAAAACCTAAAAAATAAATTCCATAGAAATAGAATAGGCGTGCAAGTAAATAATATAAGAAGGAATAAAGACGGATCGATAAGACTGGAAATTAAGGAGCAGAAGGAAGGAGCTAATAAAACATTCGAAGCATTAGGTACAGAGCACATTAAAGGGCAAGCTAGAATACAGGATATCAAGACACGCAAGAAGGTAGTGATAATTAGAGATCTAGACATAACCGTCACTAAGGATGAAATGGCTGATGAGACACCCAAAAAACTGAATGTAGAAAACAGTATTGACAACGTACAAGTTTGACAACTATGTAGCTACGGTGGGAGTGAAAAAACACCATGCGCAATACCTGTTGCAAAAAGGTAAAATAAAAATAGGATGGAACATGTGTAGAGTACACGAAATAATGACTCCAACCAGATGCAACAACTGCTACGAACATGGACATCTTGAGAAAAACTGCATAAAACCGAAAGGTTTTATGGACAATAGATGCATTAGGTGCAGTACAGAAGGACACAGATCCATGGAATGTACAAAGGATGCGGTATGCATAAAATGTGGGAAACCAGGACACTCAAATGCTACAATGGCCTGCGAAATTTATAGAAGATTGGTTGCAAGTATGAGAGAAATCAGATATAAGAATCAAAATAAAGCAAGTAAGCAGATAGGCATAAGAGATGGAAAAGCAACCCATAGCAACTATGGCGAGGGTCCTTCAAGTTAATACAAATAGATGTAAGGCAGCTCAGGAACTTGCATATCATAAAGCGTGCGAGTCCGGGTCAGACCTACTAATATTAAGGGAACCAAAAAAAAATTATTAATGAAAATATATGGTTTGTTGATAATCGAAAAGACGTGGCTATAAGACAAATAAACAATACGCTAAACATAAGAAAGAACGGAAGTAAAAATGGAATAGCGTGGATCTCTACAGAATTATGGACTAAAATAGAATGCTATTGTTCACCCAATATAGACATCGAAACTTTTAAAATTTATATGGACGAACTAGAAGACTGTGTAAATGCAATACATTCAGATAAAAACGTAATTGTAGGTGACCTCAATTCAGGCGCTGGGGTGCGAATAGAGAAGACAAAAGAGGCGAAATGGTGGTTGAATGGATAGATAGCTACACAATAAATATTGCTAACCAAGGGAACATACCTACCTTTTTTTTATTAGTTTTATTTCCGGATCAGCTAGTATAGCTATACACAGAACTGTTATTTAATATCACTAGTCACTGTATTGACATGAAGAGGTCAGTTCCAAAGGAGCAATATACAAAACGAATGCAAAGGGTGGATAATAAAACCAAACCAAATTGATCGATTCAAGGATTACCTGAAACAAAAAATAAATGGGCAAACAGAAGTAACTCCAGAGACGTGGACTAAGGTCATACATGAGGCATGCAACGACATCTTTGTAAGGAAAACAGGAAAGAAACACAAAACGAAAGCAGTCTATTGGTGGAACGACACCATCAGTGAAATGAGAAAAGAATGCATCAAGAAGAGAAGAGCAATGACAAGAATTAATAAAAAACACAACTCTACACCAGAAGGAAAAGAAAAGTACAGACAAGAATATAAGACGCAAAGGAATGCACTCAGCAAAGAAATTAGTAATGCAAAAAAACGGGTATGGGTTAATCTATGTAAAGAACTACAGAATAACATATGGGGACGAGCGTGCATGATTGTAAGCACAAAATTACAAACACTTCCCAAGATTACACTAGATAAAGGAGAACGAAGAAAACACGCAATTAAGTTGTTTCCCAGCGGTAATAATAATAGATGGGAACTTCAAGAAACGATACAAGAAGGAGATATATCAAAATTGACGATAGAGGAAATGATGACTGCATGCTCTAAACTTAATAAAAAAAAAGCGCTCTTAGACCAGACGGAGTGAATGCAGAACTTGTAGGTATAACAATTCAACAACACCCCGAATACTGCCTAAGTATATACAATAAACTGTTAACCGAAGGACAATTCCCTAAAGAATGGAAGAGGGCACGGTTGGTATTACTGGAAAAACCGAAGAAGAACCCTTAAGATGAAAACACATATAGGCCGATATGCCTACTCAATACCATGGGCAAAGTATTAGAAAAAATGCTCTGCAACCGCATAAAACAAGAACTAACAGAAAAACAAGAACTGAGCGAAAATCAATACGGGTTTAGAGAAGGGCGCTCTACAATCCAAGCGATGCTAAAGGTACAGAAAATAGTAGACGAAGCTAAGACGGGATCGTTGAAAACAAAAAAAATACTGTGCAATGGTGGCAGTTGATGTGAGAAACGCATTTAATACGATTAAGTTGAAAGAAACTATGAGGGAACTAGAAGCACGAAGGATATCTATATATCTATTAAAAATGGTACAAAGTTACTTACAAGATAGAGTCTTGCAAATAGCAGAAAATGAAGAAATGGAAATTACTAGAGGGGTTCCACAGGGGTCGGTAATCGGACCACTGTTGTGGAACATACATTACGACCGATTACTGGAGATAGAGATGCCAAAAGGAGTGCCATCAATAGCATATGCGGATGACCTCACCGTCATTGGTACAGCGAAAACTGAAAAATAACTGGAAAACAACGTAAACATAGCGCTTAATAGAGTACATGACTGGATGTATCAAAGGGGTCTATATATAGCGACAGACAAAACAGCAGCGGTCATCCTAGCAGGTCGCATAAAACTTAAGGAATTAGACATAGAAATAATGGGGAATAAAATAGCCATAATGAACAGCATTAAATATCTAGGCGTGGAATTTGACCGGAACATGACCATGACAAAGCACGTAATAACCACAGCAAAAAAAGCAGAAAATACAGCATATGCATTATTAAGAATTATGCCCAGAACTTTTGGTCCCAGCTTCATGAAAAGGAAAGTACTGTATGGTGTCGTAAACTCCATTATACTATACGCAGCTCCGGTGTGGCACAGAGCATTGAGGAAAAAAAAGTATAAACCATAAATACCAAAGTCCAGCGAAGAGCGCTACTAGGTGTGTGCTCAGCATACCGCACTGTGTCGACCATCGCACTACAAGTCATAAGTGGCATCCCTCTTATTGAGATGCTGGCAGAAGAAAGAATCGAAAAGTACTCAAACGGACAAGTCACCAAAATCGAAATAAGAGAAAGAACAATCTCGAAATGGCAAGACAAATGGGAGGCAACCGAGGGAAAGACAGCACGGACAAAAGAACTGATCCCAGTTATAGGACCATGGGACAACAGAAAGTTTGGAGATATAAACTATTACTTCTCACAAATATTGTCAGGACACGGCTGTTTTGGAGCATATTTACATAGAATAGGTAAGAAGGAAACTGACGAATGCGATTACTGCGGAGAAAGAGATACCGTTGCGCACACAGTCTTTGCATGCCCCAGATGGGGTAATATAAAACGTGAAATAGACCTAATCTCAGGAGAGGAGATCACGCAGCACAACCTAATTCAAAAGATGCTCGAATCCAAGGAGATGTGGGATGAGATAGAAAAAAGATTAAGGAATATAATCACGGATAAAGAAAACGAAAAAGGAATACGACAGACACAAGGAAGATAGATAAAGGGAAGGAATAACGACAAGAGAACAGAGTACAAACGAACTTGAAACACAAAGGTATATAAAGATTCCTCGAAGTAATGCAACTGCGATGCCGGGAAATCCCTCTACTATTACCAAGAAGGAGGTGGTTTTTAGTTGGTAGGCGGACCTGCCTCTTTCTAACATACCTACTGACTTAACGCTTATCCCTGCACCCACCATCTAAGCGGAGTCGAATCCAACACAACCCCGACAAAATTCGGGGTGTCTTTGGAAGATTTAAAAAAAAACACTGTGTTCAAAAACTAGGTGTCACTGACACGCTGATAAAATGCCCCAATCTGTACAATAGTCACTTATATTACTCTGAGTAGTCAAAGTTATGTCGACTATTTTTGCGATGCTATCACGAATGTAGGTACATGAGTAATACCACCGCAAAATATAGTTCATTTCTGTTGATTCAAAGACTTCAAATCTTGCATTTTTATTGGTTAGTATTTGACAGATGGCAAATGAGTTGAATAGTTGGAATTATTAGTTCCTTTTGCGATAAAGGAAGTATTGGATTCACCCCAAAAATTCGAAATTGAGTTTTCAACCGATCTTCACGTCCCCTGAACCCAAAAATAGTATATTGTCCAACGAGTGACGAAAGTATCATTTTGTTAAGCAAGAGAACAGTTTACGAGCTTAAAAAATGCTTTTGACGAGTTCAGCACTATACTTTTTGTATGACCCCATAACAAACTTAAAAAAATAATGCAAAAAATTCTTTATTGAATTAATACAAAACTAAAATTTATATTTATTTATTTTTAGATGTATTTTTGATGTAAATATTCATTTATTACAATATTATGACAATTATTTAACACTATGGGGGTTTCACAGTCAAATTGTTTATGTGAAGTAGAGGATGCCACATCGGTTCTGCTAACAAATGTCATTCCAGATGGAGATGGGCGGTAATTGGACCTCGACGTAGCTGTTGTTGCATTTTGTACAGACCGTAAAATTTTGGTCTGAGTTTGATTTGATTATTATATCCTTCCGCAACGTTACTTGACTTCCAACCTCCGTGGCGTTTTAGTTGAAGAAGGTCACCTCCTGCATCCACTAGTAGCGTAGCGGAAGTTCTGCGAAAGCTATGTCCCGTATATTCTTTAGAAAAAGGCAGATTTAAATACTGAGCTATTTCCATAGGAAATTTACTAAATTTGTTAATTCCGACAACTTGCCTACTACACTTTCCATTCTGATAGTTAACCCATGAGAGCCCGAATATTTTATTTTAATTTTGTTTTTGGTATTTTGTCGAAATTTGTAGTACTAAGAATACAAAGAAATGTATTGCATAACAGTTTCCAAAAAACGGGTGTTACCATATGGTAACGCTAGGCGCTTCAGCTGCTACAAATAAGGTCAACTGAAAATTATTTTTTTTTTAAGACACATACCTACAGGAACCTACATAACAAATATCATTATTCAGTGTGATAAATAAAGTTGCATTCAATGCACAGTCCCACTTGACACTTTTTACACATTGTTCTTATACTGGATAAACAACCTTCTCCGGAACAGCGTCGTCTTTTCTTATTTGGAACAGGTACCAATAAATGGTTTAGTCCATCATACCGTAAATCATCCGCAATTCTATTTAAAGTGACACTAGGTAAAGATGCAGCAGGTCTACTAGCACCACGGGAAGGTGTTCCATATTTAGATAAATAAACATTTACGATTTCACGTCTAAAATTCTTTTGGGATATTGAGTTTCCAGAATTTTTATATAAAATCCATGCATTTTCTATGGCTGCATCTAGCAACCAAGGGAATATTGCCCACCACCATTTCTTTATTCTAATACTCGTCCTAAACCTGTTAATATTCTGATCCATCAACTCAGTGCCACCCATACTATTATTATAATGCCGTATCATGGATGGCAGTGGCACCTGCATGGATTTCCTTTCACTTCTACAATATCGTTTTGCATTACCAAGAGGGTTTATGCCATGGCAAGTTGATGCAACGGCAACAACAGCGTTATCCACCCATCGAGGTACCATAACACCAGTTTCCTTGTCAATGCATGAAAAATAATCTCCTCTTTTATTGTCTTTCAGCATTCGTTTTTTGGGAGGTAGAGGGCAATTTTTGGGTAAGCGATTGTCTCTAAAAGTTCCAGTGCTCCCATATCCATTCTCACGCAAAAAGTTCAACAAATTCATGCTTGTAAACAAATTGTCGAAATAAAATTTGTACCGTAGATTTTTCTTGTCATTAGGCATCTCTCTTATCATTCTTACTAAGGGTGCATAAACTAACAAACACTGCAAAACAATATTGTAGGTAAAGAGGAAACAATATTTTTCTGAAAAAAGTTCTCCATAACCCTGTTATGCTTCACGTATCCCCTGGAAATGTGTATGTAATTGTCGTTCTCCTTGTATAGATTGTAAAACTATAGGTTAATTATAACAATAAGAATAAAAATAATAAATATACTTAGTAAATGTTGTATTCATAAATTGTAGCAACATACCAGTTTCCACCACTTGGAGGTGGAATTTCGGAAATAACTCTAACCTCTTTTTAACTTCTTTTTACTTTTACCCCATTTTTATTCTCACAATGGAATTTAGAATACAAACTTTAAACCACTTTTTAAAGATTAAAAAAACACACATATGCCCAAAAACCATGGTCTAATTCAATAACCACAAGAAATACGAAAGACTCTATAATTCAACCCTGAATCCAAATTCGCACCTTTATGAGCTGATCTGTGCACACTCCTGAATTACGCTTTTAGAAACTTGTATAGGTAACCTTAGTAAGTAAAAACCAAATCGATATATTATAGGGCCTTAAGAGATATTGAGAAATTCGTGAAAAGACATTTTACCTCTTTCCTTCCCTTTAGGGGTAGAAATTCGAAAACTCCTTTCCTAGCACTTGGCTACGTAACTAAAGGACTCTTCTTGCCAAATTTCAAGTTCCTGGTACCAAGGATTACTACGGAGCTGCGTTGTTGAGTTGGTGCGTTATCTTCTATACATATAGATTATAGCGGAATACCCATTTCATTCCCTTGTGGGTGAAATTTCTAAAAATCTTTTCTACCTCATTTTATTCTAAAATGCACCCATAAGAAAAAAATCAATAATTTGAACCCCCTACCCCTTTTAATTTTTGCACCTCTTTTACCCCTTTAGGGGTAATATTTAAAAAACCCTTAAAAGACTTTGTAAATATTTTAAAAATACATCTATATGCCAAAAAAGAATGTTCTAACTCAATAAACATAGGAGATACAAAGGGTTCTTTAATTCACCCCGAATCCAGATTTGCACTTTTAGGGGTTGATTAGGGCAAAATCCTGAAATGCGTTTTTAGACACTTATATTGGATACCTATGAAAGCAAACTCCAAGTCGATATCTTATCGGGTCTAAAAGATATTGAGGAATTCGTGAAAATACTCTACCCCCTTAAACCACTTTCTCAATATTTTAAGAATACATCTATATGCCAAAAAAAGGAATGTTCTAACTCAATAAACCTAGGAGTTACAAAGGGTTCTTTAATTCACCCCGAATCCAGATTTGCACCTTTAGGGGTCCATTAGGGGAAAATCCTGAATAGTGTTTTTAGATATTTCTATTGGACACCTATGCAAGTAAACACCAAGTCGCTATCTTATCGGGCCGAAGAGATACTCAGGAGTTTGCAAAAACACAGTTTACCCCTTTTCACCCCCTTAGAGTTGAAATTTTTAAATTCCCTTAGACTTCTTTCTAAATAATTTAAAAATACATCTATATGCCAAAACAGAATGTTCTAATTCAATAAACATAGAAGATACGAAAGGTTCTTTAATTCACCCCCAATCCAGATTTGCACCTTTAGGGGTTGATTAGGGCAAAATCCTAAAATACTTTGCTAGGTATTTGCATTGATAATCTTTGCAAGCAAACACCAAATCGACATCTTATCGGGTGTAAGAGATATTGAGGAATTCGTGAAAACACATTTTACCCCTTTTTACCCCCTTAGACGTCGAATTTCAAAAAATCCGTTCTTAGCACTACTTCACGTAACAAATTGAACCTTCCACCCAAATTTCAAGTTTTTAGTACCAGTGGTTTCGGCTCTGCGTTGATTAGTAAGGGTTGTGACTTTCCTTTATATATGTATACGGGGTGTTTCATTAATAATTGGAAGTATTTTAACTATAGAATCCTGGGCTCAAAATATTAATATTTAACCCAAATTATTTAGATAAAATGTGGCTCCTTACTTAGATATAAGGTGTTTTATTTAAAAATTAAAAAATGATTTTTCCCCATTACTTTGAAACTATTTGAAGTATCCGTATCATATTTGGCAGGAAATGTAGACACTGTAAACTATGCTAAATTATGTTAAATAAACGTTTCTGGCTACTACCAGAGGCGTACGACAGAGGCAAGTGATTGGTTGACCTTTCCCAAATTCTACGCCTCTGGCGGAATTGCCATTTTAGCACAATTTTTCGATTTTCCAATACTTTCTATGTAAATGACATACTCTTCCTTCGTAACGATAAAGTCATTATTTTTCGAGATATTTAAAGTTAAACATAAAACTGAACAGATATTTTGATTTTCATGTGTATTAATTATGTCGGTTTTTTTGTCATAAGATTGCATTTATTACGCAAATGAAACTTTAATCCGTATTAACAAAAAAACAATGTTGTTTATTGACATTTCTTGACACGAATACATAGATGTATTCAACATCTATGTATTCCTTTCAATAAATTTCATTAAATAACATTATGTTTTTTTGTTAATACGGATTAAAGTTTCATTTGCGTAATAAATGCAATCTTATGACAAAAAACACCGACATAATTAATACACATTAAAATCAAAATAACTGTTCAGTGATTTGGGTTGAATATTAATATTTTGAGCCCCGGATTCTACAGTTAAAATATTTCCAATTATTAATGAAACACACTGTATATAGATATGCAGTGTGTCCAAGGTAAGGAGAGCCAGTATGGGGATCTCGATAATGGTAAGAGATACAAATTTGGTTAATTGGGAAGAAAGTTTGTTTCAAGGCTCGTTTTCTCATTCTTTCTGCCTATCTTTTGTTCATTTATTTGTTGTTTATTGTTAATAGTTATTGGTTGCTTATTAAATTAATGTATCAGAATTATGACATTATGATGTACATTTTAATATTTTAACGGCACGTAAAAAGGCCTAACTTACTGTATGAACTTATTTTTACAAAATTATGAGAAATGCAGGTCCGTATCTAAAAAAATTTCTGATAATGATCAGAAAAAAGCTCGAAACGTAATTAAACCATAATATGAGGTACACTGTTGAATTTAGAGTAACAAGGATTTTTCAAATTTGGCATCAAAAAAGCAGAACCGTATTTAAAAAAATAAAGTTGATGATGGTTTCTCGAAGACGAAACGTCGGATAAAAAAATTGATAACGTAATCATTAAGTCCACTAAAAGTTGCTATAAAGAAGTTTAATCAGTTTCGCTCTAACTTTAATATTAACGCCAGAAAAAAATTTAAAAAAATCCAAAAATTCGGTTTTTTTGAGATAATTCAAAAACGAAAAATGATATCAAGGATTTCTAGACGTCATTTTTTTAGTCCTTTAATTGCGCAACTTTTTTCCCATTTAACCAAATTTGTATCTCTTACCATTAGCGAGATCCCCATACTGGCCCTCCTTATCTTGGACACACTGTAGATTATGACAAACTAACATTAAAATTACTATTTAACATACTTATTTACACGTTCGAGTTTATTTTTATCATTTTAAAATTTCTTCGAATGTAATGCTATGCCATGCTTTAGCATTATATTGCCATATTTTCCTTCCTGTCGCTTGTTTAAGATTGCCAATTAATTTCTTTATTTCTTCTTTAAGTCTTCGTTTAACTTTTTGCTTCTTTGTCCTCTTCTTATTCTTATTTATTTTAATTATGTCTCGTGCTCTAATTAAACTTGCTTTCCTATTTCCAGTATAAATTCTTAAATATTTACTGCTAACATTCTTTGCAGCAGTAGTCATCGTATTACCTCTAACAACATGTATTTACTTCTTCGTAATTGTATTTCTTCTCATCATCTGGTTCTACTTCATTCTATTTTACTTCCTCGTTCTTTTTCGTAGAATCATCTTCCTTATCAACAAAGCTGTCTAACTTCTGATTTATTTTATCAGTTCCCAATAATAATGTTTGTTCTAATTCTTCCAAAATTAATTTGTTTTCATTGGTATTGTCCGAAATCTAACTTCAAATTTTGGCAACATTTCTGTTTGTATTCTCATGTTTATATTCTTTGATTAGTACTACTTACAGTTGTTAAACCACTGTGTGTTGCAATCACATTGTAATGTGTCAATTTCATGACATGACAACAGCTGGGAACTAGATGATTACTTGAAACTAGCCAGGAAATTATTACATACCCCGAAAAATATTACATACCTGAAGAGTGAGATGTTTCCATGGTAACAAAACATTGAGTGGGTTGTTTTCATGGTAACAAAAATATTAGCTACATCAAGATATCTATTATTCAGAATTCAATTGTAGTTATTTTTGAAATTAGATGATTGCAAATAAAATAGTATACATACCACGGTGGAAAGTTTCATCCCTGTCTCGAGATAAAGTTAACCTCGACGCTACGCGTCTCGGTAAACTACCTAATCTCTCGACAGTAATGAAACACTTCCCACCTCGGTATGTAATATACTATAACTGCTCTTGGGTATAGGTAAATAGACCGAACTCAATAGACCGAAAGGCAGTTGACCGAACTCAATTGACCGAAAATCAATAGACCGAAACGTCACTAGACCGAAACAGCAATAGACCGAAAATCACTTGGTCGAAAATATGTTATGGTTAAAGTACACATTCGGTAAATGTGCACATTAAATATCTTGAAAAATTACATTTATTTATTAACAATAGCATCAATAGAAACATTTACTCAAACAGCGTCCCAGACAGACAAGTCTATTAGATAAAGAATGTTATTTGAAATGTTGCTTAGAATTAATAGTAGGTGTCACATATAAGGTCACAGCCACCTGCTCTAAAAAACAATTTCCACTGGTTTTCCTTATTCTTCTACTACCCTGCGAATTACTAAACGCGATACTTCAAAGTTAATTTATTGACGGATACCATAAGAGTGTATCGTCAAAGTTGAGTTTCGGTCACTTAACCTGAAATTTGTGTGGCCCGAAATTGATGCTAAAAATCTCATATTTCTGTCAACAAAGACACGAGTATCTTAAAAAAATTAATACTACGCGATCCAAACATCAATAGCAATTCAAAGCAATTATAATTTTTAATAGAAATGTTATAACAAATATTTCCAAATAACATTATTGCATATTTTGGAAAATAAGGGTACTTTATTCTTGAGCCATTTTCATATTTTCGAACTTCCCCCGTGTACGGAAAGGGATAATTACATTTTGACAAGTGCATTTATAGTTTGAGAACAAGCAGGGTTTTTTTATAAAGAGTGATTTTTTTTGAGAAGTCAAAAATAAACTTTTTTCCCCCATTGTAACCCAATCCGTGGACATACTGTATAACAATTTTCTATTTTATAATATATTTCGTCTTTTGTTACTTACCTTAAAAGATTTGTTGGCGGTAATTGCACTTAAGCTGGTAGACATAATCCACATGCACTTTAGATAAAAATCTTCAAATTGAGATAGTTCTACGTATTATCTATAAATCTGCATTCCTGTCGATTTGGGAACAGATAAGCACAATACATGTTCAAATACTGCATAATACTGCGCAATGCAGAGATTTTTAAAAATAAAAGGGTAACTTCCAGTTTTTTAAAATTTTGTAAACCTTCTTCGTCCGGTTATTACTTTATTATTATTTTTTCCCGTCGACACTTTTTTCCGCTGCATTTTTTTCCGTCGGCACTTTTTTCCGCGGAACTTTTTTCCGCGGCACTTTTTTCCATCGGCACTGTTTTCCAGGCACTTTTTTCCGCCACCCCATTTTTTCGTATCTCCTATAGTTATCGAGATTCCCTATGAAAACATCGAAATTGCCTTAACCTGTAACCTTGGAATACAGTTTATGGGCTTCGTATGCGTTAGACGGAAATAGACTTATGATTTAAAATCTAGTATCCTAGGATTTAGTGTTTTCTGAAAACGAAACACCTCCATTCTGCGGATACTAGATGTTAATCGCATATAATTATTTCTGTCTAATGCATACAAAGCTCATAAGCTGTATTCCAACTCATTTGATTACTTTTGTTCACATTTTCCGCCACCAATCTGTATAAAGCTAACTAGCAATTTAACCAATTCTGTCATTTCAACCCAACTTGCCTTTCGCGAGAGAACATTAGAGGCATTAAAATTTCGACGGAAAACTCAATGGGTGGAAATTCAGAATACACATTACAAGACTTAGCAAATTCTTAACATTCGGATACCTACAATACCTAATTATCTTTTCTTTTGCTAAGGGAGCTCAAATCTATTTTCGTGAATAAGCTTGGTCTCTGTCGCAGTCTTCAGGTTAAGGCAATTTCTATGTTTTCATAGGGAATCTCGATAACTATAGGAGATATGGAAAAATTGATTCCCATCCTCGAACTCTTTTTTCCAGAAAAGCTTAATGGTTTAAACCAAAATGGGCTACCGTCTTTTGTTTTCGAGTTATAAACAAAACTTAAATTTTTCGATTTTTCGTTTTTTGACAATATCTCGCTTATTTATAAAAATAGATAAAAGTAATTTGACGTTCTTCTGGCACCTTTTCGATACAAATGCAGTGGGTAGTCAGTTATTCAAAAAAAGTTTTAAAATTCTAGTTATACCATAAAATTGTATTTTTGTAGATGAAATCCATAGTTGTATGTGGTATCATGAGTAAGAGATGTTTTTCCCATTCCAGTGTTATATATCATAATATACAGATTGGTGGCGGAAAATGTGAACATAAGTAATCAAATGTTTGTGAATACAGTTTATGGACGACACTAGACCGAAGCAGCAATAGACCGAAACGTCACTAGACCGAAGCAGCAATAGACCGAAAATCACTCTGTCGAAAATATATTACGGTTACATTTATTAACATTAATAGCATCAACTTTTCTTCACACTTTATTCAAGCTTAGGACTGGCGTGTTTAGAAGTTTTTTTTGTTTTTTATTTTATTTTAACTTTATTCTAGTAAATCAAACAATACTTAACAAATATATCCTACCCAATTACATATCTACTAATATTAAAAATTAAAATTACGCGCAATCCCACGTAAATAATCGACGATGTTTTCTTGAATATCGAAGTTACTGACAAGGCGCTTTATTCTGTCAGCACAATCCCGATACCTTTTCTGGCTTCTGGGTGGTTCTTCGCCACTTACATATTGCTCTATTTTGAGTTCGTTAAGACTCTGCTCTCGCTGCAGTGCTTCTATAAATTTCCAAATATTTGGATGGTTTGAAGAAACTTGCTGGTCAAAGCCTCGATGCCATCCTTCCACGGAATTGTTGGTTTTAGGTAAATCTTCATTCACACCATCAAAACAATTCCACATAACATGAGGAAAACGCGGCGGGCGACGGTGACGTCGTTGAGGGCGTCCTATCCACGTATCCTCAAAGTAGTCTAGCACACCTTGAGCTTCTTGTGGAATAACATTTTCTTCGCACAACTGTTCAAAGATATCTACTACATTTGCTGCAGGCACGAATGCCAGAGCAGGCAACAATCGCATTGTTAGGGCAAATTCAGGTTCTGCTTCATATCGACGCTGAAGTCCTTCTGACTGGATGTGACGGAAACAACATTGAGAAAAATGGAAAAAGCATCCCCGTTGCCTGGTTTGCGGAAATGCTGCAGACACTGCATTCATCATCCCTAATTCAAAGTCCATAAGTATGCTTATTGGTGAAACTGTCGGTTCAATGTCTTTCAAACTTGTAAGCAATCGAGTGTAGGTTTCTTCGGTTTTATCTGGCAGTAGTGCATATACTAATGGTATAGCATTGTTATATTGCAACCCATGGATTGTATATAATTGGCAAAATAGATGTGGCACAGTTTTAAACGTGCCATCTACGTACCAATGTATGGACTGAGCTAATAGCCGCAAGTTCCTTCTTGTGGAAAAAATTAATATTCGATCGTCAGCGGGTCCAGAATCAAGTAATAGAAAATCTGCTCCATTTTTAGTAATTTTGTAATTATTTGGGATTACAAGTTCTCTTCGATGACCAGGTATAGCTGGAGCAGCATCATGCTTAGTTCGAATGTTTCGTATAGTTCTTTTCATGTTGTCCACTTTTGGCAGTTTTGCTGACGCTGCCTGTGATAATCCTAAAGATGCTTGCGATACTATGAAGTGTGGAGCGTCCTGGGTACGTCTTGCACCTTCTCTAACATTTTGCATTACTTGAGCTGCCTCTATTTCTGCAGCATCAGCTGCATGGTTATGTTGGCCATTTTTTTGTGTAATATCGTTGTCCACTGATACAACACGAACACTACACTTGAATTTTTTATGACGTTCACACCTCCAGTATATCTTCGTATCAATTTGTTTGTCTTTGATGTACAAATGACCATCTAATAACAATTTGCGATGGCCCTTTACACTCTCTATGTACTGCAACACCATTTTCAATATTAACTTTCTACAACACTCCTTAGCAAGCTGTAGACTTGGAATAAATCGAAAAATAAGAAAAATTGCATTTATACCATGGAAAATCCTTAGCGCACAATGCAATTAAGTAAGGTATGTGCCTTACAAGCTATTAGTGTGCTTAATATTCTTATCTATCTTTGTGAGGATTTTTTGACAATAGGATTTAACCAACTTTAACATTCCTATCTCATCGTTAACGATAGGGCCTTTGTTATATATCATTTATACCTTCAATTTAAAAACATCTCTAAGATTTTGTGATTACCATTTTTATGCAGATGACACACAACTATTAATCAAATTTAATCCCGATAAAGTAGATGATGTCAATGCTAAAGTTAATTTTGATCTTAAAAATCTTATAGAATATTCGGAAAAACATAATCTTCAAATTAATGCAAGTAAATGTTATGTGATGTTATTTGGTAGGGCAAAAACTAGAGATGCCAATGTTAATAACATATCTATTAAAATAAGGGATATGTCATTGGAAATTAAAGATTCTTGTAAAAATCTAGGACTTATCATCGATAATAAATTAAGATTTAAGGAACATATTTCTAGCAAATTACAAAAATCATATTTAAATTTAAAAATTATCTTTCAGAACCGATTTTCCTTGAATAAAAAAATAAAATGATTGAAAAAAAAGGTACTCTTATTTTTTAAAATACACAAAAATGTTAATTGGAAGTATTTGTTATATCATATCTCTTAATAGTTATTTAACAAACAAGTATGTTAATGAGAGCGATTAATAATCGAGACATTTTAATGCGCGAGCGCTAGCGAGCGCGTTAATTGTAGATATTCTTAATCGCCGATTAACATACGAGTTAGTTACAATATTTTTCCGTTGATCGTATATTATTTGAAGAGAATCTAATTTTATTCCATGAAAAGAATTTGACACTTAAAGTTTTGACATTAATGGTACCGGGTGACCATAAATGGTTGTGATTTTTTTCTTAGGTTGGCACTGTTTATGTTCGTGACATTGTAAGTCATGTCAAATATGAGGTTAGCAGATTAGGTTTTGAGTCAGTTTGTGTCAAAACTGACGCAAAACCTAACCTGTTAACCTCGAATTTGACATAGACTTACAGTTCCACCAACATAAACAGATTTTTAAAATCGTTTATTAATAAAAAATATTCATTAGTAAGGGTCATTAATAGACGATTCTCTATACATTAATGGACCCATAAATAAACGATCAACGAAAAAAATTATAATTGATTTTAAATTATTTGGTCCATTTGTTATTAAATTATTTAAAAATTTGACACAAAAATGAAATTTGTTTGCACTGATTTTGAATCACGTAATATCCTGGTTGCTAAGTGAGGGAAACTCAGGTTTGACAATACACGTTTATCGTATCCGTTGATAAGTTAACTTTGAAGTATTTCATTTGGTAATACACAGCGTGGTAAGAAAAAAATAGGAGAAACCAGAAAAAAATGTTTTCGGAGCAAGTAACTGTGACTTTATGTTTGACACCTACTTTTAACCTCTTTAAATAACATTTTTGTCTATTTTGAAAAATAACGGTACTTTATTCTTGAACCATTTTCATTTCATTTTTGAACCTCCCCTGTATACGAATATATTTACATTTTGGCAAGTGCATTTTTAGTTTGAGAAGATGTAGAACTTGTATCAGGAATAAAACACTCTGATAAATGGATGATAAAAAAAATCCATGTGTTACAAATTTATGAGGGACAGTATATGTTATATTATACAGATTGGTGGTGGATAGTGTGAATATAGGCAGTCCATTGAGTTAGAATACAGTTTATGGGCTTTGTATGCGTTAGACAGAAGTAGACATATATGATTTAAAATCTAGTATCCTAGAATTCGGTGTTTTCTAAAAACAAAACCTTTTGATTCTGCGAATACTAGATGTTAATCGCATATAGGTCTGTTTATGCCTAACGCATACAAAGCCCATAAACTGTATTCTAACTCAATGGACTGCCTATATTCACACTATCCACCACCAATCTGTATAATATAACATATACTGTCCCTCATAAATTTGTAACACATGGATTTTTTTTATCATCCATTTATCAGAGTGTTTTATTCCTGATACAAGTTCTACATCTTCTCAAACTAAAAATGCACTTGCCAAAATGTAAATATATTCGTATACAGGGGAGGTTCAAAAATGAAATGAAAATGGTTCAAGAATAAAGTACCGTTATTTTTCAAAATAGACAAAAATGTTATTTAAAGAGGTTAAAAGTAGGTGTCAAACATAAAGTCACAGTTACTTGCTCCGAAAACATTTTTTTCTGGTTTCTCCTATTTTTTTCTTACCACGCTGTGTATTACCAAATGAAATACTTCAAAGTTAACTTATCAACGGATACGATAAACGTGTATTGTCAAACCTGAGTTTCCCTCACTTAGCAACCAGGATATTACGTGATTCAAAATCAGTGCAAACAAATTTCATTTTTGTGTCAAATTTTTAAATAATTTAATAACAAATGGACCAAATAATTTAAAATCAATTATAATTTTTTTCGTTGATCGTTTATTTATGGGTCCATTAATGTATAGAGAATCGTCTATTAATGACCCTTACTAATGAATATTTTTTATTAATAAACGATTTTAAAAATCTGTTTATGTTGGTGGAACTGTAAGTCTATGTCAAATTCGAGGTTAACAGGTTAGGTTTTGCGTCAGTTTTGACACAAACTGACTCAAAACCTAATCTGCTAACCTCATATTTGACATGACTTACAATGTCACGAACATAAACAGTGCCAACCTAAGAAAAAAATCACAACCATTTATGGTCACCCGGTACCATTAATGTCAAAACTTTAAGTGTCAAATTCTTTTCATGGAATAAAATTAGATTCTCTTCAAATAATATACGATCAACGGAAAAATATTGTAACTAACTCGTATGTTAATCGGCGATTAAGAATATCTACAATTAACGCGCTCGCTAGCGCTCGCGCATTAAAATGTCTCGATTATTAATCGCTCTCATTAACATACTTGTTTGTTAAATAACTATTAAGAGATATGATATAACAAATACTTCCAATTAACATTTTTGTGTATTTTAAAAAATAAGAGTACCTTTTTTTTCAATCATTTTATTTTTTTATTCAAGGAAAATCGGTTCTGAAAGATAATTTTTAAATTTAAATATGATTTTTGTAATTTGCTAGAAATATGTTCCTTAAATCTTAATTTATTATCGATGATAAGTCCTAGATTTTTACAAGAATCTTTAATTTCCAATGACATATCCCTTATTTTAATAGATATGTTATTAACATTGGCATCTCTAGTTTTTGCCCTACCAAATAACATCACATAACATTTACTTGCATTAATTTGAAGATTATGTTTTTCCGAATATTCTATAAGATTTTTAAGATCAAAATTAACTTTAGCATTGACATCATCTACTTTATCGGGATTAAATTTGATTAATAGTTGTGTGTCATCTGCATAAAAATGGTAATCACAAAATCTTAGAGATGTTTTTAAATTGAAGGTATAAATGATATATAACAAAGGCCCTATCGTTAACGATGAGATAGGAATGTTAAAGTTGGTTAAATCCTATTGTCAAAAAATCCTCACAAAGATAGATAAGAATATTAAGCACACTAATAGCTTGTAAGGCACATACCTTACTTAATTGCATTGTGCGCTAAGGATTTTCCATGGTATAAATGCAATTTTTCTTATTTTTCGATTTATTCCAAGTCTACAGCTTGCTAAGGAGTGTTGTAGAAAGTTAATATTGAAAATGGTGTTGCAGTACATAGAGAGTGTAAAGGGCCATCGCAAATTGTTATTAGATGGTCATTTGTACATCAAAGACAAACAAATTGATACGAAGATATACTGGAGGTGTGAACGTCATAAAAAATTCAAGTGTAGTGTTCGTGTTGTATCAGTGGACAACGATATTACACAAAAAAATGGCCAACATAACCATGCAGCTGATGCTGCAGAAATAGAGGCAGCTCAAGTAATGCAAAATGTTAGAGAAGGTGCAAGACGTACCCAGGACGCTCCACACTTCAAAGTATCGCAAGCATCTTTAGGATTATCACAGGCAGCGTCAGCAAAACTGCCAAAAGTGGACAACATGAAAAGAACTATACGAAACATTCGAACTAAGCATGATGCTGCTCCAGCTATACCTGGTCATCGAAGAGAACTTGTAATCCCAAATAATTACAAAATTACTAAAAATGGAGCAGATTTTCTATTACTTGATTCTGGACCCGCTGACGATCGAATATTAATTTTTTCCACAAGAAGGAACTTGCGGCTATTAGCTCAGTCCATACATTGGTACGTAGATGGCACGTTTAAAACTGTGCCACATCTATTTTGCCAATTATATACAATCCATGGGTTGCAATATAACAATGCTATACCATTAGTATATGCACTACTGCCAGATAAAACCGAAGAAACCTACACTCGATTGCTTACAAGTTTGAAAGACATTGAACCGACAGTTTCACCAATAAGCATACTTATGGACTTTGAATTAGGGATGATGAATGCAGTGTCTGCAGCATTTCCGCAAACCAGGCAACGGGGATGCTTTTTCCATTTTTCTCAATGTTGTTTCC
Source organism: Agriotes lineatus (assembly GCA_940337035.1). Taxonomy (NCBI): domain Eukaryota; kingdom Metazoa; phylum Arthropoda; class Insecta; order Coleoptera; family Elateridae; genus Agriotes; species Agriotes lineatus. Next base: position 370,991 of record CALNHX010000151.1, read on the forward strand.
GTCACATCCAGTCAGAAGGACTTCAGCGTCGATATGAAGCAGAACCTGAATTTGCCCTAACAATGCGATTGTTGCCTGCTCTGGCATTCGTGCCTGCAGCAAATGTAGTAGATATCTTTGAACAGTTGTGCGAAGAAAATGTTATTCCACAAGAAGCTCAAGGTGTGCTAGACTACTTTGAGGATACGTGGATAGGACGCCCTCAACGACGTCACCGTCGCCCGCCGCGTTTTCCTCATGTTATGTGGAATTGTTTTGATGGTGTGAATGAAGATTTACCTAAAACCAACAATTCCGTGGAAGGATGGCATCGAGGCTTTGACCAGCAAGTTTCTTCAAACCATCCAAATATTTGGAAATTTATAGAAGCACTGCAGCGAGAGCAGAGTCTTAACGAACTCAAAATAGAGCAATATGTAAGTGGCGAAGAACCACCCAGAAGCCAGAAAAGGTATCGGGATTGTGCTGACAGAATAAAGCGCCTTGTCAGTAACTTCGATATTCAAGAAAACATCGTCGATTATTTACGTGGGATTGCGCGTAATTTTAATTTTTAATATTAGTAGATATGTAATTGGGTAGGATATATTTGTTAAGTATTGTTTGATTTACTAGAATAAAGTTAAAATAAAATAAAAAACAAAAAAAACTTCTAAACACGCCAGTCCTAAGCTTGAATAAAGTGTGAAGAAAAGTTGATGCTATTAATGTTAATAAATGTAACCGTAATATATTTTCGACAGAGTGATTTTCGGTCTATTGCTGCTTCGGTCTAGTGTCGTTTCGGTCTATTGCTATTCGGTCAATTGAGTTCGTTCAATTGCTTTCGGCCTATTGAGTTCGGTCTACTCGCCGTGTAACCCTGCTCTTGTACATCCTTAAATTTCGTTGAATTTTTATCTTCTAATACATTAATATTATTTTCTCCATGCCCATCAGTGGCGTAGCTACCGGGGTTCCGCGGGTTCCGCAGAACCAGGGCCCGCGCGTTTTGGGGGCCGGCGTTTCTTATAAGTTTTATAAAAATAATCACCTTTTATTCTTTATTCTGAGGGGATTCCATGATTAAGAATGAAAAAATTAATTTTGAGCATAGTTTTGTAATGTTATATATTTGTAGTCGTTTCGAAATATGATACCGTGAGCGTTGGTGTGGAAGACCGTATATTTTGATAATTAAGCACGTTTCATGAAAGCCTATAAAGTATAGGCCCAATAATTCGGGGAATTACTCAGAAAGAAAGGTAATAAGCACGTTTAGCTGTTGTCGAAATATTTAGTAGTTTTAACTTCCTGATTCAGTTTGGAAAAAATTGTGCTTAGTACGGATCGTGTTAGTTTTTCATTAGTATTATTAATATTAACATCAGAAACTTCAACTGAAATTACTGAAGCCAAATCTTTAGAAAGTAAATTAGAGAAATTTGAGACTGTTTTTCTGATTGTAGTACAATCAAAGTTATTGCTTACAATTGACACTGTATCTACATCATTACAAAGTAAACAACTAAATATTGAAAAAACAACAAAATTATTTGATGATGCGTTTGAAAATGTCAAAACAATGAGACATCAGTTTAATGAGATATAAGTTGAAGCAGTTGATTTTTAGCAAAGAAATGGGGTATTAAAACCGAATTTGAAAATAAACGCATATCACGGCGGAAGCGGTATTTCGACGAATATTATAACCACTATAGATTTGAAATCAATGAAGATGTGTTTAGAATTAATGTTTTTAATAAAACTTTAGATATAGTCATAAATCAATTGAATAATAGATCAAGTGGTTTTAAAGATGTATATAAAAACTTTCAAGTGTTATTGCCAGCAACATTGCAAAATACATCTGATGACGAATTATTTGAAATGAGCAACATATTGTATCAAAAATATAGTGACGATATATCAGAGAATTTTTCCATTCAACTATTAGAATTTCGGACATGTTTTCGTGAAGAATTAAGTACTGGATATTCAATTGCAGATTTAACTAATTTTATATTAATTCAAAATTTTTCTTCTTGTAGTAGTTACTCAGAAATTTTAAATGCATGTTTGCTATTTTTGATAATTCCTGTTAGTGTAGCCACTGCGGAACGCTCTTTTTCTAAACTCAAGTTAATAAAAACATATTTAAGAAATAGTATGAACCAAAGCAGACTATCATCGCTATCGATGCTTTCAATAGAAAATGAAACAGCTAATAAATTAAACGTCACGGAGTTAATTCAAAAATTTGCAAGTGCTAAAGTAAAGTTCGCAAAAAAGTTTTTACTTAATAGTTTTCAATGTATGCGCGTATGTCGGTATGTGTGCTACTTATATGTTTTGTTATTTTGAATGTATGCTTAAAGTATGTTAGTTACAAATAGCATTAGAGTCTGTTATGTTATATTTATATGCTTGAAGCTTGATTTATTACATATAAAATATATATTTTGTACAAAACATTACATTTTACATTTTGTTCATTTAATGTTGAATATACATATATACAATTTGTAGTGTTTTGTAAACTTTGTAAAAAAGGCCCGGATATTATTCGGAACCCAGGCCCGGCATAGTGTAGTTACGCCACTGATGCCCATCTAGTAAGTTACACTTACTTTGACCTATCCATTGCAGGTAAGCTGATTTTACTGTTTGTTTACTGGTTGTACTGGAAGTAAGTACCTACTCCCCAAGGGAAGTAAGTGAATTGCGTGTTGTTACAGTAATTTTAGTTCTATAAGTGATCTGAACGGGTTTGAACTTAACTGATCCTAACCTATTTGAAATTTAAAAACTTGTTAAGAGAGGGGCAGAGCCCCAAGGGCCCCCTTGGAGATGGGCGGAGCCCCGGGGCCCCCCTTGAGGAGGGGAGATGCCCCGAGGGCCCCCTTGGAAAGGGGCGGAGCCTGGACGGCCCCCTTGGAGAGGGGCGGAGCCACGAAGGCCCCCTTGGAGAAGGACGAAGCCCCGAGGCCTCCTTAAAGGGGGGCGGAGCCCCGAGGGCCCCTTTGGGGAGAGGCGGAGGCCCGAGGGCCCCCTTGAAGAGGGCGGTGCCCCGTGGGCCCCCTTGAAGAGGGCGGTGCTGCGTGGGCCCCCTTGGAGAGGGGCGGAGCGCCGAGGCCCCCTCGGAGAGGGGCGGAGTCCCGTAGGCCCTCTTGGAGAGGGGCGGAGCCCCGATGGCCCCCTTGGAGAAAGTCGAAGCCCCCAGGGACCCCTTCGAGAGGGGCGGAGCCCCGGGGCCCAGCTTAGAGAGGGGCGGAGCCCCGAGGGCCCCTTTGAGGAGAGGCGGAGGCCCGAGGGCCCCCTTGAAGAGGGCGGTGCCGCGTGGGCCCCCTTGGAGAGGGGCGAAGCCCCGAAGCCCCCTCGGAGAGGGGCGGAGCCCCGTAGGCCCTCTTGGAGAGGGACGGAGCCCCGATGGCTCCCTTGGAGAAAGTCGAAGCCCCCAGGGACCCCTTCGAGAGGGGCGAAGCCCCGGGGCCCAGCTTAGAGAGGGGCGGAGCCCCAACGGCCCCCTTCTTTGGTCAGGCGGCGGCAGAGGAAGGCAGGTGCGGGTTGTGTAACAGAACAGAATGGCCCAACGTAATAGGCCTAAAGATGGTGGTAAATTGAATAGGACATTTTATTCAAATTTTTGTTGGGCATGGAGAAAAATGTTATAAGCATGCTCGGGAAGTAACTATCTATAACCAGTCTCGAACTTTGCCAGCCCTCGCTCGCTCGGGCTGGCAAACTCGTTCTCGACTGGTAAAAGCTACTTACTTCCCTTGATGCTTAAATAACTATTTCATTCCTACATTCTCACATTGTTTGCTTCAAAGTTTCCTCTAGTTGTTTGTTTTCTTCTTTCCTTTCCATTCTCTCTTCATTCTTAATTTCCTTTTTATAATTTTCAAATTTCAAACATGTTGTACTTATTAAATTCGTCCCATACCCATCTTACCTGCATATGCTTTATTTTCTTGAGCCATTTTCTCCGCATTTTCTTTTTGCTCTTGTAACTTCTCTCCAGTATTTTGAATGGCTGCCTGCAATCTGCTTTCCCTTTCTTCTGCGTCCTTCTGTATTGAAGCTTGCAATCTAGTTTCCATTTCTGCTGTCTTGCGTTAGCTTCTCTGCAGTATTCTATAATAATAATAATAATAATAATAATTTATTATCCATTAAATATATAAATTTGTGGAATCGTCAAATACAATAATATAAATAACAACACATTTAAATTGTACAATAAAATTATTAACGCCAACTTATTGTAAAAAATTGTGTATTGAAGCCTGCAAATCTTTCTTATTGTTCTCTGCATTTTTCTTAATTTGTTGCTTTGGCTGGAACATCTTTTTCATTAACTGTCTCCTGCTGTCATCCTTTACCGTCCTCTTGATCTCTGACCTGATCTCCTTGCACACCTACCTCTTGCTGTTCCTTGATTTCTGCTTCAATAGAAACTACTATTGCTTCCATTTATTCCTGTTCCTCTCCGTTTTCCTCTTCTGTCCTTTTACTTTTCCGTGTGATCCTTTTATCAGCCATTTTAATTAAATTTTAAATCAATATTTCTTCACCGTTATTAGGACTTTTTATCAATATATGAAACTATTTATTCTGTCCTACAATTGACAATGAACCTGCTTAGCACCTTTATTTAATTATTAATGCTTGTCTTGTATAATTGTTTTTTAAATAAAGTATTAAATTTGAGTTTTAGTGATGTTTTAACCTGGTACTCTGCATGCGTAGACCTTGCTCATGGGGTTAGCAAAAAGGGCCTATGAAGGCCTACTTGCTAGACATTAGTTTCTCCCTAAAAATGCTACTACTACTACTACTACTAACCTTTATCAAATAGTGCTAAGTTTCTTTACAGTTGTATCCCTCTAATAAGTCCTATTCAAGTTGATTTTTACTATCCCCACGTTGGATCGACATAAATATGTGGAAAAATCGTCTTGTTGCGTTTTTCAAATAAATGCGTTCAACATCATGTGACACCTGTGCACCTACGAGGCTACACAAATAGTGCCAGAAAAACCTCTTCTATAGTAACCCAAACAACAGGACATTTCGACAAGTGGAGTACTGAAAAAAAAGGGTCATCTGTACGTTGTTAGCGAACAGTTTCTTTCTATTTTGAATGTCCCTGTATGACACGGACGCCTAACGCAAGGTGCATGTGCGGCAAACTATTGCCACCTGCAAAGTTCCTAACATTCTTGCAATTTTGTCGGGTTTAACATTTTTCTATTATTTGGCGCAGATTTAGAATTTGTTCTCTGGTTTCTCTACCACGCACGAATCCTGCTTGCTCTGGTGCTAACTGATTTGCTAAGAATAGTTGCAATTTCGCGTGTATGGTGTATAACATAATTTTACTAGCATGTGTAATTAAAGCCTACAGACGAAAGTTGTCACATACATTCGATGGACCTTTTTTATGAAGTGGTACAAGTACGGAGGTGGTTCGGTCTTTCGGTTTTCCATATTTTTTGGCATAACTGGTAAATAATTTGTTTGAAACTCTAAGGTGTGGATTTAAGTATTTCACTAGTAATCTCGTCTATGCCTGGAGCTTTGTTTGCTGATAATCTCGATATCGCATGCTCGACTTCTTCAATTAATATATCAGGCTCATCATTGTACGAGACTCTATTAGCTAAGTTGCTGGAATGGCCATCATCACATAGTTGTTTAGAATATCGACGCCATGTTTCTAAGACATCATCAAAGTTGGTAACTAAAATATTAGTTTCATCGTGAATAGCCCAAGAACAAGATTTGAACTTTCCCGTTATCTCTTTGATCTTCTGAAATAGCTCTCGAGCATTGACATAGTTAGCATGTTTTTGTGTCTCACTACAAATATTGTTAATAAAGCTGCTCTTTCTTTGTTTTACTGATGTCTTGTATAGGTTGGATGCTACGTCCAAAGGGGGCCCTTTCTAATAATGCAGGTAGTTTGTTGTTGACATGGGCATTTTTCAAAGTTTTTATTTTTATGCTCAAGAAGAAAGTCAACAACTTGTGATCAGTGCTGCAATCTGCACCGGTAAGCGTTTTTGACGATAAGACGGTAGATCGCCATCTCTTTCGTATTAACACATCGGCTATTTGATATATGTTTCGACCATCTGGCGATATCCATGTGTGCAGTCTGCATATATGCTGTTGAAATAAAGTATTAGCAATTGTAAAGTCGTTGTCAATGCAGAACTGCAACAGTCATTCGCCATTTCGGTTTGGTGTACCGATTCCATATTTACCCACATGTTCTCGTATCTGCTCTTCATCAGTTGTACTGCCTATTTTAGCATTAAAGTTCCCAATAATGACTAGTGCTTCGGCATTAGGTACAGAATCAGTTACAGTTTCCCATGCATTATAAAATGCGTTGACTGCTTTTTTAGTGGCATCCATTGTGGGAGCGTAAATCTGTATAATATGGAGTATTCATGGTGTTGCCTGAATTTTTACCGATATAATTCTATCGTTGACAGTGTTGTATCCGAGTACAGATTTATCGATTTTATTATCTATTACAAGAGCGACGCCGTTTCGAATTTCATGGTCTGGGCTGGAAAAATACACTGTGTAACCTTCCGTTTTGAAATGACCTTTACCTCGCCAATCAGTTTCTGCAAGTCCAGCTAATGATATATTATATCTTTTGAGGTCATTGAAAACAATTCATAACTTTCCAGTTTGTAAGAAGCTACGAACATTTCAGGTTGCCATATATGGTATATCGTATACGATTGTTGATTCGTCGATTATATTTACATTTACGTCCACTGGTCGCACATTTCGCATGTGGTATCCAGTGGGCCACTTCCACATGCCCAGTAGCAAATTTCACACTCCCCACCCTGTAAGTAGAGAAGCACCGAGTGCTAGTCAGATGGCAGGCATAATATCACTAGAAACATAGCTATTCATAATTCTTTTGGGATTGTAGGGAAAGCTACTCCCCTTTCTTTCTACACTGGAGTACCTACTTCAGCCGGACAAACTGAACCAGTTTCGCCTGTAGGTGTTCAGTATTAAGCCTTTAAAGAAATCAACTTTCAGTAGCATTATTCCCTCACTGACAACACCGCAGTCTATTTTCAGTGGCCAGTTTTGGGCAGCTCCAAGTATTTTACTTCTCCAGTACCCACCATATGTGGTCAGCTTTCCCCTATTCGCCACCTGCGGAGGCGCCCGATGGAGGACTGGCAACCCCACACGAGAAACAAATAATAGAGAAAAGAAAAACGTTATACAGAAAAAAATGAACAAAATACAACAGAATACCGTGAGGTGATAAAAGGAACAGGAAAAATGATACTTAAAGGTTTAGAAACCCATCATGAACAAGAAATAAAAAATGCAACCCAACGTAACAAACATATGAGAGATTTAATAATAAACGACAGACGAAGAGAAATAATAACTCTAAGAGGCTCTACTGGAAGAGACAGACAAAATCCTAAAAGTCACAGAGGAATTCTGCAAAAATGTATATAGCTGTCAAATGAAAAAATCTACGGAAATTCAGGAAATAAGAAAACTAATAAATTCGAATCGGAGAAAATCTCTGAGATTACTATAGAAGAAATATCACACCTTTAAACTCGATGGAACATAGCAAAGCTCCTGGTTGTGATGAGATAATGATTGAGATGACCAAATAAGCAGAATATATTATTTATTCGACATACCCGAAAAGTGGATCAAAGTAATATCATAGTACTAATAATCTCTGAAACTTCTTTGTGGCGATTCAATAATCATGCTATTTTTTGGGTATTTCGCCACACTCCCCAATAAACAGCTGTTTATTGGGGAGTGCGGCAAAATACCCAAAAAATAGCATGATTAATCTTAGTAATATTTCTTAAGAAAGAAAACCAACCTTTCTATTGAATTACAAATAAATTAAGCTGTTATCACAACTGTACAAATTATTTACTAGAATAACTACAAACAGAATCAATAAACTTCAATATAATCAACCTGTATAGTGCTTCGCGAAAAACGAGAGTTTTCTCGCTCTCGTTCTCGCACCGAGACCGATACCGAGAATGAGAGCGAAAATGTAAGCTGAGAACGAGAGGTATGGTGACCGAGAGCGAGAATTTTGTCGCAACTCTCGCCCTCGCTGTCGGTTTAAAAAATACAAAAGTGGACAAAAGCTATTTTAAAGTATTTTATTATTTACATGAAAACGAAATAAAATTATACTATTCAATAATTAACGAATAAATAACTAACAATGAAATAGTTATAAACACAACATAATATTACATATTAAACCCAAATTCAATCTTTCAGACCACATTTAGCCCAAGAATTTAGGCAAAGAAAATATTTACTTGAGTGATCGTTAAGCCTATTTCTGTGTTTTCTGATGATTAGTGAAGCTTGCGAAAACAATCTTTCAACGGGAACCGAAGTAGCATTTATTGCGAGATCTCCCTACATTCTTGTCGAATTGGGATAAGTATCACTATATTTTTTCCAGTATGCCAAAATACTTTGATCTTTTGGTGATATTTCTAGTGCTAAATATTCATCAATTTCCAATGTCCAGTTGTTTTCTGAAGTTTCTTCTTTAAATAGGGACGTGAAATCCAGATCATCATCGTGATGAGTTTTCTTCGTTAATATTTTATGTTCTTATCCAGGTCAAGTAAGCTGATAATATAACTTCTTCTACATTAGTCCTTTGCTTTTCAGAAAGATCTGTTATTATATTGTCAATTCTATCTAATAGCATGTTAAATGCCACGATTACAAGATGAATAGTCATAGTGTTGCCCACATAAAATCTGTGAACATTGTTTAAAAGGTCTCAAGTATTTATAAATTGTGGCCATAAGCTCCCACTCAAAATTGGAAAGTTTGAATTTTTCGACTTGTTCTGCATTGCAATATAGCAATTTTAGGGGTTCTTTCAAGCTAAGTGCGCTTTCCAACATGTCATGCGTAATGTTCCATCTGGTTTTAATATTCAAACATGGTTTTATACAAGGTACCTACTTCGACCTTATCGCAGCAGTTTTTCAATTTAATCTGAAGTTGCTTCGATTTTCTTATTTTAATAAAGCGTTTTGTAACCTTGACGATTACTTTAGAAAAAGCAAAGGTACCCTCGTTATAGTCAATTTCTTCATCGCAATTAGCTTGATCTTCTTCAAAGTTATCTTCGAGGTTTTCGCCCTCTGAATTATCTTCATCGTCCTCACTGCTGTCTTCTTCTTTTCTGCTCTTCAACAATTGTAGCATATCTTGTACGGCAAGATTTAGTATATGTGCGAAGCACCTGAAATGTTGATGTTCTGAGTCAAATTGTATTCCAGCTTCATTCATCAGAACCTATAGTTCTACCATGAAAGTAGTGTTCGACGATACGTTATCCACCGTAATCCCTTGCACTCTATCCATTATGTAGTATGATTTTATACTTTTCATAAATGCTTGGCCGATATCCTTTCCCAAGTGGTTACCCTTTGCAGGTACAAAATCTACAGCCGAGGATTGTAAATTGAAATTGTTGTGTATAAAATGCGCCACAATTCCGTAATACGACCTTCCGGAAATTGAAGTCCAAACATTAATTGTAAAAGAAATTTTGGAGAAATTTTCTTTTAAAATTCTTTTCACATTCCTCCCAATATCTGTGTATTCTTCAAACACTTTTCTTTTTATTACATCTTTTTTAGGTACAGTTGTTTTGTAAGTTTGCTTTGTATGTAGTGAGACATATTGAACAAAGTCAATTAAAGCACAGAGTTAAAATATTTTATTTTTTCGATCCAATTATTAAAATCTGGGCCATTTAGCCATTTTTTATTGAAACTAGTTAGTCTCTTCTTAGATGTTTTAAACGTAAGTTTACGTTGATTTGTGTAACGTGTTTACGTGTATGGTCGATGCCCGTACGCGATCAACGATCATCGATCAACTATGAACATACACGAATACAGGAATACGCGATCGGCATAGGAGTAGGCAGTAGTTGTTGGATTATCGGTAGTGGCGTGCGAAATTACATTGAAAACAGGTAGGTTTTTGATGTAATTTTGCATTCCGGGACATTAGCTTAAAATTGCGGGACACGGGACAGAGCAATGAATTCCGGGACAATCCCGGAAATCCCGGTCACCTGGCAACCCTAAGCTGTGGTAGTGTTTGCAACAGTTTCTGCGACACAAAAATTATAAATTTTACCAACCCATCTTCGGCTGTGAAACGTCAGCGAGCACCTGAAAATTTCCAACTTTGACTACGTTCCAGTTGAGCAGCAGAAGCCTGGGGTCTCCATTCCTAAAGGTCAAGGAGGTGTGTACGAGCATCCAGAAGCAAAATTTGGGGCCAGGGAAGCGACTGCAAGCAAAGAAATTTAACGGCGTCACCTGCACCATCTTCCGAGCCCACATCGGTTACTTTTTCTGAGGTAGGATTTCGCATTATATGAGTGTTTATGAGCCGGGAAAGCTAGTAAACTTGAAGAATACACATTCTGGAAGAGATTCATGGCTTTTCCAAGCGTCCATTACTGTCCCAGTTTCAATAATTTGCATGGCGTCAGTAAAAAATACGGTTTTTGCAAAAATCCCAAGCCGTCATAGGTAGTAAAACAAATGAATTGCGGGCGTCTTTTACGTCACGGCTAAAACAAAATGGAGTCAGTTGTTGCCACGCGGGAGCTTAATTCAGTTTACCTGAAGTTTCCTCGCAGAATTTCACTTTTAAGTATTCAAAGAAACGCTGTTTTGCACTTACGACGTTCTGTGTTCAATATCAAATTTGCGAGGTTATGAGAAATCCGAATCTAGTAGAGCTATTGTACTAAAATCGCGCATGGAGCTATTCTGAGAAAAATTTTCTAGAACAATAATAATTTCAAATAAAAAACTTAGATCTGAACCCACTCTGAGAGAAAGAGTTTTGTGTTTTGCTGGAGCTAGCCTAAATTATTACTGCTGTTCAATAAAATATTGAAAGGGGCATTTAACTATTTTATTTAAAAATTAATAAATACATTTCTTTTTAATTAGCCTAAAATACTGAGAGGCAAAGGTTAGCACAATAAAAATACCCTGAGCATTGTGGTGATTTGCCCTTATTTAATATTTGCATTAAACTCTTTATTAATGCAGGGCATCATTCCATTTAAAACATACATACATACATATTGTTATGATACAGGCATTATATGGCTTAAATTAAAGTTTGTTAAATTTGAGATATTACAATGGGATAAAAATAGTTCGAATTTATTTGAGAATAAGGCAGATTTGTGTTTGAAATATAGCTATTTGAAAATTACAGATAAATTTAAATTAAAATAAAATTTATAATAATACGGTTTGGAAATCAGTGACAGATGTTAATTTTTAAAGAATATAATATTTTAGTAGCTATAAATCAAAATAGAAAAGACTAGAAGACATAAAGATTGAAAATGTAGTAGTTAGGAAGGTTTTTTCTGTTTATTAGAAAATAGCAACTTGAAAAAATATGTAGAACACGTTTTGGTCTAATTAAAAATATTGGATTTAACCCTCTTTTATTGTGAAGATATTTTGGCTAATTTAAATAGGGTAAAATCTAAATCTACGTGATGTATTAAAAAGTGAAATATTAAGAAATAATAAAGAGAAGGATTGACTAAGGAAGATAATTATCTTCGTTTTACCACACACCGATTATAATCGGTATGTGGTAAAACTTAATGGGTACAAGAATTGTTATTTATAAGGGGATAATTAAGGAGTTATATTGAAACAGCTTTATTTAGAAGAACACATTTGACAAGTAACAGAAATAGAATGGGCTTACGTCATTCTATTTGTTGTTGAGTGGAGACTCCATAAGGGTGTCAACGAAGCGAGAAGGTGCATTTCAGGAGGTGATTGCTGTGACAGGAGGATATCCAGGTTTGCTGTGTTGGCTGGTTGCTGTCAAAAATTTTGGGTTTCCTGATATTGGACGACGCTTGGGACTAGTGGTCTATTTGTGAGAACTGCATTGCAGGGAGCTGCTTAGAGGGGTCGAGTTGCGGATCAAGGATAGGTTTCCGTCTTGAACGTTGTGTGAGAAAAATATACAAGCTGGGTGGTTTCTTATTACATCATAACTAGAACGTAAATAAAGACATTTGAAAGGTGAAATTAATTAAGAAACAATAACTTACTGTGTTATTTAATGTTATAGTGTACCATTCTAAGGATTGGGCATCTGTCATTGAAATTTGAAAAGTATTTGTGACATTTGGTTGACATAAGATGTGACTTATGATTTTGATTGAAATTTTTAAAATTTTTGAAAATCACTTTTTCAGAACAGAGTAACTAGATAACAGAACACACTCCTGTAAAGCTTCAGGCGCTATTACAAAAAGTAATAATTTACATTATTCTTCAAAAGAGGGCAATTTGTAATTATAAATACATAATTAACTTCAATATTTAGAAGTTTTGCACGTTTAAAGGTACAAGAAAGGGTAGCCAGTGCAATATATTGTTATGATACATGATGCAGTATAATAAATTATAAGAAAGGAATATTAAAAAACTAATAAATTTGGAAGGTTATAATAATTAGATCTTGATGGGTGTAAAATTTCAAATATGAATAATGAAAGTAATTGATACAATGAAAGGAGCCATTTGATAGTGCGATATTAATTGAATTAAATAACTTATTGGTTGTATAAAATGTTAATAAAGAACAAACCAAGGTAACATTAGACAAATGTATTTGTATTATTTTAAAATATAGGAAGTGTGCACTAAGAATTGTATCTAATAGGGATAGAAATTTGTTTAAGTAGTTACTAAAACAACTCATGAAAAAAGCGTACATGTAATTTTAAAAGAAAGAATTTCGTTAAACAAAACTAGAAATTATGCCTTAATTTGTGTTATTTTTGGTATATACAAATTAAAAAAAGATATAAACAAATCTGCGTGGTGTGATAAGCGAAAACGTAAAATGTAATTCATGGAGACATATAATCGGTGAAGAGATTATACAAATACAGTTAACTGGAAATAAAGAAAACAGAAGGTTACATTATTTGAAGATATTTGGATTTATTCATACATGCAAGATATTATTGGAGGCTCTTACAAGTAACTGATTTGATTTGGATATTTTGTGAGTATAACAAGAGACATCGGACTATCTGCAAAAAGGGAACAAAGTTAGATTTGGAACATCATAATATAGCAACTTACCAGGAGTTAGTTTCGTGTGGCAGTAACATTCAGGAGGAATAAGGACTGGAGTTAGGGAGCAGAGGAGTTGATTTGACGGGACGAATGCAGTTGAAAGGATTCACAGACCATCATAGGTGTTGCTGTTTGTGAAGTGGGCAGTAGGTGTTGCGGTCTATGGACGTCAGGATCCGATATTTGTTGGAAGTTGCAGTGAAAGTTAAAAGCAGTTATCAAGGTGTGTGTAGATAAGTTGAGAAAGCATTTTAAATAACTGTCAATAAAGGAAAGTGATAATATAAAGTTGATATGGTACTTATATAGGTGAATTGAATAATAAATGTGTTTATGTAAGATACAATTGTCAATTACCTGGTTTGATGAATTTTAAAAGTCAAGTTTGACATTATATGTCATTGATAGTCAAATAATTTTGAAAATACAATATTAAAACTTCAATTAATAGAGAACTAGATTTTGGCGAACCCACCCTGAAAATAGGAGCTCTCGATTTAAAAGCAATTATTTGTTTGACATTTAAGACATTGCATTAAGTAAGGCATAGTTCAACTGGTGAGCTATAGCACAAATTTTTGGCTAGTATAACGTGGAGCTGATATAGTCAATACATAAATAAGAAGTAGCACAACGTGGTGCATTACATAAATTATTGGCGTCCAAACGTGAGGCTTGTGAAAGTTAAAAATAACAAACGTTGCTTGTTTTAATATGACATGTGGGGTTATTAACATTTCAAACATAAGGGAAAATAAAATAAACAGATTTGATTGTAACTGATAAACCAAGTTTATGGTTAATTTTTTATTAACAAGGGTGAATTAATCATGTTTCTTAATTTACAAAAACAGGCTTGTGAAAGTTAAAAATACCATACGGTGCTTGTTTTAATATAACATGTGTGGTTATTAACATTTCAAACATAAGGGAAAATAAAAATAAACAGCTTTGATTGTAACTGATAAACCAAGTTTATGGTTAATTTGTTATTAACAAGGGTGAATTAATCCTGTTTCTTAATTTACAAAAACAGGATAGAACTAAAACAATCATAATTTAAAAAAAAATATCATAATTGAATTCTTTTGAGAAGAATAGAGTAACAATCAATAAGAATAACTAAAGTAGTGATGGGCATAACCGGACAATTTTCATAACCGAATTATTTGCATTCGAATCATATTAATAACCGTTTGATTATTTGAATAATCATTCGAATCAATTTTGGCTCTCGATTTGTTTCGATTAAGTCAGCCGTTTTGCCGGTTGGCGGTTCACCGTCATCTGCATCGGCATCGTAACTTGCAGATAGCAGAGGAACTCAGTTCATCGTTAATTATAATAATTGTATAAATGATTTTTATTTGATTTCTAAGGAGTTTAAACCATTGAGAATAGCTATATCAATACTAATCATAAAGAAATTATAAATATGCGAATACAAAGTATCTATTGAATCTATTTTTAGTTCCTAAAATTCTCTAGTAGTCAGCCTTCCGCGGTTCTAAGGACGCACACTTAAAATTTTCAACATCGAAATCCACTTCTTGTCCCGATTGCTCCTTTATTAAAAATTAAATATAAATCTTTTACGATATTGTAAAATTTTATTTCGCTTTCTGTTTATCCCTTATTAGGCATAATCAACCGCGTTTCGAAGCAAAAATTTAGGCCGTTATAAACACAGCTTCGGCAAATCTCAGACTCAACAGAACGTTATCTTTAATAGGAACGGCCCCATAAATTTAACTCGTCGACTGGGAGTATCAAATGTCTTAATAACATCAACAAGCAGCGGCGAGCCTCACTTGGGTCAATCAAGTACATACGTAGAAAAGGTTATATGAGTTATGATTATGAATGCCGTATTATTTACAGAATTTCGATCACTCGCAGGTCGCTAAGACGCGGCACGAAGTACGTATCAGGTTGAGGTTATTTTTTATTCGATTACTTGGAACGAAAACTGAGTTACACAGGTTATTTCAATAACCGGATAACCGGTTATTTTTGATTCGAATAAGCCCATCACTAAACTAAAGCATTTTTATAAAGGTTTAATTGGTCAACTAAATATAGAGATTTACAATTCAATATAAAGATTAGTAATTAAAAGTAGGTACATTTAAAAATTTTAAACTAAAATATGGCTGACAAAGAATTACAAGAAAAAGCAAGAAGACTGAAGAGGAAAAAGACGAAGGACAAGAAGAAATGGAAGTGGTAGCGAGTGGTGCTGAAGTTGAAGTAGAGGAAATACAGCAAGGTGATCAGGTAAGATTACAAGCGGAATCAACAGGAAAATCAAACATAGATATGGAGAAGTTAATGGCATTTATTGCACAAAATGCAGAGAAAAATGCAGTAGAGTTGAGGAAGGATTTACAAGCAACTGAGAAGAAGGCAGAGGAAAGGGAAAGAAAGTCAAAGAAGGATGCTGAGGAAAGGGAAGGTAGGTTTCAAGCAACAATAGAAAGAACTAATGAAGAGTTGAATAAGGAGTTGCAACAGTCAATTGCGGAAAAGGCAGAGGAAAGTAACAAAATTACTGAAGAGTTGAAAAAGGAATTGCAACAGTCAATTGCGGAACAAGCTGAAGAAAGTAAGAAAGATGCAGAGGAAAGGGAAGGTAGGTTACGAGATGCAATTCAGAGCACTGCAGACAAGGTACAAGAACAAAAAGAAGAAGCAGATAAGATGGAAGAGACGATGAAGGAATTAAGAGAAGATTTTAATAAAGTACAACTCCAGAATAAGCAAGAATTGCAAGCACAAATAAATAAGATTAGTGATACATTAGGAAGTTATAAAGATGAACTTAAGAATGAGATGAGAGGAGAAAGACAGGAGGAACACAAACAACTAGAGGAAAATTTAACAAAAATCATGGAAGATAAGTTAGTAAAGAATAACGAAAGGGTAGATAGAAAACTAAAGTATATACAAAGTCAAAATAAAGATGTGCGTAAACAAATACAATTGATTGATGATAAGGTAAATAAAAATCAAGCTGAAATGCAAGAAGAAATTAATAATAACGTAAGCAGAGTTAATGTGTTGAACGAAAATTATTTAACAAATATTAAAGAGGTAGAAGATACATTGAAAAGAATGCAAGATGGAACGGAAATGTTAAACAGTAGCCACAGAAGTAATTATATCGGAATACAAACAGACATGTTGCCAAAATTTGAAGTTAGATTTCGGAACAATACCAATGAAAAGAAATTAATTTTGGAAGAATTAGAACAAACATTATTATTGGGAACTGGTGAAATAAATCAGGAATTAGACAGTTATGTAGATGAGGTAGATGATTCTACGGAAAAGAACGAGGAAGTAAAAGTGAACGAAGGAGAACCAGATGATGAGAAGAAATACAATTATGAAAAAGTAAATGTGGTAACAGGGTGTATACTGAGGAATATTATGAGGAACAAGAATTATAAATATTTAAGAAGAAATAAAGGATTTTATAAAGTACGAAGAATTATAGGAGGTTCTTCTTCTTTGGGTGCCTCATCCGTTCCGGACATTGGCTATGACCATGGCAATTCTCACTTTATTGGCAGCCAGACGAAATAGCTCTGTTGATGTTAATCCGAACCAGTCTCTAAGATTTCTTAGCCAGGAATGGCGTCTTCTTCCTGGTCTTCTCTTTGATTCGAGTTTACCCTGCAGGATTAGTTGTAGCAGACGATATTTGCTGTTTCTCATGACGTGCCCAAGGTATTCAAGCTTGCGTGTTTTGATTGTAAGCATAATTTCTTTTTGTTTTTGTAGTCGCCTCAGTACTTCCTCGTTCGTTATGTGTTCTGTATAGGAAATCCGGAGTATCCTTCTGTACATCCACATCTCGAATGCGTTTATCCTGTCAGTTATTTCTTTGTTTATTGTCCAGGTTTCTGCACAATAGAGTAGAACAGGGAATACATAGCATTTCAGCATTCTTATTTTAAGAGTTATGCTTAGATCTCTGGATAGAAATAATTTTTTCATATTTATAAAGGCTGCCCTTGCCTTTTCTATCCGACATCGCACTTCACCTCTATAGTCCCAGGTCTCATAGACTGTGGTTCCCAAGTAGTTGTATGTGCGTACTTGTTCAATCATTTGTCCGTCAACACTTAGAATTCCCGGGTCGTTGTTTGACTTCGATATAACCATATACTTTGTCTTTGTGATATTGAGGCTCAGTCCATAATGTTCAGAGTGTTGCTTTACTCTCAATAGTAGTTGTTGCAAGTCTTCTAATGAGTTGGCCATAATGACAGCATCATCAGCAAATCTTATATTATTGATATGTTCTCCATTTATTTTTATTCCCGGTTGGTCCTCTAATGCTTCTCGAAAGATTCTCTCTGAGTAAATATTAAATTATGTTGGAGAAAGGACGCAACCTTGTCGTACGCCTTTGCAGATTTCTATTTCATTTGATAGGCTGTTATCAATTTTAACTCTTGCAGTCTGGTTCCAGTAAAGATTAGCGATGATTCTTATATCTCTCTCATCAACAGTTGTTGTTCTTAATATTTCAATTAACTTATCATGCTTTACGGTGTCAAAAGCCTTATTGAAATCAATGAAGCAAATGTGTGCGTCCTAACTCATGTCTCTGCATCTCTGAATCAAAAGTTGCATTGAGAATACGGCTTCTCGTGTTCCTAAGGCATCTCTGAACCCAAACTGAGTTTCTGCTATGTTCTCTTCGCATTTTTTGTGTATCCTAAGGTGTATGTCTTTCAAGAAAATCTTAGTTATGTGGTTTATAAGGCTTATTAAGCGGTGATCATTACAAGTTTTAGTTGTTGCTTTTTTTGGTATTGCGAGGAAGGTTGAAGTTAGCCATTTTAGTGGTATAATACCGGTGTTGTAGATGTGGTTAAATAATCTGACGACCATATCTAAGAATGCATCGGAGTCGCTTAGCAGTTTATATATTTCTGCTCATAGGAGGTTGTATAATTAAAATAAATAAAATTGGAAATTCCCGAGGATGTGACATAATTAAAATAAATAAGCACAAGGAGAAGACAAAGAAGGAAACAGTTAAACCAAGACTAAAAAAAGAAGCAAAGAAGTTAAAAGAGAGATTGAGACCAAATGAAGTACCGAGGCTTGAAGTTGAATTGAGAAAGTTAAAACAAGCAGCTAAAGAAGCCAAAGATGGTAAAAAGACCACTGAAGATTATTTCAAACGAATTTTGAGATAACATTAGGAAACTCGGAAGTTGTACATATGTAAAATAGTAATTTTAAAATGTTAATTAAAGAACCACACGTATTTTAACAATTGAGCAAAACCAGAGAAAAATATGAAGACATGGCTCCACTAACACAAAGAAATTTTACCAGAATTATAAATAATAGATAACTAAGAAGACATTGCTCCACTAACAAGAAGTAATTGTACCAGAATTATAAAATATGGCTTTCTTAATAAATGAAAAGGTAGGTAATTTTAGATAATTTAGATGTCCTATATAAGAATATTATAAAAGTAAATAAAATAGATTTGCTATCTGCTACTAAAAGAAAAATATCAACAACAAACCGAATGTTAAATGTTAAAATAATTATTAATCAATGGGAAGGTGTTGTTAGATTGTTTATAGTAAAAGGCCTAAGCGAGGATATGGTGTTAGGAATTGACATTATTCAGCAGTTGGGGATAAATATTGATGGAGCACAAAGGTGTATTCATTTAAAGGGGTTAATTAAATCTTGGACCTGTACCAGTAGAGTCAGCCAAGAAGATAAGTGTTGCCAATTAGATGCAATTGGAGACATGATGAAATATAAAGAAGGTATAATTATTAATAATAATATAATACATGATATTGAAAATAAATATGATAATAAGGGATTATTGCTGAATGAATTAAAAATAGTTGAGAAGAATAAACAATTTGAAGGCCAAATATTACAAATAATTTATAGAAATAAACAGATTATTAATGAAGAAGTAGGTCAAGCAAAGAAATACATTCATAAGTTACAGGTTGACGAATTAAAAAGTTTTAATAGCAAATCCTATCCTATACCATGTTATGGGCCAAAAGTCACTTTTCGTATTAATTTAACGATTTGCCTTATCCCCGCCTAATTCAAGGCACTTTGCACATTTCGTTCTAACTATTCGCCCTATATCTGACTAATTCTAGATCTAACTTACTCTAAATTTACAATAGATTAGTTTCATGCACCCATCCCTCAAGTAAACTTACTGCAGGTTAGGCCTCACGTCGTACGCGTGCTATGTTGGTTGCAGATACAATCTTTCGCAAATTTGGAATCCTGGACAGATTTTAACATATTTTTTTCGGAATTCTGGTAAAGAATTATAGAGAAACATAATTATTAATTTTAACATAATTTTCTTGTCATGGATGATTTATTGACTATTATCGTATCGTCCGCTTTCTGCAATTTGTAATAAGGTTCCTAGATCAACACACCAAAGTGTAAGGTACCGCCATTAGTGACTTTTATAACTGTCCTTGTCGCACGAGTTTATGTTTATTTACGTTCTGTTACTGTGTTACCAAATACAATATTTAAATTAAAAACATCGTTTTACTTTATTTAATGGCATTTGTTAATACCCCACATTAAATAAACTATTTAAAAAATTAAAATATTTAATGGAGCATATAAGTTTGGCGACATCTATTATTATATAAGCACAATTTATGTTTAATTTCAATGAAATGGCGGATGAGACGACTAATTGTTTTGCCATCTATAGTTGTTAACATAATTTGGAGCAAAATCTGATAATTTTTTTCTTAGCGATCCCATAATTGTAATTCGTACAAACGGCAACACTGATCCTGGATCTACCTGTCATTATTAGCCATCTTGATTTGTTAGAATACGGATGTAGTGAGAAGCATCTTTGGTTAATCGATGCACGAATTGGTAATTCGGTTGTGTCACGCTCATCCTAGCATGAAAATGTACATTTTGGTGTGGATTTGGTTGGGGAGACGTCCCCGACGTTTTTGTTGTGGTACATTTCAAGCACGGACTTTTGTCCGGAATTTATCTAACAAGCACATGTTATACTTGGGCGATTCGGAGCAGAACACCTAACGGTATGCTATTTTGACAATTCTTGGTTATATTTCTAAGGCGGAATGTTGTCCCTTTTAGCTCCTCTTTGGTACGGGCGGTGAACGCACTCAGATTAGGAAGGCAGTCCTTTAGTATGAACTAACGCATCTCTGTTGGTGTGCGGCGAGCTTTGTACGTGGAGGCGCAGAACTCGAGGCGTTTGGTTGATGGATTTGGCCCCTCTTGGAGAGCACTTTCTCCAGGCAGTTGCTGCAGTCGGCTAGCTGTAAGTTTGGGAGATTTCCAGTCCCTACAACAGGCTTGCAGATTTACTGGCCCGAGAATTCTACGTTACCTGCAGTGAAGCCCGTTTGATCACAACGTCCACCTTGGACACAACGTCCACCGCCACAACGCCCACTCTGGTCACAACGTCCACCGACGCCTGTTGAGAATAACATTTTACGGCGTTGGTCGTAACGTCCACCCTGGTCACAACGTCCACCGCCATAACGCCCACTCTGGTCACAACTTCCACTTTCAAATTTGGTCACAACGTCCACCTTGGACACAACGTCCACCGCCACAACGCCCACTCTGGTCACAACGTCCACTTTCAAATTTGGTCACAACGTCCACCTTGGACACAACGTCCACCGCCATAACGCCCACTCTGGTCACAACGTCCACTTTCAAATTTGGTCACAACGTCCACCTTGGACACAACGCCCACTTTTGTTTTACTTGTTATTTAATCAACCTTTAACTGCCTTCTTTAATCCTTTTTGAGTGGTCTAATGTTGTTTAGAATTTGAAAATGTTGGTTTTAGGCTATTTTACGTATTTTTTAGTCGATGTATAGTTTCAACTATTTCCTCCCCATTCATGACGATTTTCTCTGTATTTTATGATGGTTGTTGTCTAGTGTATGTATTTCTAGCTCGTTTCTCATATAAATCGGTATACGAAGAATAAGGGTCCTATTATAACACTAAATATACCTAAAGATTCTTTGGTTTGCGATACACCTCAGAAGGTTGACGTCACTGAAAAACGTGGTTGTACGTGTTATTATTAGTAATATATAACAAGCTCGAGACCAGCACGATAACTCTTTTGATGGGAAAAATTATTTGTAAGCATGTCGCTCGCGTTTATATTTTGAAGAGTATTGCACAAAAACCGTATACGAATTATGATTTAGAATTGACTTAATAACTCAAAAACACTCAAGTTACTGGTTTTTTGCAACTCTACTTTCAATTATGACACCATCCACGGGGTCGATAGTCATCCCTAGGGCGCTTATCGCTTGATAAGCATTCCTAGAGTGTTTATCAGGTAATCAGTTCAGTATTGGTCGATTTTCAAAAAATGCATGGTTTTTCTTGGACTATATCAGTTATGTGACAGTTGAGTGTAATATTCCAACTAAGTAACGTTCGTGTGTCCCACTAAGTACAAGTGGCCTATTTGTTGCAATCTTTTACCACAGACTTTAGTATACCAATGCTTATATAATTTTAGTTATTTAAGGTTACATAGGGTCTAATAATGACCTTGACAAACAGAGTCGTAGCTAGGGCAGGGCAACCGGGGCCCACGCCAGGGGCGCAAGCCTCGTGGGGAGCAAAATCGCAACACAACGTTGGGAAGCTTCGTCAAATTTGAAACTGACTCTAAAAGGTCATTCTGATACCAGATGGTCATCAAAGTATCAGTCAGTTCACTCTTTGCTTTCTCAATTACCCTAAGTCGTAAAAACTCTACATGCGATTTCTGAAGGAACGGATGATGATGGTGTAACCTGTTCCACATATTCTGTGTCTTCAGCCGAGAGTTTGACAAAACTTATTAATTTTCAATTTATTTGTCTGTTAACTGTGTGGAATCAAATTCTTTGTAATATCGACAAGGTAAACAGCATTTTACAATACAAAACACAATCAATCGAAAGAGCAGCTAAACCTATTGATGGTCTCCAGAAGTATATTAAGAATTTTAGAGAAAACGAGATTGACAAGGCTGTAGACACAGCAAAGGATCTTTGTTAACAGATTAACATAATACCAGAATTTCCCGAAAAAAGAAAAAGGAAAATAAAAAAAATGTTTGATTAGAAGGTCGACGATGAAGCTCAGACTTTTACAGGATTGAAGAAATTTAAAATCCAGCTGTATAATGTTCTTGATTCGTTAATTTCGCAGATGGAGTGGAGATTTGAGACTTTGTCACGGGTAGCTTCTGATCTTTGTTTTTTAACAGAGGACTCTTTCTTTTGGAAAAACCTACGGCATATCTTAAAAAAAGCAGCAGCTGATTTGGCACTAAAATATAAAGATGATCTTGATGCAAACGAGCTAAGTTTAGAGATTGAAAGTTTTAAATATCAAGCATGTTCTTTAATACCAACCTAAATTTTATTCATGCATATGGGTTATCATCCAATTATCCCAATATAGAAATGTGTCTCCGCTTAGCACTAACGCTACCAGTTACGTTCGCGTCTTGCGAGAAATCCTTCAGCAAGCTGAAACTTGTAAAAAAGTACTTGAGATCCCAAATAGGACAAGTGCCCTTAACAAATTTAGCCATAATGTCAATTGAGTATGAAACTGCAGAAAAAACTAACTACGACGATATTATAGATAAATTTACCGCGGAAAAGTCACGAAAAATTGTGTTTGTTTTATTTTGTTTTTATAGGTACATTGCAATAATTTATGAACATTATTGATGTGTATTTTCATGTTTGCAATTTGTGAAATGAATATTTATGTCCAATAAAATAGCGTTTTTTAAAAATCTCTTTTAAGTAGGTAAAGATATAATATATTGATTGTTGAAACCAGTAAAATTATTAGTCAAAAACATAGGACTTTATTAGGGGGGGGGGGGCGCAAAATTATGGGACTTGCCCTGTGCGCCATAGTTCCTAGCTACGCCTCTGTTGACAAATCTGACTAATGTGTCGCTTATGTAACTCATAAAAAATGCATTATCTCTGGAACTTCTCTGTGGCGTGAATCTATAATACATATTCTTATTTGAGTATTTCCCCACTCTGCACATTATAGTATATTATGATACGAGTTTTATAAGAAGCATTTTGTAGCACCCACGGATTTAGGGTACGACGAGCGAAGCGAGGAGTGCCCTAAAGGAGTAAGTGCTACAAAATGCCTTATAAACAAGGTATCATACAGTATTTTATCTACTTTGCAACTTTTTTAAGCAAAAAAATGAAAATTTTTAGTATTTTTATTATAGCATCGCTTTGTGTCTATTACGATACGCAAACGCGTATCGTAATAGCCTCAGTACGAACGCAAAGTAGATAAAAATTATTAAAACGTTACTTACGTTATTTAATAATTTTAATTTGCAGAGTGGCGAAATACCCAAATAAGAATATGAATAAAACTGCATTGTCATGGACATATACCGGGTGACCATAAAATATTGTAATTTTTTTCTTAAGTTGGCACTGTTTATGGTAGTGGAACTTTAAGACTATGTCAAATTTGAGGTTGGCAGGTTAGGTTTTGCATCAGTAGGTACCTAAGAAAAAAAATCACAATCATTTATAGTCACCCGGTATATATGCTGCAAAAATTACGTATTAACTCCATGTTAAGTTATTAAGAGGCACATTCTGAGTAGGAAAAAAGTTATACAAAAATTCCTTGTCTTATATTTTCGAAGATATAGCGAGGTTTTATTAATTTAAAAACTAGCAGAACTGGCAACATGGTTTAATTACAAATAGGTAAGGCTACATTGTTTTAATATATATAACACTTAATTGAAATACGTAACTGTAATTTTCCACTGATCTGTTATTTGTTGTTTATGTCTAATGTACGAGGTATACCGGGTGGCAATGAGACAAGAGCCATGTCTCTATCTCCTTTACTTATAAATGGATTTGCATTAAACTTGTTGCAAGGATATTAAACATAATTTCGGATTGATAGACGAATATAATCAAAATATCCAACTTCCGGTTTTACCGGAAATGTCATTAACTTTGTTTTTTTAAAGCGATCACCCTACATATTTTATGTTTTTCGGAATCTAAGGCTCAAACTACATACGACAGTGATGCCAAATTTGCTTAGGTATTACACAATCATATTTTAAAAATTTATTAATTAAACATCTTTCAGTTTTAAATAAATATAAAGTAGGGCATAGTGCACATCGTTAGACTGGTAATTACATTTTCTATGGTACGATGGCTCTTGGTAAGTGCCATTTAAAAAATGACTTTTTCTCAAAAAACACTCTTAGCAAGTTTTATTCGTTCATGAAGGATTTTTTATTGATCTAAGAAACTGTTGAAATAGTTATTATTATGAGTTACTAAAGTCAATTAGAATATAATTTCTCCACTCACGGCCTTGTCCAAGGTAAGGAGTGCCAGTATGGGGATCTGGTTAATTTTGTAAGAGACACAAATTTCGTTCTTTAAATGGGAAGAAAGTTGAGCAATTAAAGGACTAACAAAATGGCGCCTAGAAATGCTTTATATGATATTTCGTTTTTGAATTATCTAAAAAAGATCGAATTTTTGGATTTTCTATTTTTTTCTGGCATTAATATTAAAGTTAGAGCGAAACTAATTCAACTTCTTTATAGCACCTTCTCGTGGACTTAATGATTACGTTATCAGACTTTTTATCCGACGTTTCGTCTTTGAGAAACCATCATTAACTTAATTTTGTTTTAAATACGGTTCTGATTTTGTGATGCCAAATTGATGAAGCCCTTTGTATGGTGAATTCAAAAATGTACTGCACATTATGGCTTACTTACGTTTCGAATCTTTTTTTACCACCATCAAGAAATTTTTGGAGGCGGATCTGTGTCCTAGCGCATTTCATACGTTGTTTCAGGGTTTGTAATTTAAAGAACGAAGTAATGAGCCTCACTGAATGTTTTTATTGCTAATTTTAATTATTGTTTAGAAGTAAGACACATCAATAAATTAATTACTGCATGACTATTGAAAGTTATTTGTATTCCAAGACCAAACGTGATTATTAAAGATTAAAAACATCCAGTATGGCTCATTACCTTCTTTTTTTTCTTACAAAAGGTAAAACAACGTATGTAATGCTCTAGGACACAGGTCCGTATCCAAAAATTTCTTGATGGTGGTTTGCAAAGACTCGAAACGTAATTAAACCATAATGTGTGGCACTTTATTGAATTGAGAATAAAAAGAGCTTCACAAATTTGGTATGGTAAAAAAATGAAGTTGACGATGGTTAGTCGAAGGCGAAACGTCGGATAAAAAATTGATAACGCAATATTTTAGTCCATAAAAAGTTGCTATAAAGAAGTATTGTCAGTTTCTCTCTAACTTTAATATTAACGCCAGAAAAAAATAAAATAGAAAATCAAAAATCTGAACTTCGATTACACCACTAGTGATGTAATGGCTTCATTACCTAAGTGAAATAGTGTCAAATGAATGACATAATCACATTTGACTACTAAAATATTTTATCTACGACCACCACTAAAAGTAGGTCTTTTAGCGCTAGCTTGTTTCACTAAAAATGACGTTTTATAGTTTACCGTGGTTAAAGAAATCAGCTGTTTACTTTTAGCCCATGTGCTAAAAGTGAAGTGAGGTTATAAAACTACAATTTCGAACTGGAAGTGAAGTTTTAAAGTTATTCTAGTTGCTTCTTGCGTTACAGGTAAAGTGTTTTTGAAATAATTAAAGCGTTATGTAATGAATACAGTCAGATGTGGAGTATTAATAGTTACATTTCGTAACTGACCTTGACAGTACTGCCCTCGCAAACAATCGCCTGCGCGGCGTGGCCTACTGTTTATTATGACATAAAGTAGAAGTGTCGTAGATGCAAACCTTTGTTAAATTGATATTTATGGATTAATAACAGTAAAATTAAGGTCGTGGATAAAATATTGTATGCAACGCGTGCTAAAAGTCGTTTATGCACGAGACATGTTATGAAACTCAGCCTTCGGCTTCGTTTCATAATTTTCATGCTTCCTGCATAAACGTCGACTTTTAGCACTTGTTGCATAAATAGCTATTATCTACGACAGTGTGTAAAATTGAATTTTAGTTGGCAGTTTTAAGTTTGTAAAACGACTGTTTAATAACATTTTTTCATTAGTTTACGTCGTCAGTAGTAACGTGTTTAAAAGATTTTATTAGGCACGTTGTCAGTAGCAACGTGTTTTAAAATTTTTGGAACACACAAAATTACGACCGGTTGCTGGTAATCCTAATTTACATCAATTTTTTTTATATTTACCTTGTGTTCTAGATTCTATCGTAGATAAAATATTGTACGATACATATTCGTAAAGCATCTTTAGTCACTCACTAGCTTTACGCACATGTATCGTAATAGTAATTTACGATACAAGTGCGTAAAGCTACTCTTTAGTCACGAGTGGGGTAGAGTTAAAACGCGAGTGAGCGAGCGTTTTAAGCCCCGCGAGTGACTAAAGATGCTTTACGCATGTGTATCGTACAATATTTTATCTACGATAGAATCTAAAAAATACGGTAAATATTAAAAAAAAATTATATAAATTAGGATTACCAGCAACCGGTCATAATTTTGCGTGTTTTAAAAATTTTAAAACACGTTGCTACTGACAACGTGCCTAATGAAATCTTTTAAACACGTTACTATTGACGACGTAAACTAATGAAAACATGTTATTAAACAGTCGTTTTACAAACTTCAAAGTGCCAACTAAAAGGCAATTTTACACACTGTCGTAGATAAATTACTATTTGAAAATGACAGATCTGACATTTCTCGTAATGCACTTTTCTCAATTTTAGGCAGTCGTAGATAAAATTTTGTACAATACATGTGTGATTATACATCAGTAATATACTTGTGTGCTTACATACAAGTATATTAATGATGCTCTTATCCTGCTGGTATAGTAAATAACTACCTATTAAAATAATGTGAAACATATTCGGCTAAACTTTGCACAGAAGGCATGTAAAAATCAAGTTTTCCGGCGAATCTGTTGCTCAGGCTAGCATAGTCGGCATATCGGTGAATTTAGTAGACTATTCCTCTCAGATAATATAAACCAATTCCATCAATCAATTTTCAAAATTTGAACCAATCAGAGTCGAATACAGCAAATATTTTGCACAAATGCAATACCAAGGTATTTGCACTAGTGCATTTTCGAGTATTTGCGGAAAGAACACCAAACCAGCTCGGTATACAAGAAATTTCAGAAAGAAAACTGAAACTCTTTAAAAAAGAATAATATGGTATACAAAGGATGAAATTTCTTCGAGGAATAGTCTTGCATTATTCCCCGAGTAAATTCTGTATAATTGGAGTATTTCTCTAGAAACGCTTCGTGTTCTCGAGAAATACTCGAAAATACAGAATGCACTAGGGATATAACTACTGAATATTTGTTTTAGGGCGGGATAAATACAATATTAATTTATGTATTATATGTGTCTTTAATGTTCTTGAACTAGCTTCGGCTAGTTTGAGAACAATAAAGAATATAGCGGCACACATGTACCATATGATCGAAAACTTTCAACGTCTAGAGGGCTGTGGATTTAAAAAAAATTAAATTGATGTTGGCAGTGGTGAATAAAGCTACTTAATAATATAACCTATACAATTTTGACAGATAAACTTAACTTTATAGGATGTTTAATGCTGAGCACTAGGTGGCTCTGTGTATGGAAAATGCAACAAATCATTTTGAATAGCTGTAGTTGTTTTTGTTACTAACATGTTTATGTATTCAACAAGAATGTTTGTATTTGTTGAAATGACAATCATGACATAACCTTAAACTGACAGATATAAAGTTCCAATGTGACTTGATCATACTGTAGTTCTTTTTTAGTCACTCTGCTGTTGGTTGTAACTCCAATCACTGTCAATGTATTTAGTAGATTTATAAATAGTAGTCTTCTTAGTGAAATACTATACAATAATAGATATACACAATAGATTAAAGAAAAATCAATATTAAAGAACTTTTTTAGCGGTCATGTATTTTATTTACAATTTTTATATTACAGAATGAGATCATACTAGAAACGTATATCACAGATTATTATGCTACACTATCAACTGTTTCAGTTAGGGAAGGAGGAAGCATTAAAGGCAACACACAAACAAATAGGACTATTCCGTCTATTAAAATATTTGACAAGGATAACTGGATAAGTATATTGAACATGTTACTCAAGTTAATTCGGATCAGTTGTGCTCTGAACCAAATCCTAATTTAGCAACTGAAAAATATATCGTAACTAATGAAGAAATTAGCAATTTAATGAACACCACATCATTAGAAATAAAGAACTTGACTAACGCCAAATTAAATCAATAAAAAGAAGAAAACAATAGTTTATCTAACCAATGCTGTTTGTATGAAATCAAGTCCTAAACACTGATATATTTCCAGATGTTCAATGTGCGGTTGTTGAAATGACAGTGCAACACCAGTTTTACAAATTTGGTTGGCTACGATGAAAATATGTAATTAAACCTTCTACTCTGCTAAAATTTGCTGAACGTGTTTTTTGAGAAAAAGAATTTTTTTTTAATGGCACCTATCAAGAGCCATCGTACCATAGAAAATGTAATTACCAGTCTAACGATGTGCACTATGCCCTACTTTATATTTATTTAAAACTGATTTTTTTTTAATTAATACATTTTTTAAAATATGATTGTGATACCTAAGCAAATTTGGCATCACTGTCGTATGTAGTTTGAGCCTTAGATTCCGAAAAACATAAAATCTGTAGGGTGATCTCTTTAAAAATTTAAAGTCAATGACATTTCCGGTAAAACCGGAAATTGGGTATTTTGATTATATTCTTCTGTCAATCCGAAATTATGTTTAATATCTTTGCAACAAGTTTAATGCAAATCCGTTTATAAGTAAAGGAGATAGAGACATGGCTCTTATCCCATTGCCACCCAATATACCTCGTACATCAGACATAAACAACAAATAACAGATCAGTGGAAAATTACAGTTACGTATTTCAATTAAGTGTTATATCGATTAAAAGTAGCCTTACCTATTTGTAATTAAACCTCGCTATATCTTCGAAAATATAAGACAAGGAATTTTTGTATAACTTTTTTCCTACTCAGAATGTGCCTCTTAATAACGTAACATAGAGTCAATACGTAATTTTTGCAGCATATATATATATATATATATATATATATATATAGGGCTAAATGGTATCTTGTTGAGCCCCCTACATTATTGGGCCGTTGTTCCACCCGGCTTTAAAAATTCAGTCCTGAAGATATAAATCACTTTATATGCGGTTTTTTATCATTACGAGTCAAAGCAACCTCAGAGGGGTAATGTTGTTAGAAGTTTAGTTTTTTTATATATTAATAGGACCATGTGAGTCCGTTGATATGATTAGTTCGTTATTTAGCCCGTTTGTGTATAAATTTATATCTGTTGCACGTTGTGTAGCCCGTCGGTGTTGCCAAATGTATTCCCATGTGTTATTGCATCACGTGGTAAAGTACAGATCTTGCACACAGAGTTGAGGAAGCGATCGGGCCGCTCCAAAGCATTAAATGAGTAGTGTTTTCTTATAAGTAAAGTGGAGTGCAATAAAATTGTTGAATGCGTTGTAGAAATATGGTAGCGCTAGCTGCTGAGAATAAAAGGGATGTATTCTATCTTTCTTCGAACTGCAAAATTCCAAATAACTACCATAACTGAGTTCTTCATTTTCTCAGTTAACGCATTTAATTACATAATCCAGGTGGCTGATTAACAATACATTGACCTAAAATATTTATAAATCTGTTAAATGCACCACATAATGATTGTTTGGTAATTAATAGTGCTAATTGCGTTACGTATTGCATCAATTGTACGAAGACGATTACAATACAGAAGTTGCTGCAAATACAAGTCCAAGAACAAATCCAAAACGGGAGAATATTAAAATGGTGCCGAAAACGTAGTCTTGTTTATGTAATGAATTTAGTCTCATCGTAAAACCAAACCGCCACTGTAGCATTTTATCAGTGTGCTGTGTAAATCGAAGAAACGGACAATGTTCTACGGGACAAGTGCAATACTTTCAATGAGTTCAACCAAATCCTAATACAATGTATTACGATACAAACATGCATTTCACACCTCAGCTACAACGATATTCGCAATGTTTACAATGGACTTCGAAGAACCAGAACAGGGGCATTTTGAAGCCAATTAGTTTCAAAAAATAGAACCGCGGTGACCAAACGCAAATAAATATTTTTGTATCTACAATGCGAAATGCTACTTTTGCATTCGAAATGACAGATTTTTTAGCGAACCGAAGACGAGCCTAAAAATTCGTTTGATAATACAAACGCATTTCATATTCGAGATACATTTTTTTAACTGCAGTAATATTAAGAAAACTACAATTAAACATTATAGAACTGCCAACATGCGTTTATTTGACAGTTTATAAATAATTAATAAACGATTGTCATAGTGATATTGAAACTTTTAATTTACATATTGCAAGAAACTAATTAATTAATTAACTATATAGTATAATAATATTGCGAAAACTAACTGTTTAAGGTAAAATAATACCTTCGTAATATATACAGTCAGTATTGCTTAATGACATAATAATAATAAAAATTGGCAATTTTTTTTATTAAAAAGATGAGGAAAATGAAAAGATATGTACCTAATATGAAAAACAACAATTTGATTTAAAAAAAAACAAGAAACAATTCAACTTTGATTTGTACTGTGTATTTCTACCTCTAGTTCTTATTACAGTTCCCATTCGTCGTGGCATGCTGCTTATGAGATCTTGCATAAACTTTCTAAAACAGCAAACAATTAATAAATTGTTTTAAGCGAAACAAACACACATTTTAATTGTTACTAAGCGTGACATAAGGTCACTATATTATTAAGTCATACTTAAATAAATTTAAAATGCCTATTCAGACATTTAAAAAGTATCTGTTGTATAAAAATATACTTAAAAACAATGATCCAGTTTTTTTGGAGGGGAGTGTCGATTTATTTTATTTACTAAATTAATCTAAACGTCCCTGTTTACGAAAATGGATCACTTCGCTCTTCGAAAACAGAATGAAAATGCGTACCAACATTGTGTAATAGTTTTCGAAAAACGAATAAAAACAACCTGCAGCACGAAAACGCCTTGAAAATCATCCAAACGTTCTCAACATAAATTTAGTTGATAAAGGTCAGCAGACAAAAAGGGTAAAGCCAAAAAATCGTTACTACCATAAAATCATTAATTATAGACATCAAATTTGGATTGAGGTTCAAAGTAAACTACAGTTATTGTATATTTTTCACCAGCAATGTTAAAAAACACCCAAATACAAGCAAGAAAAATGTTTTCAAGATTAAGAAGTTTAAATGTATATTTGTTTAGTATAGCCATTAAAATACCGCTCGCCTCTGATTTTACCTGTTATTTAGAAATTTCTATCGCATCTGTATACATCGTAATAATAATTGAGTAGTTCAGAATTGCATACACTATGCTCAAGCTATGGCTCTGATAAGACTATTCCATCGTAATCCGTCGCATACATGTTTCTGTAAAAACCTCCTATTTTCGTTCGAAGTCTTCGTACAGTGTGATATTAAATTGGAAGAATGTTTGTTTTCATCTGTTTCGACAATCGTATACGCTTAACTGTTTATAAAGACATACCTATAAAAAATAAGGAAAATCCAATAAAGTTAATTTGTACAGAATGTATCAGTTAATCGTTCCAAGTCTTGAATGATTTTTACCGCTATAATTTTTTCCTTGCTGTTAATGTGAACCTTGGACCAAACGTTACCGAAGCCGTACTAATCCGATGGACATGTGAGGATGTCCATTCTTGTTTTGGTTAATAGTTATGTATGCTACAAGTGAATAAAGAGGCATTTTATTCATAAGGGGAACATTTTAGCGCACGAGGCACAGCTGAATGAGGTAATTTCCCCGAATTTCCTCGTCGAAGCCCCTTTGTAACTTTTATTTTATTTGATAGTTGTTGTTCTGTTTTGACACGACTCGTCATATTACCATACAAGCCCAGAATCACATCATTTGGCCCAGTTAAGGTTTTTCAGGTATCTTTATTTTGTACCCACAAAAGAAAATCTTTTTGGTCAATATTCGTTCATCATAATTGTAGGAGTTTTTAGAAATATTTTAAACAGCTTTAACAATAACAAATTACAAAAGATAGTCGGGAAACACTAACTTAAAAATAAATTACCGAATCATTTCATTTGGATCATATGATCAAATAAATACCATTTCGTTCACCTTAACATGTTTTGGATGAAGTGAAACAAGCTGTTTGTTGTTTAATAACATATAGACAGTCTGGTGTCTGTATTCTTTTTGCAAAAATGGTACGTGGTAAAGCTATTGTCAATTTGTTAAGTTTTCGTAGTTCCTGTGGCAAAGTTTACAAACAACTGCAATTATCGTCTTATAGTGAATGAAATATACGAACTCCAAATATTACATCAGAAAATGTAAGAGCTATACTGACCTGGCCCAAATGATATGATTCTGGGCACGTAACGTTTTTGTATAGCCTGAATATAGATCTCCTTAATTTCTCTTTGTCGCATAACCAGCCATAATTTAAATAATGGGATACTGTCGTAGGCTTTCCTTAGGTCTGTAAAATACATATGGGTCTCGCGATTACATGCTAGTCGTTTGTCTGTCAGTTGCTTTAAGCAAAACAGGTTGTCTGCCACAGATCGTCCAGCACGGAATCCACTTTGCTCATCTATATCTGCAACTTCATCCTCGAGCCTATTTTTTATTATTTTTCCAGAAATTGTTTGTAGCGAATTTGTAACACTCAGTAGTCTATAATTACCAGAGTTTGTTTTATCCCCTTTCTTGTAGATTTTAGTTATGTATGTCGTTTTCCACTCAACTGGAAGTTCTTCTCATCTTAGGAACAAATTAAATATGAAAGTGAGAAGTTTATAAAGTTTTTCTGCTCCGTGTCTTAAAAGTCCAACAGAGATGCCACCAGTTCCAGGAGCCCTTCCATTTTTCATGCCGACTATAGCTTTTTAGTTTATTCTAGCGTTATCTCTTGCTAAGCTAGTGGACTTTGATAAACTTGCACTGGAAAAACGAATGTGTCAGCTATATTGTTTCTGTGACTGTATCTACCTGTTATATTTTGTTCAACTCATAGTAGCCGATCCCGAAATCCCGGTAAGTATTGCATTTTTACTGCGGGATTGCAAACTCTAATACAAAGTAAGGAAGACAAATATCTGTAAACTGTGGTGGCCTCGTTGTGGAGTTATACGAGTAAAAATCATTGTATACCTCAGTTTTTTGCTCCTATCTCTATGTAAATTTGTATACCAGGACCGTAGTTCACAATTTGTGACTTGAATTTCAAGCCATTATGTTTTTAAAAGAGTTACATGTAAAAATCATCTTCGGCACCTACCGCTTACACACTTTTCTTTAATCGAGTACTTCTGGTCAAATTTAACTATTAAAATTATCAAAAACGACTTGCATAATTTATTCTAGGGGTATATGCAAAATGTTTAACTAAAATATGTTCGTAAATGCTTCAGTACCTACTACAATACACCCTTGCTTTGAATGCATACTTAATGTGTTAAGTTCATCCAACTTCCTACAGGCTAGTTACGAAACTATTGTGAGTTTTTAAATGCAGTGCGACTTGAGACATATTTTCCGGAAAACCATTTTTAAAAATTCCGGGAAATACTCAAAGCATACACTTGCTGTCGGGCTTGGTGACAATGTACTGAGCCGTGGTTAAGCATCCTGAGTTCCTCACTCCTGCTTGAAAGATCGTGAGTACAATTTCTGGTAAAACAAATGCACATAAAGAAAAACGCAGTCGAAGAAACTTTTGGTTTACAAAGTACCGGAACGGCGGCCATGTTGTTTCAGAAATGGCATCGTTCAGTCAATTATTTCTGTCAGAATATAAGTATATATAAGTTTAGTATATAAATTGCATGGTTAGAAATTGTCGATGTGTTATCAAATAGCAAGTAAATTATTAAAACCCAACCTAAAAGACTGATTCGCTGCTATGTTTCTTGTTGTTTCCATAAGTATAACGGAAAAAATTGCAAAATATCGTATCTAATGAATTTTCATATTCCTTTGAAGGATGTCATTTCTGAAACAATATGGCCGCCATTGCGGTACTTTGTAAACCAAGGGTTTCTTCGACTGCTCTGATAAAGAATAGAGTCCCTATATTAATCGAGTACTGCAATTAATTGCGCCAGTGTTTTGTATTTTTGGAGTCAATATGGCGAATGCACCATAAATCAACAGCTGTGCGCATGTCAAATAATTTAGTTCGACTACGAAGTTGTGCTTATTTGCAGTGTTCTTTTAATTTTTTGTATGAATTCAGTAGATACTTCATATTTTAAAAATTAACAAATATTAATTATAGATAGAAAATGCCGAGCTGTAGTGTGCCCTGTTGCAGCAATCGTTCCGAAAATGGGGTTAGATCGTTCTCCATACTCCAAGGAACCAATAATTTAAAAGGGAAGCAAATCTAGTTAAAATGTATCGATAGAGGAGAATTGCCCCTTAGAGCAAGTATTTGTGAAGTACATTTCCGCACACACAAATGACTTTCATCAATATGCATCATAATTTTGTTTCAGGCTCATTTTGAAAGAAAGGAATTTGAATCTGAAAGAATTAGCGATAAGAAATAAATTATTCAAATGTGTAAAGCCCTCCTCCAAAAAAAACGAGAATACGCAAGCAAAAATCTGTGATTTAAGAATTGGTTAAGTATACCGGGTGACAGTGAGACAGGGCCATGCTTATATCTTCTTTATTTATGAAACGATTTGGATCAGATTTTAAATGTAGATACTAGACATAATTTATGAATGACCGATGGATATAATCAAAATGTCCGACTTCCAGTTACACCGGAAATTACGCCAACTTTGATTTTTTAAATTAATCACCCTATATATTTTATGTTTCTCGGAATCTACAAGTCAAATTACATACTAATAGTCTCGCGAAATTTTCATTTTATTTTTACGGTAGAAGGGTGTGACTTAAAAATTTGTTTTAATTAACTATAGCAACTAATAATAATAGCTATTTTATCAATAAAGTTAATAACAAACCCTTAATAAAAGAAAAAAATTTGCTAAACACATTTTTTAATGAAAAAGTCACTTTTTTAAATGGCACCTACGAAGGGCCATTTTGTCATTAAACAGAAAATGTAATTACCAATCTAACGATATGCATCGTGTACTACTTTTTCGTTATCTAAAATTGAAGAATTATTAAATAATTTTTTTTAATATTTCTGTGTAATATAACACCACTATTGCATGTAATTTGAGTCGTAGATTGCGAAAAACAAAATATATAAAAAAATGCATTTAAAAAATCAATGTTAGTGTTATTTCCGGTTTAAATCGAAAGTCGGTCATTTTGATTATACTTGTATGTCAATCCCAAATTATACGTATCTAGCATCTTTGTATCAATTTTCATCCAAATTCATCCATAAGTAAAGGAGATAGAGGCATGGCCCTGGTTTCATTATTGTCACCCGGTATATTAAATATATAACTGTTATTTTTAGCTCAATCTTATACTTCTGTAAGCTAGTACTATACAGTCATGTGCCAGAAATGTATGTGATTGTGGTAACTGATTATAAAAGTTGAGTTATGTTATAGGGTATATTATAAAGAAAATTATTTTATAGGTTTATAGGTTTCATTGCAGCAGTAAAATCGTTGCCATGCGTGTTCTTGTAAAATATGTAATGAATGTACAGTAAAATGTATAGGTACTAAAGTCTTATGTTCAAAATTAAAACATTTACAAACAAAGTGTATGATTCCGTCTAATATAAATAGACATTTACTTATATTTATTGTTTACGATCCATTATTATTGTACGAGATTTTTATTTTAAATTTACCCTACTAATATCAAATATTTGTCATATAAAAATCCTTTAAAAAAGTAAATAATATTTCAATACACAATACTAATTAATTCAACATTTATTGATACATATACCTTAAGACTACATTATATGTAATGTATTAGTTTAATAGAGAATTCCGACACGTTCATTTAATCAACTGGTGTAAGATTACATCGAATAGTCAGACTATTAGCATACCGTACAGTGTTGCCTAATTTCGGGCCACACAACGAGTGGTGAGTGTAGTGGGCTTCACAATGTCTGTATACGTTTTTCGTGTATATACAAGGCGCCCCCTGGTGAGCGGTACCCTGAACTAGATGCTGTATAAGAGATATGTAACCATAGCATTGATGAGCCCAGCCAAAAATTTGTGTACGTATTCCTTGTGCATGTTTCAATTGAATGAACTACATATACACGTTGATTCGTTGATGAGCCCTCACCTGGGCTCAACACCGTATGATTGGGTTACACAGCGTACAGTAAATATATCTTATGGGCTGGATAATGACCGTCTATGTCTCTATATATACATATATATATATATGTATTCTAAAGTCTGCGGTAAAAGATTGCTACAAATAGGCCACTTGTACTTAGTGGGACACACGAACGTTACTTAGTTGGAATATTACACTCAACTATCACATGACTGATATCGCCCAATGAGAACCATGCATTTTTTGAAAATTGACCAATATTGAACTGATTACCTGATAAACACTCTAGGGATGCTTATCAAGCGATAAGCGCCCTAGGGATGACTATCGACCCCGTGGATGGTGTCATAATTGAAAGTAGAGTTGCAAAAAACCAGGAACTTGAGTGTTTTTGCGTTATTAAGTCAATTCTAAATCATAATTCGTATACGGTTTTTGTGTAATACTCTTCAAAATATGAACGCGAGCGACAGGCTTACAAATAATTTTTCCCATCAAAAGAGTTATCGTGCTGGTCTCGCCCTTGTTATATATTACTAATAATAACACGTACAACCACGTTTTTCAGTGACGTCAACCTTCTGAGGTGTATCGCAAACCAATGAATCTTTAGGTATATTTAGTGTTATAATAGGACCCTTATTCTTTGTATACCGATTTATATGAGAAACGAGCAGGAAATTCATACACTAGACAAAAACCATCATAAAATAGAGATAAAATCGTCATGAATGGGGAGGAAAGGATTAAAGAAGGCAGTTAAAGGTTGATTAAATAACAAGTAAAACAAAAGTGGGCGTTGTGTCCAAGGTGAACGTTATGACCAAAAATAGTAGTGGACGTTGTGTCCAACATGGCGGCCATACTAGGTGGTGGACGTTGTGACCAGTGGGCGTTGTGTCCAAGACCCCACCATTAGAGCTCAGGCTGTGTCTAATGTACATGCATAGGGACGATAAGGTTTCACTTATGTAAATGTTTGTAAAGCAATTCTTGCATATGCCTTTTTGAAAGATTTTAGACTCGATCTCAGTGGAGAGATCTGTCAGTTCGGTTGAACTTGGCTTATTGCGGCCCCATTTTGCAAGAAATTAGCGAAATCAGTCCGATCGTTGTTTAAGCATTTACGCCCCTTTAGGGCGAGATTTAATAAGCGTGTTTCGGGTTATTACGCCCCTATATTAAACCAAGATCTTGGAAAATGATGGGATTTGTGTACAATTGATTACTAGAATAGTTATGTATTTTTGCAATTGAGGGTTTAGCGTTGATTTCAACTGGACAAACAAAACAAAACCTTAGCTACCGCTTAAATTTGAGACGCGTTTGGTTATACATGCGAATTGCTACGACCTTCGACTATATTTATTTAAACTGGTGAGTTCAATCTGTGATACATTTTTACTATATTGTATGAAATCTGGTTTGTGATTTTGTTGTTGTTTTGATATATTACCGAGCACTGTTAATATTTTATTAAATTATATATACTCGTTACTTATGCCTGCGAATTTGATTTGTGTGTCCTTGTCGCTATCTCTAATTTTCAGGATCGCTTAGTAGCACCTTCCGTAGTGTCTTGTTTGATGATTAGCAAAGTGCTGGGTTACTTGCTACTTGGCTCCCATAAATTATTCTTCGTTTTCAGCTTACGCTTTGAGTCTTCTGTTCGACCCACGACCAGCTCCGGCTGAGAATCCGGTAGCCTTTGCTACTCCTTATTTTCTTGTCAGAGTTAGGTTGTAACGACCCGCCCTTATTCGGGATATTTTAATTTACTTTATTGCCTCGGATATGCTCTAAGCCGGAGAATACGTTCAGATTGCTCGAATAATGTGTAGATCAATAAATAACACAGGATAAGTGATGAAAATAAAATATACTGTTTTTAACTATTTACATTTAAGAATGGAAATAATATCGCACACTGCAGGTTACATTACATAGGGTTGTCGCGCCAACAGGGGGTTGCTCCTGGACGCCGGTGGGGCTGCTACGCGGAGGCGGAGGGATCTGGTAGAATGCCCCGGCCTAGCGCATGTTACGCCTCTGGGTGATGTCCCGGAGTGGGTCGGCCGCGCACCAGCTGCTTCGCGCACCGACTTCGGAGCAAAGGTCGACGGCCGCATGCACCAGGTGAGATTCGTTTACAATAGCTAGCTGCTGCGAACATTTCGGATTAGAAATGGTGTTTCAAGAACATACCTGTGGGCGTAAGAAGCTGCAGGAGTTCGCGTTCGGTAAGCCGAACTGGACCGGGGGCGCTGGCCGATTTGCCGGATTTCGCGGCTCGAAACGATGCGGCAGTCGGACCCTCGGGAAATTCGCTATTCAAGCGAATTTGCGGTTTCGACTGAATTGCGGCGGTGCGGAGATCCTTTTCGGAGGGTTTCAGAAAAGCTCATAGGATGCTGGCGGTGACTCTTACAGGCAGGTCCCTTATCGCATAATCTCTGTATGCGTCCAGCCTGGCGGCGGCGGGCTGTTGATTACTTCCTGGTGCCTCACAATTCGGGCGAGTTAATACGGCTTTCGAGGACGCAAAGGCAATGCGCCCTTGGAACTCGGATGATCACGGACGGGACGGTGGCGGCTATTTCGTTCAGCGGATTACAGGAATGCTAGTTACAAATTCCGCGGTTTCGGCCTTTAACTAACAGCGGTTCGGTCACCGAATACGGGAAAAGCTAATTAGTAGCCACGGTTTCGGCCTTCAAATTAATGACGGTTCGGGAACGGGTTTGATAAGGATCTCTAGGTTATCGGGGTGTTCTTGCAGGCAGACAGTAACCATACCAAACCCGCAAGAACTTTTATTTAGGCGATTTCTCGCTTGCTAAGACAGTAACCATACCAAAGCAAGGGAGTGATCGCTCCGGGTGGACCAGGAGGAGTTCGGGAGAGGACTCGGGACAGAATCTGTCTAGGAGCTGTCGGGTGTTCCTTTTTATACGTTTCAGCTCCTCCTTGTCGGCGCTCGTGCTCCCCACTTAGATAGCGGGGGAAACACGCGCAAACGTGGCTGTCCGCGCATCGGCTACTGGTCCGCGCTATCGCTTTTTAGCGCGGTCTTGAGATGCAAACGTTTGATAAGGCGGCGAATTAAATTTCCAATACGTTTCAAGTATCTTTAGAATTTACATTCACAAGCGAAACGTTACAAGGTAACAACCATATGCATTAAGAGGACAGGTAAGGAAGGAAATACATAAAATGGTAACAGATGGAGTAATAGAAACTTCAAAGAGTAATTTTATTAATCCTCTGGTGGTAGTTAAAAAACGTGACGGTTCTCTTCGTTTATGTTTAGATGCACGCAGAATTAATCAAATAACAAAACCACAATACGAATCTCCACAAACTATAGATGGATTATTAAGTAGAATTTGGAATAAACAAATACTTACGAAATTAGATTTGAAAAACTCGTTTTGGCTTATTCCATTACGTGAAGAGTCGAGAAAATACACAGGATTCAGTATTGATATAGAGATTTTTCAATTTAAAGTGGTACCATTTGGGTTATCAACGTCTTGTGCAGCGCTGGTAAGAGCAATGTAGAAGATATTAAACCAATTTGGAGACTTTTGTGTGCATTACGTTGATGATATCTTATTGTTTTCTGAAAACGAACAACAACATTTAAAACACTTAGCGATTATAATTGAAACATTAACTAAAAATGGATTAAAATTGAACATATCAAAATGTGAATTTATGCAGGAAAAAGTAACGTATTTGGGATACGAGATAAGTAAAAATGGAGTAACCATAAATGAGAAACGTCTTGAGGAAATTAAGAATTTACCTCGTCCATCGAATTTAAAAAAAAATTAAAGGGTTATTAGGTGTTTTCAATTACTATAAAAGGTTCATAAGTAACTATTCAGAGTTGACGTTATCTTTAATACAATTACTAAGAAAGGATGTTAAATGGTCATGGAATGAAGAAAGAGAAAACGCATTGAATACCATCAAACAGAGGTTTCATGAAGGGTTATTACTGAAATATCCTAATTTTGAAGAAAAGTTTATACTTCGTACAGACGCATCTGATCAAGCAATTGCAGCAGAACTAATACAAAAACAAGATGGGATAGAAGTACCAATATGTTTTATTTCAAGAATATTAAAAGGGTATGAAATTAGATATACCATAGCTGAGAAAGAAATGTTGGCAATCATATTTCCGATTAATACGCGAAAATTTTATTTAACAGGGAAATAATTTGATATTGAAACGGATACTTCAGCAATTTCGTTTTTGAAAAATAAAACTTTTCATAATGATAGGTTATACAGATGGGCATTGTATTTACAACAATATGAATTTGATATTAAACATATGCCAGGAAAGTTAAATGTAGTTGCAGATTTCTTAAGTAGAAAGGATGTACCTAATTATGAGAAACCAAAACAAATCTTAATTGGAATTGAGAAAATTTATAAGGAAGGAAGGTTATCAAAACAAGAGATTCTAATTAAACAGACAGTAGAAGAAATTCAAGAATGAAAAACTTTAGTATTACAAAGTCAAGATAATAATTATAAAGAGTATCAAATTAAAGAAA
Source organism: Agriotes lineatus (assembly GCA_940337035.1). Classification (NCBI taxonomy): domain Eukaryota; kingdom Metazoa; phylum Arthropoda; class Insecta; order Coleoptera; family Elateridae; genus Agriotes; species Agriotes lineatus. The sequence continues at coordinate 412,318 of CALNHX010000151.1, forward strand.
ATTTATTGGTAAAGGTCATAGAAAATAAAGAATTGATAGTTTTGAATAAAGAAGCTATGTTAGGTTAGAAGTTGTTGAGGAAATTCATACAATATTTGGACATTGTGGGACAAGGAAAACTTGGTTAATGTTTAGGGAATGTTTTTATACGAAAAATGATATCAGATTAATTAAACAATTAATTCAAACTTGTCAAATTTGTCAATTTGCAAAGGAAAAGAATTTTAAAAATCAGAATATTGTTAAAAGTATTAGGGTAAACGAACCGATGGAACTGGTAGCTATTGATTACTAATCAAATCTAGTTACAGGACAATATGGGTACAAGCATATTTTGATTATGGTAGATGCATTTTCTAAATTTATAAAACTATACCCAGCGAAATACTGTAATACTAAACATGTGATTAAGTCAATTGGAAATTTTGAAGAACAAGTAGGTAAACCAAGAAAGATTTTGGCAGATAATGCAACATATTTTAGAAATGTAAGATTATTGAATAATTTAGATGAAAAGGGAATAAAGATTTGTTTTTGTAGTATAAGACATCCACAAAGTAATATTGCAGAAAGGTACATTAAAGAAGTAATTAAATATTTAAGGATACTCGCACATGAACATCATAATAAATGGATACAATATTTGCCAGATGTGGAAAGTTTTCTAAATAACTAGCTTTTACCCGCGACTTTGTTCGCGCGAGGTTCGTTATTTGTGTATTAAATAATGACTTATTATTTTCGGTCATCCCATCCCATCAAATCCCATCCCATCCTATCCCCGTCTCCGTCCCTTTCTCCGTCCCCGTCTCCGTACCATCCCATTCCGTCCCGTCCCGTCCCGTCCCGTCCCGTCTCGTCCCGTCCCGTCCTCTCCCCTTCCATCCCATTCCTTCCCTTCCCTTCCCTTTCCGTCCCGTCCCGTCTCGTTCCTTTTCGTCCCGTCCCTTCCTTTTCCGTCCAGTCCCTTCCTGTTCAGTGCCGTCCCGTCCAGTCCCGTCCCTTCCCGTCCCGTCCCGTCCCTTCCCCTTCCATCTCATTCCTTCTCTTTCCTTTCCGTATCATCCCGTTCCGCCCCGCCCCCCTCTCTACCCTTCCCGTCCCGTCCCGTCCCGCCCCTTTCCCTCCCGTCCAGTCCCGTCCCTTTCCGTCCCGTCCCGCCCCTCCTCTTCCATCCCACCCCCTCCCCTTCCATCCCATCCTTTTCCTTCCCTTTCCGTCCCGTCCGTCCCGCCCCGCCCCGACCCGTCCCGCCCCGCCCCGTCCCGCATTGCCCCGTCCCGTCCCGTTCCGTCCCTTCCCTTCCCGTCCAGTCCCGTCCCGCTCAGTCCCGTCCCGACCAGTCCGTCCCGTTCCGTCCAGTCTAAACCCGTCCCGTCCCGTTTCTTCCCTTATGTCATGTTCAGCGTCTTGGACTTAAAAATAAATGTAATTTTCGCAATCAACGTCCCAAAAAACCTTAATAACGACACCCATATAGATTTTTAGGCTTACTTACCCCATTTCACCCCCTAAGGGGTTGATTTTCGGAAAATCACGAAATACGTGTTTGATTATTTGTTTTTAGGAGTACTCCTACGAAGTTTCAAGTCGAAATGTCTATTTAATATTATTTCTCCATACAAAATTGGAACCACCATTTTACCCCTTTAGGGGTTGAATTTCGAAATATCCTTCCTTATTCCTTGTATACATCATAAAGGTAACCTCTGTGCAAAATTTCAGCTTTCTAGGTCCAAGGGTTTGGGCTGGGCGTTGATGAGTCAGTGAGTCAGTCAGGACTTTTAGAAATATATATAAGATATTCCAAATACAACGACAGAAATTAGTCCAATTACTTTATGCAAACAAATAATTCCAGCTAGACCATGGAGAAGAGAAGAAAGTAACGTTGAAGTAATGCAGTTGTTAGAAAAAGTTAGAAGTAGATTGAAAATAATTAACAACAGATACGAAAGGAAGCAAAATAAGAAGATATTAAAACGGGTACAATTTAAAATAGGGGATTTAGTAATTGTAAAGAAACTCAGAGTAGCAAACAGGAAAGAAAAGAAATGTGCAAAACTGTTATGTGTATATGAAGGACCATATAAAATACATCAAATATTTAATAATAATAACACTTATGAACTAATAAATGAAAGAGATTGGCGAATAAAAGGAAGATTTCATATATCAATGATTTATCCATACAAAATGTAAAATAATGAAATGAAAAAGGTTGTTGTTTGTTGGAAAGATTTAATACGTTGTTTCCATAGTGATTTTAAATAAATAGATATTAATTGTTATTAAATTAGATACTAGGATTAGCATGGGGTATAAACAAGTTATTAATTAAAGAGAATTAAGAACAGAGATTTGAAATAAAAACTTCTTTATTTACATCTTTTTCTTAGTTGAGGAATTTATGTTATGATACATGATGCAGTATAATAAACTATAAGAAAGAAATATTAAAAAACTAATAAATTTGGAAGGTTACAATAATTAGATCTTGATGGGTCTAAAATTTCGAATATGACTAATGAAAGTAATTGATACAATGAAAGGAGCCATTTGATAGTGCGATATTAATTGAATTAAATAACTTAATGGTGGTATAAAATGTTAATAAAGAACAAACCAAGGTAACATTAGACAAATGTATTTGTTAATAATAATCAGAATGAATATTATGTAATTGTATTATTTTAAAATATAGGAAGTGTGCACTAAGAATTGTATCTAATAGGGATAGAAATTTGTTTAAGTAGTTACTAAAACAACTCATGAAAAAAGCATACATGTAATTTTGAAAGAAAGAATTTCGTTAAATAAAACTAGAAATTATGCCTTAATTTGTGTTATTTTTGGTATATACAAATTATAAAGGGATATAATCAAATCTACGTGGTGTGATAGGCAAAAACGTAAAATGTAATTCATGGAGACATATAATCGGTGAAGAGATTATACAAATACAGTTAATTGGAAATAAAGAAAACAGAAGGTTACATTATTTGAAGATATTTGGATTTATTCATACATACAAGATAATATTGGAGCTTCTTACAAGTAATTGATTTGATTTGGATATTTTGTGAGTATAACAAGAGACATCAGACTATCTGCAAAAAGGGAACAAACAGATTTGGAACATCATAATATAGCAACTTACCAGGAGTTAGTTTCGTGTGGCAGTAACATTTAGGGGGAATGAGGACTGGAGTTTGGGAGCAGAGGAGTTGATTTGACGGGACGAATGCAGTTGAAAGGATTCACAGACCATCATAGGTGTTGCTGTTTGTGAAGTGGGCAGTAGGTGTTGCGGTCTATGGACGTTAGGATCCGGTATTTGTTGGAAGTTGCAATGAAAGCTAAGAGCAGTTATCAAGGTGTGTGTAGATAAGTTGAGAAAGCATTTTAAATAACTGTCAATACAGGAAAGTGATAATATAAAGTTGATATAGTACTTATATAGGTGAATTGAGTAATAAATGTATTTATGTAAGATACAATTGTCAATTACCTGGTTTGATGAATTTTAAAAGTCAAGTTTGACATTATATGTCAAATAATTTTGAAAATACAATATTAAAACTTCAATTAATAGAGAACTAGATTTTGGCGAACCCACCCTGAAAATAAGAGCTCTCGATTTAAAAGCAATTATTTGTTTGACATTTAAGACATTGCATTAAGTAAGGCATAGTTCAACTGGTGAGCTATAGCACACATTTTTGGCTAGTATAACGTGGAGCTGATATAGTCAATACATAAACAAGAAGTAGCACAACGTGGTGCATTACAATATACATACATACATATCGAGGGATGCAGGGGCTGTCGTCAGGCAAAGTACCACATAGCGGGATTTGATTCAAAGAAATCGTTCTGGCTAATGGGAGGGAGCCAAAGAACCACAAATCTTTTGATAGGGATCTTGACAGGCCATTGTAAACTAAAGAGACACCTAACACTGATAGGAGTAGAGGAAGATCCCATTTGCCCAAGATGTGGGAGGGACGAGGAAACGTCCTTTCACTACTTGGGAGAATGCGAAGCGTACCAGCGACTGAGGTATAGAACCTTCGGAGCACCTACGCTTCGAATGGAAGAGTTGAACTCCCTATCCTGGGCCGAAATTCTGATCTTTATTAGAAAATCAGGAAGGTTTAAGCAGGGAGAAGAGCCCATCGAAGAGGACGATAATGAAGGTGGTTGAGGGGATGGCATGGGGTTGGCAAAAAGGGCCTATGGTGGCCTACTTGCTAGACTTCGGTCTCCCCACAACTACTACTACTACTACATATCGAGAGATCCAAAAAAAACTGTTCCTCAGCGGGCTGTGGAAATTCAACGTATGAATAATATGTTGGTGACACTGTACGTCAATGTCAAATTCGAGGTTATCAGGTTAGGTTTTCCGTCAGTTATGACACAGAATGACGCAAATTCTAACCTACTAACCTCGAATTTGACATTGACGTACAGTGTCACCAACATATTATTCATACGTTAAATTTCCACAGCCCGCTGAGGAACATTTTTTTTTATCTCTCGATACATACATACACACACACATTCACACGCAGATACACACACACACACACACACACACACACACACACACACACGCACACACACACACACACGCGCACACACACACACACACACCCATCCATGCCGCGCAATAATTGTGTGGCCATCTACTTCTCACCGACTTATGGGGTCTTGGAAGATATACTATACAGCTGACTGCATTTTTTAAAACATTTTTTTGCTATTTTCAACATTATTAAACACACCAAATCTCTGTCCTTTTTTGCGAATTATGACTTGTGGGGCCAGGCCACACTTTGACGGTAAAAAGTTGGTTAATTTGTACTAACGTTGTGTGGCCATACACATTCTAACACACAAAGATGTTACACACTGCAATTTTTGTAAACGACCTTGATAAATTGTGACATTGTTTTTTTGTCTAAAGCATGGCCGATTTAATTTTCGCAAAGCCGGCCCTGCACCTGAAATCTGCAACCGAATTTACTTGGGCTAAACTCTAACATGCACGCAACCAATGGAAATTTTCTTTGAAAGCACTTCTGCGACGAGTGCTAATTGCTTTATTTATCCCGACGCGCGAGCGCCTGTAGCCAGAAATTCATGGAACTTATATGTACCCAACAAATTTTGAATAACCCTCTTTGCTTCACGCAACAAAGAAATTAGGTTTCGAAGGCTATTCCTGCTTAGCGATAATTCAACCCGGCCCTCGGAGAATTTTCTGTAGTAATTCAATACCCTGGGACTTGCTGCAATGATGACCAAGCTTTGTGTAAAGGAAATAAAAATTGATAACTCCTTAGGGAATGAGGCATTTAAAATTAGTGGTTTCGGAGTTCTAAACTCTTTTCCGTCGTGTTCTTCACGCAGAGTCCAATTTGAAATTAATAATAAGTAGCCAGCCTTTGAGTACAACAGACGCTTATGGTTTTGTGTTGCCTCCGGGGCTGCACTGTTGGTGGCCCCGGAGGGAAGATTTTCGTGCGTTTTAAGTTCTGCTGCAGTATAAGTGATAAAGTTCCCGCGGGACGTGTGTGGGTTAGGCCGACGCCGGTTTGGGCGGGTGTTTTTGATTTCGTTTATTTCGACCCCAAGAGCCGGGGAAAATTTACTTTGCATCCTGTTGCACATCTACTACAAGACGCCCTATGAAGCCTACGTAATTATCTCATAGTGAGTGGGAAATATCTGCTTTTGCAAATTCTACCACGTCGTGCCAAACCCGAAGTATTTTCTGCGTTCCCGGGGACTACCGTTTTCACCTCGAAGTAATTCCACACTCTTTCGGGCCACTGGCCACTGCCTTCGCTCAACCCCTTTGGGCAACCCTGTTCTACGCTCGCTGCGGGACGTAACCTTAGTCTTTGTGGACGCCATCTTCGCAGTCCTCGACCTTCTGCAGTCACCGCTTGGCTTTTGGCAAAGCCCTTCAACAACCCTTTGGGGAGCTGTATTGCTGCAAGCTGCCACTAAGCCTCTCCAGGATCCGGTCCAGCCATCGGTCATCGTCAACGCAACAGGTGTTCTAGCTAAAAAAAGATATGATCTACCGCTGTATTTTTGTTTTGTTTCTTGTTTTAATGTGTCGCGAAAGTATTACCGAATTTGGATGTTTATTGTGCCTCGCATGCTGCGGGACTTTGCGCCTGCGAATTTAATTGCGTCAAATAACCTGTGTTTATAATTAGCCATTAAGGTAACTTTGCTGGGGTTCCCCCGATAATTTTCAGTTAGGGTGTTACCTTCTTATGGCCAACTTGTGGCCCTGTGTGTGTCGATTTTCATCCATTAAATAATAATACAGTCACACTTAGTTTGTTTAATTGACTTAAACCTGAAATCTGTGAATCTTCAATCCTAATGTGGCGAAAAGCCAAGTGTAATCAAATGTGAAGCTAGAACACGTGCTTTTATTGGAAAAGCCTTACAGTTTTGGCTTGAGTAAATTCTTTTGAACCCCTTTAGGGAGGTGGTCATAAGGTAAGTCATTAAGGCCACCTGGTGCTTACCGCCCGACTGGGAGGGAACTTAGTGGACGACGCTTCGCAGCGTGCAGCTAACCCAGCGCATCTTCAGTAGAGCCCTGAGATATTTCTCGTTTTGGGTCACGAGGGCTGTTGATTTATCAAAACGAGTGGCGTCCTTAGGCAATTCTTTTGAGCAAAGTATAGGGTAAGTGCTGTCGGTTTTAACTGAGCTTTCGAATCACGCCTTCTTGACTAAGCTAGACCGTGGGTAATATGAGCGCCGTCATCTGCTCAGACACAATTAAGATCTGTGTTTTTGGAAAAGCCGGCTAACCCTTTACTTTTTCCCCGATTTTGACAGTGCTTGTGATCGATGTCGATTCGAGCATTTAATCCTGTAACAAAATGCTTCTAATTACAAGCACTTCGCAACCTGTTTTCGACGTTCTGATTTTTTTGCTGCCTCCACATTCGTAGTAAATAATCTTTTGCTGTAAACTCCATCACTTTCAATATGATTATTAGGTTGCCTCTGATAATATTACCTTCATTTACATTTTTTTTCTTTTAAAATAAAAATCCCTACATTTATTTCTGGGAGATAATTTAATTGATTTTTGAGAATATAAAAGCAAACTGAATTAATATAATTTATGGCGTACCTATTTAAATTGTGTTTTGCTTTAATTTTGAATCTAGATAAATTTCAGTTTTTTGAAGATAGGTAGTACTTCTTTCTATATAATAATAGTAATAGATAAAAATTAAAATTTTGTATTTGTGATTTTAACATTTTAAATTTTCTATCAATTATCGGCGTATTATTTTAAATTAAAGCATTGGCAAGATTAAGTATTAAGACATACCTACGTAAAAATACCCGGGTATTTAGTCGTATATGTTCATACATCCACAAAATTAATTGATTAATCGAAAAATGGAATAGGTACCTACTAGAAATTTTTTTTAGCATTATAGTATGGGATCTCAGTCCTGTTAATAAGTGTTAACTATAATTATATTTCAATATTTAAATGCGAACATATTTGTTTGAAAGAATACCTACGTATATATTATTATGCTTGTTGCGTAAGCTTTTTTGCCTCCCTGTGTTACAGATTCTTGGCCATTGAGCTACAATTTTCAGAACTGTAGTTCTAAACGGTTTGATAACTTGTAAAACTTCAAATAATTGGTAGGTACATAATTTTGAATAACTTTATTTCAGTATTTCGTGCTATCATACCAATCTCATCTTCATACACGTGGTATAAAGATTGTGGAATTAAAATACTGTAAAACATTAAACCATATCCCACGAAAGGAAAGTAACAAAATTAGAAAATACATAAAAAAATTACGAATTTACACTAAAACGTAAATACTCATTCTAATTAAACAATAAATAATTATGTCGGTAGATAACTGTTGATGCAACATCAATGAACTTTTTCAGCAGTTTGCAAATTGCTTAGGCTGAAAAGCTGAAATCACGACATGTACTTATTGACAGCTTGATATATTTAAAAACAATTAAAATTGGTTGATTGCAAAAACAGAAAAAGTAAAAAGTTTATTTTGGTTTCGCTTATTTCTTTTTTTGAAGCGATCGTATGTGATTGTGCACACAATATTTAATGTCACGCCAAGTTCGTGAATGCAAAACGTTTTTGTATTTGTTTTTACATTCGTCTGAGTCGACTTTGGACGGCACTTTTCCGATTTTAATATGTTTACTAAAGAATTACAACACGGAATCCTTTTCTTCTGAAGACGATGTCCTCTTGGTGCATGCGGCTCTTCTAGTTGTAGATGTTTCTACAAAATAAAATATAATTACAATAAGGTAATTCAATATTTCTTGAGAAAATGGGCGAAATAGTTTAGTCGACGCTTTCAAATCTAGAAGTAGAACTGATTTACTCACCATTTTTCTGTTTTGTATTCTTTCTTGCTATTTTCGTACTTTACAAAAGTTGTTGGAAACGTGATAAATAAGTGCAACGAGATAGAAATAGATAAAATAGGTAGGAGGTGAAGGATATAAATGGCTAAGTAAAAACTAAAAACATCCGTGATACTTATTAATTTGCTGCACTTCTAATAATTTTCGGATTTAATCTGTATGCATAAATTGCATTTGTTACAACATACGCAATTGGATTGGATCGCTAAACATTTATTCTGCATTGCCAATAAATGGGAAAACTGCTTCAGTTGACTGGTGTTAACGTTTATTCAAAGACGAAAAATTTATCAAAACTTCAATTGCTTAAAGAGTGGGATTGATTTACTTACAATTTTGTTGTTTCCTTTCCTTTTCTCTTTCTGGGTGTAATTCCTTGAACTCTTCGATATTGCCGCCACTGCATTCTTTGTTTAAATCATCCTCACTATCGCTTCCACTTTTTTCACTAGCATCAATGTTTGGTAAGTCTAGAAAAAGGTTATAATAACTCCTAATCATACTCTACTAATCATTTTATAATATATATGCCATCTTACCTTCTACATGAATGTCTGCCAATGATTTTCCTGTAAAATTGTTTGCTGATCCCTGATCTACGGCAAGTAAAAGTCGGCTAACCTTAGTTAATTCGACGGCCGACTCGTGTAGTCTATAAAAATCTCTATGAATGCAAACATCATGTCCGAGATGTCGTGCAAGCCAGTCCGTTTCATTTTCTTGTAAATTAAAAATCTGCACAACTGTCGCAATGTATTTTCTTAATTTTGTGCTGGTAATAAGTTGAGGTTGTTGAAGATTTGCCCCAATGGTGAATTGCTTTACGTTAATATTCACTAAGCTCCGATTCTCGATTAATTTATCGATAGCAATTTTTAAATCCTTTGTTAGCAATATAGGGACTTTAAAATTTTTTATGGATTTTCCATGTACTTCCACTATTGTTAGGCGATTTGCCAAGGTGATTTCTAATGGTGTTAACGACTGCTTGAGTTCAGAAGTACATTGTTCATCCCAGCTCGGACGACATGCATACTGATTTAAAGTCATTCGCGATGCCTCGCCAGACCTCCGTTTATTAAATAAAATTATTCTGGATAAAGTCGCTGCAGCTAGCTTTCCCCAACTTTGTGAAGTGTTTAAATGCAGAGAATTTGATATCTCGCTGATAGTATTGTCCAAAATCTTATTCAGTTCTAATATATCCTCTGTTACAGGTAACAATTGCGTGGAATTCATGTTTCTGTTAAATAAAGTCGTTAATGCTGTTGAAGAGATCCTGTTATTCCATTCTATATTCATGATTTCTAAAAATCCTTTCATTTCGCGGTCGGTCTTCAAATCCCCTTTTCGCAAAGCAATACCTCTTGCTATTTGTGCACATTTTTTTAAACTGTGTCCTAATTTTAAGGCAAGAGAAGGTGTTTGATAATTTTGCGACTTCTGATCGGTTATTGTGGATATACACAATTTCTTTACGGATTCAATAAGAGTATCGAAGTTTTTAGGTTGCAGCAGTTCGTTCAAATTTGAAATGCTTGGATTAACTAATTTTACTTGTAGGAGGAGTCTCCCTAGTTGCCTCATAGTCTGACGTATATAGTCATGCTGTTGGACACTGAATTTTTCGAAAAGTAATGAACCCAACTTAATAATTAGCTGATCTTTTTTGCATATAGAAGAAATGTTATCCATTTTGAACAAAGCGAGTATACATTTTTTAAATTCTACAGATGTATAAGTTTCAGACCACGAACTTAACAGAGCATAGCTTTCACCTATAACATCCCGTCGCCGATTTTTGCAATTAGAAAAAAACTTCTTTTTATTCGGGCAGTTATACTTGACGTGACGCCATAAAGTGTGTAACAGAAAGAAACCGAGGCAATTCGGACAAGGCCCATAATCTCTTAGGTCCTGAAATGTGCTATGTTGTGATAGACGTCGACTTAAAATTAGTTCTCCTGTGCGTGTAGCTAAAACTCGGCTATTATGGTAATAATCGCCTGCTCTTAGTAAACATAGGAACTCCTCCTTTCTTTCATTACAATTATTATCCATTGCCAATAACTTCGCAACCTCCATTTCTTCTTTGCCTGGTAACTTTACCGATTAGTTTGTCGCAAAAGTAGCAAGCATGTCGTTTGTCATACACGCGATTTTCTGTAACAGTTTTACTTGAAAACTTGATCCAGACTTCCCTCCTAGTAATTTCTGAATCGCTATCATTTTCTTCCAAATTTTGAAATTCTGGAATTTTGATAAATGACTCTGAAATAGGAAATGGCATTGGTGTAGCTAAGTTATTCAATTGTTCAAACGCATTTATTGAAGTCATTTGAGAAGGCATTTTTGTGGTCAGTTTAGTAGGTTGTTCAATACCACCATTGTCAGAAAGTGACTCCAAAAAAGGAGATGACATTCCTGTCGTTAGGTTAGTCGATTGTTCAAAAGATCGTTTGAGTGATTTTGTAAGTTCGTCATCGTCTTCTCAAGAACTGCAAGTTGATGGAACCACTGAGGGATTATATTCGCTGCCCGATGATTGAAAAGGTGAATCCTCCGAATCGCTACTGGTACAATCCATTTTTGATGTAGACGTACTAGGAATTATGATGTGCTGTGATATTATGTTAATTTTTGGCGTATCTGTAGTATTGCACTCATTGGTTGAGTGCATCACTGGTTGCAATTCTGTCACTTATTGTTTACTCTGTTTAGTTATTAGGGATTTATTACCGTAGCCTGAATTTACAATTTCTTCTAAAATATATCTCTTCCCGTTTTCGCTTATATTTAGGACATCAGCGGTAGCCAGGCTCTCGGTTTCAGAGAAATGTTTTATATCACAAACATTAACTTCCTTCGTCATATTTTTTAAATTCGTTATTACTGACATTTGCTATACCTGATTCTAAATGAAGTTCATGTATTTCTCGTTTTTGTAAATTATCATAAATCACGTTCGGTGCATCGCTATTATCTTCGCATTCCTCATTCTTAACGCGATTTAGTATCTGCTTTTCTTCTTCAAGAGTCAACAGAAATTGAAATCTGGTTCGTTTTATTATGTTTACCGTACATATAATTATATATTAGTAAAAATTTTATCCTGAGAACCCAAAGTATATAATGTTCCCATGTTCCCTTCTACGCCTGACCTCTCCAACCATTTTATTTTATACGTTTTCTGTGATGACTCAGGTATATATTGACTACATTTCGCTATCCAAAATGATTCTGAAAATGCATTATGATATGTGGAAATAGATTGTATAAAATTATACTAAATACTCAAATTAATTATTAAGTAAATTTTAAGTATTAATGATTTTATACTAATTTAGCAATTTCCTACATTTTATAGTATTCAATATAATTATTGCACATAAAAATAGTCTAAAGAGCGTTATTGTTCGTCTGTTTATTAGTTTTAATACCTACAATTTGATAATTAATTAAATTGTTATATTGGCTTATAATTTGACGTTTATTGTTAGAATCTAAATACCCGTTAATTGAATGTGAAATACCGCGTATTGGTAGGTTCACTGAGATTATGTGAATTCGGTTTTACAAGTTTTGACAGTTTTGCTGATAATTACTATATTGAAAACGCATGTATTGCTATTTTATATAACACATATAATAATTGTAGAAATCGAAGCAATTATTTAAGTGCTTCGACTATTTCGAGGTGTATTTGACTATTCGCATCTATCTAATACGGTGGGTGGCCAAATTATTTAAATTATTTCCGTCACTACATGCTACAATACAAAAAGTATGACCAAACTTCCTGAAAAAAAAACAGGTCAAGGCTAGGGTTCTTAAATGGGTGGGGAATCCCCCTACCTGAACGCTCTTGAGAACCTTAAGAGGAAAATCTTAAAAGAATTAAATTGATCAAAGGACTTCTACGTGTGGAATCATGACAAATTGCTAAAATAAATTGCATTTAAGGGCAAATCAATTTGTTTGTTATGCTGTTAATTACTGCTTTACCATGTATTGTTACAGGTAGAATACATTTCCTCTACTGAATGAAATGGTACACATTTAAATTTTTAATTACTACTCACCTTCTTCATTAAAAATAGCTACAAAGCTCCCCTTTTCGTACATGATGGCCACACAACACTGGGGAGGCCACGTTGAAACTATTAAAGTAGGTCGGAAATTGTGGGGCCATGTGTATGGCCACACAACACATGTTACAGTATGGTGTGTAACGCGCGCGCGCGCGCGCACACACACACACACACACACACACACACACACACACACACACACACACACACACACACACACAGACACACACACAGACACACACACACACACACACACACACATACACACACACACACACACACACACACACACACACACACACACACACACACACACACACACACACACACACACACACACACACACACACACACACACACACACACACACACACACACACACACACACACACACACACACACACACACACACACACACACACACACACACACACACACACACACACACACACACACACACACACACAGACACACACACACACACACACACACACACACCCACACACACACACACACACACACACACACACACACACACACACACACACACACACACACACACACACACACACAAACACACAGGAGAACCGTTTGGGTTCGCAAGCACTGCGGTAGAAGAGGTGAATTTTCCCGGAAGTGTTCGAACAGCACAAGAACGTGTAAATGCAAATGAATAAAAAAATTGTTTGGCGGAAAGTTGTTAGACGGCAAAGAAACCGTTCTGAACTGAACAGAATAAGCAACAAGGCCATTTTGGAATAGTGTTATTTTCTCTGATGAAAAATTATTTTAAACGTGTCACAGTGATCCTGTTAGAGTTTATCCTTCAGTAAATGCACGATATCTCGAAAGATACGTGCATGAAGTAAGAAGAAGCGGTCATTTCGGAGTTAATACGTGGGCTTGGATCAGTTCTTAAGGTCCTGGAGTTTGTTGGGATATTGGAGAGAGATTAACTGGACCCGCTTATGTTAACATTTTGGAGAATATAATGCCACAAACAGTGCAGCAAGTTCATCAAGAATTCACGTTCCAGCATGACAACTGTCCGATCCACTTCTACCAAATGTGGTCCGAAATTAGATCACTGATTTAAATCCTATTAAAAATGTACGGGGTCTAATGGTTAAAATAATGAATAGATGCACGTTTCACCTTAGAAACTATGAAGAACTGCGTGATTCTATTCCAGAACATTTCGAAATATTTAGTTCAGAATATTTTATCTACTTTTATAAATTCCATGCCGAGACGTTTAGAGGCAGTAATTGCTAAGAATAGAATGACAAAATATTAAATGTTTTTGTTGTATATAATATACCTTAGTAAATAATTTTTCAAACGCTGCGTCTTTAAGTTGAAAGTAAAATTCCAATAATACAAAAAATAATAATAATAAATCAAATATTGCAACAGAACATATTATTACGTTTCCCCATTTCTAGGGCGCTGACTGTACATACATGCTGTAACAGTATTGAATGGGTGGTTGATTATCTAATTATTTGTAAATATTGGTTTTTAAGGGGTTTATGATTTATTTATGATTTTAATGTATTTACCAATTTGTATTTATTTTAATTTTGGGATGTTTTATTTTATTTGCTTAATGTGGGTGGTTTTGGAAAATATATGAGTAAGGTTGTTCTGGTTTTGAGAGTTCGTTGATTTTGAAAATTATGATGAAATAGTTATTTTTCGTTGACCGCATGTTAATTTCAATATTAATGAACTATTTTTCCTAAAAAAAGGATGGATTAATAGACGTCATTAATACACTGTTTTTGATTAATACACTCTTTTTCATTAATTAACTGTTTTTGTGATTTTGATGATATTTTGCATGGAGGTTAGTTGTATTAATCAAATTTTTCGCCACACAAAAAGATTTTGCGGTCAACGAAAAAATTTTGTATTCAACTCGGTTGTTAATAGGCGATTAATAATCTCAACTATTAAAGGCACTCACTCGCTTTCGCTCGTTCGTGCTTTAAACAATTTCGATTATTAATCGCCTTCATTAACACATTTGTTGGTTAAATAACTATTAACAAACAAGTATGTTAATGAGAGCGATTAATAATCGCGACATTTTAACGCGCGAGCGCGTTAATTGTAGAGATTATTAATCGCCGATTAACATACGAGTTAGTTACACTATTTTTCCGTTGAACGTATATTATTAATTTGAAGAAATTCTAATTTTATTCCATGAAAAGAATTGGACACTTAAAGTTTTGACATTAATGGTTGACCATAAATGGTTGGCACTGTTTTTCTTGGTGGCACTGTAAGTCTATGTCAAATTGGAGGTTAGCAGGTTAGGTTTTGCGTCAGTTTTGACACAAACTGACGCAAAACCTAACCTGAAAACCTCGAATTTGACATAGACTTACAGTGCCAACATAAACAGATTTTTAAAAATCGTTCATCAATAAAAATATCATTCTTTAATAAGAGTCATTAATAGACGATTTTCTATACATTAATGAAACCCATAAATAAACGATCAACGAAAAAGGTTGCTTTATGAGCTAGTGGGTTGAAAATAATTTGAATAAATCAGAAGATGGAGGTTACTTGGCGTATTTTTATTGGGATATTACAAGTGAATGTTTAATATAAAAATAAACATAATTCCTAAATAATAATTTATAAAATTACGTCCACCGTAGCATGTCATCTCAATATATACATACGTACGTACGTACCTACATACCATGCGTTCAAAAATGTCTGAGATGAGACTATTGGCAACACATTATACACGATTGGTTTTTAATAGCAAAAAAATCCCCAAAAAGGTTTATGAAAGTGCAGATAAATAAATTACTTCGTCTATTAATAATTATTTTTTATTAATTACTAAAAACAGAATATTACTAAATTTGAACTAAATGCAATTGCTTAATTAATCAAATTACACATTTTCCGTATTAAATTAAACGACATTAAAAGGAAAAACTACATATGTATATTTCAATTAATAATTATAATTACCTAGTATTTATAGATTTTTTCGAGCTGGTCGTCATGAGATGTTCGATATCGTCTAGTGTCTCTGCTGTTAATTTTGTTGGTCGCCCAGAAGACTTTCCCTTACAAATGCAGTTTTTTTCTTCAAATCGGTGGATAATATTGTGTTTGTGATTGACAAAATTGTGACGATTATATTGTACTGCTCCGTAAATTGTTGAATGCAAGACTCCAAGTTATAGCTCCAAGTTCTATCCGCATTTAGACTTGCACTGCGATAATGAGCCATTAAAATAAAAGCGTCTTGCTCCGATGTAAACACCATATTTTTTTCTTTTTGCTGAAATTAAATTATGTAAATGTAGTAATTGCAACATAAAATGTAATTTATTGCAACTAACTTTTGTGTTTTCACACTGGAGAGAAGCCGTACCGAACACGACGTGAACACAAAAGTTGCACACACCGAAGCCGGGACTTTAAAGGTTTCACCGTGGAGAAATTAGCTATAATTTATAATTAAGTCCGTAGTCTTACTTCACAGAATGGACGAAGCAGGAATCGTTGAATTTCAGATGAGACGTGGATCTGCAGAAACCAAATGATTAGAAGCGTTCAAAGTACTGTGGTAGAATCTTACCTCAAGTGCCAAAATAAGCTCAATAGCTCTGAAAATAACTGATTTTTCACAGATTAATCCAACAAAAACACGAAAAAGGACCAGAAGCGAAAATCAACAAGATAACACGATTTGACAGCAGCAACTGGCAAAGACAAGAACAGAAAAGATGGCTCTCTTTAAGTAGACCTCTGGCCCTAGAGACCCTGTATATTAAGTACAGGGTCTCTATCTGGCCCCAGAGCCAGTAGATATAGAGAGTACCGCCACGTCCGCCATGTTTATTCCTCTGACATATGCGTCACTTTGAGGTTTGTAACACAATTCCGTCAACGTGACGTTTGTTGGCAATCCAAAACTTTACTTAAAATTGGCAAGACTGTAAGTCTATGTCAAATTCGAGGTTAGCAGGTTAGCTTTTGCGTCAGTTTTGACACAAACTGGCGCAAAACGTAACCTGCTAACCTCGAATTTGACATAGACGTACAGTCTTGCCAATTTCAAGTAAAATTTTAGACATACCTCAATCAGTCATTGCTGGTGGGAATAAAAATGGCGGCGATAGCGGCATTTTCACGGATCAAAGAATGGCGGTACTCTCTATATCTACTGGCTCTGTCTGGCCCTAGAGTACCTATATAAGATAAGAGTAAAGCAAACGATGACATTTGGGGATCCAAAAAAATGAAGTTTGTCGGAAATGCCATAGTTAACTACGTTACTCTGTTATTGTGTAGTTGCACATTTATTAATTATAGTTCTACATTTATGAAATGCATTGATACAACACAAGCAAAATTTATACAATTTAAGTCATATACAATAATATATTAGGAATTTTATATTGTTTATTTAAATTTAAATTACAGTTACGACTTTTGTTGAAACACTTACATTAATTATAATATGCCACTTAATACGTTAAAGAGATACGTTCTAAAATTCAAAGCAATAATAAATGAAATGATAAAAACATGAAATATAAATGAGTAATTAACGAAACTGCATGCGTTATGTACGTATTAGAAAATGCAAATAATAGAGAATAGAGACAAACATGTGGAGCATCTGCTAAAAAATATATTTTTTGTTCTTCTTTGAATGAATTGTTAATGAAATTGACTATTTTGCAACATTTTCCGGCAATAATTCCTAAATTTTCTCCACATGCCTTGATTGCAAGCGCTCATGTCTGATGTTACAGAAACTTATGTTTGTAACATGTTCCACAATAATAATTAAAATATCCGCGACTATTGAACTGTTAGTGCTTTCTGACGTAAAGTAGTAAGTCAACCTGTGCTTCCAACTAGTTGTGATACCCCCTACAAATAATAGAAGGGTGAATATTAAAAACCTAAGATTGTTCTTATATTTTATACTTATATATATATATATACAACAGCGCTACAGGCCTTAAAGGCCCTTGGCTTTTTCGACTATTTCTTTCCATGCCTTTCTATCTAGTGTTACAGTTTCCCATTCTTTTATTTGCAGTTTCTTCAAATCTTCTTCTACTTCTTTCCTCCAGCTTAGCCTTGGTCTACCACGCTTGTTCCTTCCTTCCGGTTCTGATTTGTATACTTCCTTAACTGTTCTTTTGCTTTCTAATCTGTGTAAGTGACCGATCCATCTTATTCTGTTTTGTTTTATTATTTTAACTATTGTAGCGTCTTTGTAGAGGACTTCTAATTCTTTATTTGTCCTTCTTCTCCAAATACCCCCTTCGTTTATACCTCCATATATGAATCTTAATATTTTCCTCTCCCAGGCTTCTACTTTGCTCTCTTCTTGTCTTGTCATCACCCAGCACTCACTCGCGTATGTAACTATCGGTCTTATAATTGTTTTATAGAGTTTAATTTTTATTGGTCTTGAAAGAACTTTTGAGCTAAATAGCTTTTTGTACACTCCCACACACTTAGATCCCATTATTAGTCTCCGTTTTATTTCTTCACTTAATCTCCCATTGGACGATATTTCCGTACCTAGGTATATTGCACTATCTTCTTGTTTTAAATTGTATACTTTGTTTTCTATGTTAATTTGCAGCGACTCCTTTTCTTTCGTTTCTCCCATCACCATGTATTGCGATTTTTGTTCATTTATTACGAGGCCTACTTCTTTTGCATTTTTTATTATTGCTTTTGCTATTCTCCGTAGTTCATATTTTGTTCTTGTTAATATTAGTACGTCATCAGCAAACGCTAAACATTGATGTGGTCCTTGGAGTATGTTACTATTTCTTTCAATATCACTGCTCCTGATTACCTCTTCTAATATTAGATTAAACAGCGTACTGGACATTGGGTCTCCTTGTTTTAGCCCTCTGTATGTTGGGAATTGTTTTGTTTCTATGTTTCTCGTTTTTACCTTACTCATTGTTTCTTTTAATGTTAGTTTTACTAGACTTTGCAGTTTCTTGGGGCAGTTTATTTGTTTTAATACTTCTATTATCTTACTTCTTTTAACTGTATCATAGGCTTGTCGAAAGTCAATGAAGAGCGCATAAATTTTTATATTTTTATTCCAACATTTTTCTTGAATTTGTTTGATAGTGAAGATCTGGTCTATTGTAGATCTATTTGACCTAAATCCACATTGATATTCCCCTAGATGTTGGTCTGTTGTTATTTTTAATTTCTGATTTATTATTTTTGCCAATACTTTGTATACTACATTTTGTAAACTTATTGGCCTGTAGTTCTCGCATTTCCCTGGTTTTCCTTTTTTATAGATTGGTATTATTACTGATTCTTTCCAATCATCCGGTATTTCTTCTTCCTGCCATATCTTCACTATCAACTTGTAGATTTTTTCCGTTAGTGCTGCTCCTCCATATTTCAAATATTCATTGTATATTCCATCACTTCCTGCTGCTTTGTTGTTTTTTAGTTCCGCTATTATTTTTTCCACTTCTTCTAGCTTTGGGACTTCTTCATTTTGATTCTCTTCCATTTCTTCTGTTTCTTTTTCCCATTCCACTTCATCTTTGAACATTTGTTCGTAATATTCAACCCATAGTTCCTTGATTTCATTCCTATTCGCTATTTTGTGTCCTTCTTTTTCCATGGTTATTTGTTGGTGTTTTTTCTTTTTCATTTCTCTCGTTTTCGCATATAACCATTTTAATTTATTTTGCTTGAAATTCTCTTCTATCTCTTCGATTTGTAAATTTTCATATTGTCGTTTTTTATTTCTAATTATACTCTTTGTTGATCTTCTTGTTTCTTTATATTTGTCTTTATTTTCTTTACTATTGTCTTTTAAGTACTCCAATTTCGTTTTCCTTCTTTTTTCTATTGCTCTTATGCATTCTTCGTTGAACCATCCGTTTTTCGCTTTTTTCACTTTCCTTAGAGTTTTTTCCGCTTTTTCCTTCATTAGTTTGCTTACTTCTCTCCATTCTTCATTAATGTTCATTTCATTATCTATCTCCTCTAATCCTTTATTTATTACTTCTATGTATTTGTTTTTTATGTCTTTTTCTTTTAGGGATTCTATGTTTAGCTTCCTTCTTCCTGGTCTGACATTCTTTACTTGGGTTATTTCTTCCTTTACTGTTATTCTTACCATTATGTGGTCGCTGCTTATATCCGCTCCTCTTTGGCTTCTTACATTTGCTACCTTGTTCGTATGCTTTGCCTCAATCAATACGTGATCAATCTGGTTTATGGTATGTCCATCCGGACTGATCCAAGTCCCCTTATATATATCTTTGTTTTGTAAGTATGTGGCTTTGACTAGTAGTTCTCTTTCTGCAGCGAAGTTCAGAAGTCTTCCTCCATTGTCATTGGTCTTGGCATGTTTACTATATTTCCCTATTATACCTTTGTAAGTTTTTTCTTTTCCTAGTTTAGCGTTAAAGTCTCCCATTAACATTTTAACGTCAAATCTTGGGCAACTGTCGTACACTCTCTCCATTTCTTCGTAAAATTGTTCTTTTTGTTCGTCACTGCTCTCCTCTGTTGGTGCATGTACGTTTATTATGCTTATTTTTCTTTGTTTCCCTTTTAATCTTATGTAACTCAGTCTTTCATTTATTCCTTTTACACTTATAACTGTATCCTGAATTTGTTTGTGGATTAAGAATCCTGTTCCTAATTTATTTTCGTTCCCTCCGTAGTTAAGGAATATATAGTCTTCGTGTTCGTTTTCTGATTCTGCTTTTATATTTGTTTCTTGCAATGTCATCAATTGTACTTCGTATCTTTTAGCTTCTCTAATCAGATTCTTTAGTGCTCCTGGTGCGTTAATACCTTGTAGATTCCATGTTGCGAAATATATTTTATTTTTGTTATTCTTACTTCTTTGTTTCTTCCTAATTTTTAGTTCTGTGGTTCTTATTCTCCATTCATATTTCTCTTTCTCGCTACTCCTTTTGAATTGTAAGCTTAGAAGTTTTTCTTTCGTATATGATATTGGTGTTTTCTTAAACTTGTTCACCTTTTCTGTTAATTTATTTAATTCCTTATATAACTCTTCCTTTTCTTTATCTATTTCTTTTTCTCTTTTTATTGTTTCTTCTCTAACTTTTTTTAATTCGGCTATATTTTCTTGCAACATTCTTTGGCTTTCTTGTAGTTCTCTTCTTATTTCCATTTGGTTTGTTAACATTTCGGTTTTTATTGTTTGCATTAGTTTTATCGTCTCTTCTTTCTCCATTTTCCGGTTATTTATCTTAATTTTATTTATTTCGTCTTTTCTCCGTACGTATAATCCTTTATATTGACGCACGTGTGTATCCTCCTTTAGCTGCTTCTTAGTTCTTGACCTCGACAGGCGTGGCTATGTCGTCTTTTATCACTTATTTTAATGGTTTACTTCTGTGTTTGTACTTTTTAATTCATCTATAATTCTTTATTTCCTACTTACAGCTTGTGATTTTCTTTTCCTTCACTTCCACCTTATTCGCTTTACACCATATTCACTTCTTTACCTTTACTGGTTTTTGCAAAACAATTATTAGCGCAGTTTTCTTAGTGAGTCGGAACCGCGGGTGTCAGTTACTCTACGTCTCAACCCGCACCCATGTGCGCTCAGTTTATTTTACTTCATTCGCTACTTTTCCTGGTTTGTACCGCACTTCCCGTGTATGGGCTGCTTAACGTTCGATGTTTATTTCGCACTGATTAGTTTACGTCCCTTGGATGCACCAATTACGTTGAACTATGCCGTGACGTACGCGTCAGCTGATTGCCGCTTGTAGGCGAACTTCGACACAACTGCACCGATATCCCGCACTAGTTCACGTAATTTCTTGCTTTTGTTCGTTTCCTCGGGGATTGAGATTTGTACTATCGGAAACTGTCCACTTCACTGTAACTAATTACACTTTAACACGTTTTCCTCCCTTTTACTTCTACCTAAAACACTTGTAACTTAATTCCGCGAGTCAGGGCTGTTTGTTTACAGGTGCCTGACGTCACTTATATGGTGCAAAATCCCTGGTATAAATTTTTGTAGTTAAATAGCCGCAAACATTTTCGATGGGATTCAACCCCGGACTTCTTGCAGGCCATAGTAATAAATTGATATTATTCTCATCAAACCATCAATGAACAACCCCTGCTGTCTGCACAGGACAGTTATCCTGTAAAAACAATGTTATCAATTACGTTAACATAGACAAAATTAATTAATTAGGTTATATCTTGCCTGTTGAAAAGTAAATTGATTAGGAAAGACCACTCTTACAGATGGCAGCATCACATTTTGCAAAATGTTGCGATAATTTTCAGCATTCAGTCGACCATTAATTCTATAGCATGCCCCAGATCCGTGAGCATTGATCCATCGCCATACGTTTACAGAGAATCGTCTACTACTCCTTAAGGGTTGAACATAATATTGCTCCTCAAATCTTGAATTTTGTGGTCTACACACCTTTAATCGTCAATTGGTAAATGATTGAAATACCTCCTTTTCACCTGAGAAAACAGTCGTGTTCTAAAAGTCGTCGATCTCATTCAAATAGTCAGTTGCAAATTGTACTCTTCATTTTTTGTTCTCTGGTGTTAAAAAAACTTTTCTTGCAGAAGTCTCTGCTGCCAACGATTTTTAATTTTGAAAGTGCAGCTCTTGCTCACATGCAAATCTGTTGCGACTCGACTTAGCGACCAGTTCTCTTCCAGTTTTGTAATAGCTCACATTTTCTCTGCTTCTGACAAATGTCTGGGAATTTTCCGAGTTTTCAGTTCTATGACAGTTGATGCCAAAGGTAAACGTCAAAACTCGACGTCTATGATTAGAATATCGTATTACAAGCTAAAAATCTGCCGTGCACTTTGAGTTGGCCGCAACTGTACACCACCTTCGTACCTACAACTTTTATATACGCAACATTCATGTAACTCTCATAATTTTAGAAATATTTCGTTGCCAAACCCTGTATGGTATAGGAAAACTGCTATTGTATTATTTTTGATCTTTAGTGAAGTTAAATTGGTCGACTCGTACAACCATGTTGAACTATTAAATTTCTGTTTGATTTGTTTTCTCAGTTGGCCACATACCAGACTCTTCAATATCAAAATTCCCGTCTTCTTCTTCAGGACGGTTTTCACAATTGGAGGTGGAAAATTCTGTTGTTTCTCTATTATCTGTATCTTCACTTTCTTCTTCGGGATTGTTTTCACATTCATTCATAGAAAAATCTGTTGTTTTCAGTTTCATCTGTTTCAATATCATTGTGTCTCCTGATATACAGGGTTATTAAATTTTTAAGCTCAAAAATGATAAATCAATTTTTTTCTCATAGATTGGTTATTTATGAAAATAAATTGTAAAAACTTTATCTCAGTGAAAATTAAAAATAAACTCTTCAGTGATATTTATATAAAATCTAAAAAAGTGATTATCGATATCTGGAAAACTATGAAAACAAATGAAAATCTATAATTCAATAATTATATTTGAATTCTTCTTTAAAAAGTGCCTTAATAATGTCAACATAGTTTTGTTTAAAGTAACATAGTAATCGATTTATAACTAAAACTAAAATCAACAATTTTTTTATTTGGAAATAACTTGAAAACAAAGGTGGCTAGGTCAGTTAGTGCACTAGAAGCCTATTGCATTTTGACTTTTTCGATCAGAATGTTTTGCAGAGAAATATGTCAAGTGATTTCCGCGAAACAAAATCTCGAGTTCGACAAATAATAGTCTAAATTTGTTCAGGTTAGTTTACGTGTACGTGGGATATTCGGCATGACTATTTTCACTTGTTGAAGCACCTTTGATGATGATGTCAAAATTATTCAGAAATGTTTAAATTCTGACAAATTTTTAACAGCGGTAACATTTGTATCACATATAATACCATAAGAACTATGTTATTAAACGTGTATTAATTAACAAACCTATGTATAGCATTGCATGCTGATCTAGGTGTATTATATTAATAATAAAAAAAAACTATTCATAAACTATTCAAAATAGAGCAACAAATTTTCTTTAAAATTTTTAACTGAATTGAAAAATGTGATAATATATCGGGTGTTCCATTTAAAATTGAAGTTAATAATATAAAAAAAACATTTTAGAGGTATTTAACTTGAATCATGTATCTCACATCAATACACATTAAAAAACGTAATAAAAATGTAAAGTTTGAAAAAAATCGTTGTAGCCGTTTTTGAAAAAATGGAAAAAACTGAAAAATTACAAGAGTAAACACCATACTTCTGGTTATACGATTTTCTTCAAAAGTTTGCTGTCGCATCTAGATAGTACACAAAACTTATATATGAAGTTTCAACACCATACCTCATACAACCCTTAACGAAAAAAATAAGCCTACACTGATTGCTATACATACGACTTCTGTGACCTGATTAAATCAATTTCTGCAAAAAACCTAACTTTTTCCAAAGATTAATTAATCGATTTTGACCATCGAAAGCTTGTTTTATTTGTTTTTTAAGCTACATAAGCCTATATTTTTTAAAGGAAAATTTATTGCTTTTTTACTTTTTTATATGCAAAAAATCGTTTTTTATTACTTTGACCGCCATTTTGAATCACTTCTCCACTGATTTAACTGTTACATTGTAGTTCATTTAATTCTATGGATTTTTTTCAATAAAAATACATTCTCACTTTTCAGGTAGTATTTTTGTTAAGTAAATAGCTAATTTGACTGGACTAATAGTGCCTTTTCAGTTTAGGCTACCACTTCTCACAATTCTCTGGAGTACTAAATTAATTACGGTGATAAACTGATAAAATATGGTATAATACGAGATTTTTAACAAATATATGGAAATCTATACAAAAAACACATGTATAATAGCTAATTTAAATTTCATTTCTAGGGCAAATAGTTACATTATTTCACACACAAAATTTTTAATTCAGTAATTGACGATCCAGCTAAAATTGAAAATGATATAAAATTCTGCTCGCAGCTGTTCACAATTTTGCCAATTTAACCTATCGTCTAACTATTATATAAGAAAATCACATAGAAAATGGGCACTTCAAGAAGTTTAAAAAATATATTTGTAGTGTAAAATAAAAAGTTGTCATAATATTAATATGTAATATCTTTATGATAATTGTAGATAGAATATGAAATTCGCTTGGCTGCTGAAGAATGCGGTGAACTGCAACACGACATCGATGGAAAGTACGTGTTTCGACTTGTAAAAGGCGATTATTCACCATTGATGAGCCGAATGATATATTTCCTGGAAAAAGCTACTCCTTACGGCAACTCAACAGAACAGTTCATGTTGCAGGCTTACGTGCGCTCTTTCAGAACAGGGAGCATAAATGAGCACAAACAGGGGTCACGGCTGTGGATTCAAAACAAAAGTCCAGTTATCGAGGCTTACATTGGATTTATCGAAACCTACCGGGACCCTGCAGGAGTCCGTGGCGAATTCGAAGGATTCGTGGCGGCTGTGAATCGGCCTATGTCTGAAAAGTTCAGTACCTTAGTACAAAATGCCGAAAGATTGATTACGCTTTTGCCCTGGCCTAAAGAATTTGAAAAGGATCAGTTTTTGCGACCGGACTTTACATCACTCGATATTTTGACCTTTGCTGGGAGTGGAATTCCTGCTGGCATTAATATTCCTAATTGTAAGGTTTCTCCCTGTGTACATTGAAGTAACTGATTTTGGCCTCTTACAGATGATGACATTCGGCAGAGCGAGGGATTTAAGAATGTCTCCTTGGGAAATGTTATTCCAGCAAGTTACCAGTATTCTAAAACACCATTTCTGAGTGATGAAGACTCAAGATTGTTAAAGGAGTGGCGAGTGCCTGCATTTGAATTACAGGTAAATAAGTTGTGTACTAAGGTGTCATTTTAAATTGGATAACAGCTGTTGAATAAAGGTATACAGTTCCCTGTGGAAGACCCATTTTTACAGTTACACTGTTTCTTACCTGTGTGTTAGA
This sequence comes from Agriotes lineatus, assembly GCA_940337035.1. NCBI lineage: Eukaryota > Metazoa > Arthropoda > Insecta > Coleoptera > Elateridae > Agriotes > Agriotes lineatus. The sequence goes on from CALNHX010000151.1 coordinate 437,893, forward strand.
TCATTTTTCATTCAATCATAAGCTGAACCTCTAATTTCCTTGCTGCATAAGGCAACATGACAAACTGTATCAAACGCTTCTGCTAAATCCAGAAAGACAACTAGAGTTTTCAAGTTGCCATCTAAATTTTCAAATATATTTTTAGTAATTTGGAAAATTGCTTCATGTCTTCCTACATGTTTTTGAAATCTGTATTGTGACGTGGATAAAAGGTTAAATTTATTTAGAAACGACATCAGTCTGTCTTTAATTGCTGTTTCAAATATTTTGCCAATGCCGTGTTTGTAAGAGAGATGGAGCGATAGTTGTAACCTCAGTTTTATCTCCTGATTTACAAATTGCAATAATTAAATTTGATTTAAAATGACTATCGCAATTTGTTAAAACCCCTCACCACACAAATATTTAACAACTGCTAAATACCTGTTTCGACAGCCAAGCTGCCATCATCGGTAGCAAAGAAAACTAACACAGCAAAATGGCAACAATATGCTCGTGACCAAATCACAAATGGAGGTGGACGATTCACGCGCATTTTACATCTATTTATACTGTTTGACTCGGAGGGCGTGGCTGAGGGCCATCTAACATGGCGACGGCCATGTAACTTCAATAAATCATACAAGATGGAGGAAGGAATAGGTCCGCCGTCTTTGTTCAAAAGTTTATTATTATTATAAGTATCAATGAACGACTTGCATCAACACGATAAGTTATTTACTAACAGAAGTAATTCTTGCAATGCAATTTGTGTAATTTATGGCAGTATTAGCAATATTGATATTAGAAGCACTAATAGAAGCACTTGTAGAGGTGTCCATTTTATTTCTCCTTGAATCAGCAATATAACTTTCTGTCATTTCCATCCTCCGTGGCATTTTAAAGCTGTCATGGTCGTTCCTCATTTAGCACATAGTGTGACAAACTGCCTGGTGTATCTTTCTGGATTTTCTATTCCTAGAAATGTTGCTACTTCTTTTCTCATTGTTCTGAACTTTGAGTATTTATACTTGAACAAACTTACATTTTTCAATAGAATAAATCACATATTCATTAGCTTGACGTTAATGTCGTTTATTGGATGTTTTCGTACTCCTCGAAGCTGTTATGGAGATGCTGTAGAATAAATTTCGTGGAAAAATGTCTTGGTATACCTGAGATAATCCGTTCGGATCACTTGAGACCCGGTTTCTGCGTTTCGCGCTCCATTGTTTTTTTTTTCTTGTTTGCTGGAGTATAATAACACTGTGTAAAATAATAGGCAAAAAGAATGGATCCTAATAAAATTCCCCTTACGGAACAACAATTGTATGACGAACTAATGCGTGATGATGACGAAAACGACTTTCATTTTTTGTCTGATGAGGACAGTGGCAGCGATAAAAGTGACGCAGATTATGAAGAATTTTTTAGTCTGCAGGTCAATAAAAATAAATGTTTTCTGATTATATTATCATGTGCAAGTATATATATTGTTACGTTTTTACGTTCGGGCTATTTAAAAATTATATGACGCTTCTTGTATTAAACATTTAGTTACAACTATTAATTATTATTATTTACAAACACACGAATTAACAAGGCAGAACACAAATTACTTAAACTAACGAACTACAGGCACTATTTCTAACAACGATACATTTATCTTATATATATTTCTAAAAGTCCTGACTGACTCACTCACTCACTCATCAACGCCCAGCCCAAACCCTTGGACCTAGAAAGCTAAAATTTTGCACAGAGGTTCCCTTTATGATGTATACAAGGAATAAGGAAGGATATTTCGAAATTCAACCCCTAAAGGGGTAAAATGGGGGTTCCAATTTTGTATGGAGAAATAATATTAAATAGACATTTCGACTTGAAACTTCGTAGGAGTACTCCTAAAAATAAATAATCAAACACGTATTTCGTGATTTTCCGAAAATCAACCCCTTAGAGGGTGAAATGGGGTAAGTAAGCCTAAAAATCGATATGGGTGTCGTTATTGAGGTTTTTTGGGACGTTATTTTTAAGTCCAAGACGGTGAACATGACATAAGGGAAGAAACGGGACGGGACGGGACTAGACTGGACGGAACGGGACGGACTGGACGGGACGGGACTGAGCGGGACGGGACTGGACGGGAAGGGAAGGGACGGAACGGGGCAAAGCGGGACGGGCGGGGCGGGACGGGTCGGGGCGGGGCGGGACGGACGGGACGGAATGGGAAGGAAAAGGATGGGATGGAAGGGGAGGGGATGGGATGGAAGGGGAGGGGCTGGACGGGACGGGAGGGAAAGGGGCGGGACGGGACGGGACGGGAAGGGTCGAGACGGGGCGGGGCGGGGCGGAACGGGATGATACGGAAAGGAAAGGGAAGGAATGGGATGGAAGGGGAAGGGACGGGACGCATATACGTAATCTGCAGACGCATAAGGTATAACCCATCACATCGTTTTTTCCGAAGTCGTACGGCCAATCAGAACAGAAGTAAACTGCAGACGTGTTGAATTATAATGCGTCTGCACTTTACGTAATCACCGTGACCACTATTATTTCGTATTTATTGTATATTAAGTTGATAAATACAGACTATTATTATTAGTATTGTATTTTCTCTTGAAATGTTCGGTTTATTCCAATTAAACGAGAGATATTTGGTCAGATGTAATTAGATTCTATTAATTAATTTTGATATAAGAATTTTCTCACGTTACTTATCGTTTGTAATATGACTGCTTTTTGGCCAAATTTCGAGTTACCAGCGATGATTATGTTTCGCCCTCGTTAATAAAACTTCAAATTCGTGAAAGAAGTATGAGAGTAATAATTAGTTGTACAATATACTATTGTACAACTGTCGTTAAAAATCAGCAAGATCATTTTTACTGACTAAATGTAACTTTTATTAATTTGATTATAATATAGAAAGCAGTTGTAGACATTTTTCAAAATAATCATGTTAGTTTTGACATTTGATTAGAATATAGAAAGCCTTACTAGATTTTTTTCAAAATATCGAGCTGTCAAACAACTGAAAGTTATTGATTTTCCTTAGTTACCTGACAAATATGGGTTTACTATAAGTATTTTTAACGTGTTAGAAGTGTGTACTTTTAAGGTGCTCTCTCATAATATTAATTTTGACATATATAAGTGTAGTTATCTGGAATAAAAATGCAATTTTTAATGACAGTTGTACAAAAAGTGATTGTTTTTACAAGAGTAATAGTTTTATGAAAAAAATTACTGCGCTATAAAATAGAGCTTTATTAGGTAGTTTAGCGCTTATAAAGTAGCTTTTTATTTCACTCTTCAGATGAAACTGCACGTTGCTATGGAAATTAATAAATAACCAATCGTTTGCTCGCAAGAATGGTGGCTATTTTGTTTATTACGGCTAAAGTAAGCCAAAAACGGCCAGATTCTAAATTCATTTGTAGTTTTTGCAATACATAATGTAAATTTATTTTCTAATATTCGTAGAAAAAATAACATTTACTTCTTGCCATAACATTTTTCGCTCGTAAAATTATCATGACGCTGCTCGTGAACAAATCTTCATCCCTCGAAAAAAAAAACAATACTTTTATCTTTTGACGAAAAATACAGATATTATTTACGTATATTAATGTTTGAATGTGGTTATTATAACACCGCTGTAATGGAGTACCTATATCAAAACACTGTTTCTGTATTGTTGTTTTCATATGAAAAACATTGTTTCAACAACTGACAGATTGTCATATTTATGAAATGTCAAAATTAAAAGTTTTTGATTATTTTTGTTGAAAGTAAATAAAATTAGTGTATTATCGTCGTTGAATAAAATTCATTGCAGCTCTATTTGAGCACTCCTCGTTGCGCACTCATGCCCCAAACCCACTCGTGCTACAATAGGCCCTCTTATTAAACTAGTATAATAATATGCTTCTTCTTCTTCTGATGGGGCTTGCTGTAAGCTGCACTGAGACCTATTGGTCCATTGTGCTCCCACCTAATTTGTTATGGGTCTCGTTCGAAGAGGCCGGTTTCCAACGCGAAGGAAAGAATCCTACCCATAGGAACGTCCCTTATCGCCTGGGGTTCCACCAGGCCGGCTCGAAAATGTTTATGTCGCAGTGCTACTTCTACGACAGTGCAGAAAGTACTCACTTTTTGCACTCTCATGTAAGAATCATACTATGATTGGTTAAAACGGACAACTTTTTAACGAATGTCGAATTAAAAGATTAAATTTGTTGTAGAATGCGAAACCGTCGGAGGAAAAATAGTATGTAACACACGTGTGGGATGGCCATCGGAAAATGTATGTGAATACATGTAGTCATTCAAAAACAACTACAACTGAGTTAAAAAAGTTGTTTTCATATGTGTTGCTCACGTTATTTTTTGCATAGTGATCCCTTGTAACTCGAAATTTGGTCGAAAAAGACTTCAACATTTATAACTGTCAAATAGACAATTCGCAATTTCAATAAAATAGTTAAAAACGTTGCTTTCTTTACGATTTTTTTGTTAAAAAAGTTATACCTTTTTTATGAGTTTTCGTTAAAAAAAAATTGAATTAATATTAAGTAAAATTGAAATAAAAATGATAGAACTGTCAACATGAATTTATTTGATAGATTATGAATAATAATTATACAATTGATGTCATTTTAACATTGGAATTCAATGTAATTACATATAGTAATTAATTAACTTTAGTATAATTATAGGGTTAAAACTAACTGTTTAAGTTGAAATAATAAATTGGTAAATATCCTGATCCAGTTTATTCACTAAATTAATTCAAACGTCGCTGGACGCGTTTTAGAACATAAAAGTAGTTTGTTTGTTTGTTTGTTTGTTTGTTTGTTAATGGATAAGGTCTAGGCATGCAGAGTACCAGGTACCTTAGACACCGACTGCTTTGGTCATATGGTCAAAGTCCTACTTAGTTTGCATCCTGTTGTGTATACGAAAATGAATCACTTCATCCACTAAAAATAAAATGAAAATGTCACCTTTTACAATAATTCGAAATTGAGTTTTCAACAGATCTTCGCGTCTTAGAGTCCCCTGAACCCATAAAACATGTTTTTGTTCATTGGTCTGTCTGTCTGTGTGTGTGAGTCTGTGTGTGAACAGAATATCTCAAAAACGAAAAGAGGTATGACGTTGAAACTTCATATATAAGTTTTGGGTACTATCTAGATGCGACAGATAGTTTTTGAAAAAAATCGTATAACCGGAAGTATGGTGTTTTTACTCTTGTGATTTTTCAGTTTTCTTTCGATTAAAAAAAACGGTTCTAACGATTTTGTCAAGCAATTTTACTACATTATTAATGTGTATTGATGTGAGATAGGTGATTTTCCAGTTGAATACCTCTAAAATAGGTTTCTTTTGTTTCTTTTTCTTTTTTTATTAATTCATATTTTAAATAGAACACCCGCTATATTATTACATTTTTAATTCAGCAGAGAATTTTAGAGAAAATTTGTCTCTTCAAACTAACACTCGATTTTGTACCGTTATTGTAGAATTTGTAATTTTTGAAAATTTTTGACAAATGGTTAAAAATTAAAAATGAATTTTTGACTAATTATAAGATCACTGTAAAAGGAAGTTGTGGGCGTGTATCAACCAGGTTTTTTTAACGGTTTTCGAATAATTACATTTTGTAAGCGCTAAATTTGGTTAGATACAGTTTGTATATCTACCGGCATTTTTTCAGTCTGTTTTTTCGGTCGGTTGGTCGAAAGATAAACATGCGAAGCTAACCTCAACTTCATCTTTGGTAGTTAGATTTAATCAAACAGTTGTGTCGTTTACAAATTGTACTCCTAGCCTTCTGAGAGCATACTTTCTATATTTCAATAATTTATAGTAATTTTAGACGACATTTAATACGATATAGCAAGTCAAAGCGAAACCACTAAGTAAACTGCAGACGTCTAATACCTCTCTGTGCTGCACTTTACGTAAACTTTCATTGGTTCCATATTAATCAATTACCGATTGTAGCCGAACAGTTGTCATAATACCTTATGCGTCTGCAGATTACGTATATGCGGACGGGACGGGACGGGAAGGTACGGGACTGGACGGGAAGGGACTGAACAGGAAGGGACTGGACGGAAAAGGAAGGGACAGGACGAAAAGGAACGAGACGGGACGGGACGGAAAGGGAAGGGGAGGGAAGGAATGGGATGGAAGGGGAGAGGCGGGACGGGACGGGACGGGACGGGACGGAATGGGACGGTACGGAGACGGGGACGGAGAAAGGGACGGGGACGGGGATAGGATGGGATGGGATGGGATGGGATGACAGAAAATAATTAGTCATTATTTAATACGCAAATAACGAACCTCGCGCGAATGAAGTCGCGGGTAAAAGCTAGTTTATTTATATGCGCTGTATTAAACATCAATTATTTATTTGGCTATTTAAGACTTAAACACTAACGATTTATATGGTTATTTATCGGTTATTTATTTCACTAGGGTTATATTCACACCGTTCATTTATATGGGAGCTCTACGCGCTTCGCTGCCGAATTCGAACTAATGAGAACTGATTTCTTATTCCTGCGGCGCGTATTTATATATCCGAATAATTTCCGTCTAGAACATTCCAGATTTCGCTCGTACATTCCGGCATTCGCATGTGTTGACCTCGGGCGTGTTTCCCAAAGCGTGAGTCATCCCTTGCATCTGGCTGCAAGGTCGCTTCTCCAGGCGTCTGGAACATGACTCATCTGCCCGCAGCTGGCTCCAAGACCGTCTCGGCGGCGGTGACTCATAAGTCTGCAGCTGCCTGATCGCCAGGCCGTTACAATATTTTAGCGCTACAGGCCGTTTAGGCCCTTGGCTTGGTTGACGATTCTTCTCCACTCCTTCCTGTCTTTTGCCCTGTTCCTCCAATCGTCCACTCCTAGTTTTGTCAAGTCCCGCTCCATACAATCCATCCATTTTCTTCGCGGTCTTTCTCTCATCTTTGATTCCCATGCTTCTTTGAATAATATTTCTTCTGTTACTCTTTCGTTTGTCATTCTTTCAATGTGGCCGATCCATCTCATTCTTTGTGTTTTGATGGTCGTTATTAGTGATGGGCTTATTCGAATGAAAAATAACCGGTTATCCGGTTATTGAAATAACCTATGTAACTCGATTTTCGTTCCAAGTATTCGAATGAAAAATAACCTCTTCCTAATACGTACTACGTGCTGTATCTCAGCGACCTGCGAGTGATCGAAATTCTGTAAATAATACGTCAAGCATAAGCAAGGCTGATTGTATTGAAAACACCATTTGGGCGTCTTGCTCTACAGTTTTCTCCCTTGCTTCCTTGCCAGCTGAGACTCGCGGTCGATCCGTCGTCATATGATATGAACATAAATCAATTTTTTGCCGCCTTTAACCCGGCCGATCGATAAACATAAACGTTTTACCACTGTTTTGTATTGCGATTAGGAAGCAGTCCCGCATATTTCTTTCTTTCTACACTTAATAAATACCTCTTAATTTCCAATACATAACACATAATGTTCATATTATGTTTTGGTTATACATCGGAAGAATGTAGGAGTAATAATCGAGCTAATGTAGAATAGCGAGTCGTAAAACTCATACAAATACAACAATATATTATTAATTATTATTATATTATTATAAATCGCCAGCAATCGAAAACAATAAAGGTGTATCCAGATATATTTCATTGATATCCATAATTACTTATTCCACAAACTCCTTAGAAAAATCAAATAAAAATAATTTATACAATTATTATAATTAACGATTAACTGAGTTCCTCTGCTATCTGCAAGTTACGATGCCGATGCAGATGACGCTGAACTGCGTAACCGGCAAACTGGCGAAATCGAAACGAATCAAGAGCCAAAATGTATTCGAATGATTATTCAAATAATCATTCGGTTATTAATATCATTCGCATACAAATAATTCGGTTATGAAAATTCTCCGGTTATGCCCATCACTAGTCGTTATTATTCCTGGTTCTGCATATAAATCTTTTAGCTCCTGGTTAGTCCTTCTTCTACACCCTATTTCTTCATTTTTTCCTCCATATATTCTTCTTAATATCTTTCTTTCCCATATTTCGAGTTTTTGTTGTGTATCTTGATTTAGCACCCACGTTTCACTTGCATAAACCACTGCTGGTCTTATGGTCTTAAAGATTTTTATTTTCACTTTCCTCGACACATTTTTTGCACTTAACACTTTTTGCATAGCGCCTGCACTTTTGTTTCCAGCTGTTATTCTCTTCTCCACTTCTTCGTTTTGATCGTTGTCACTTGTAATTTTGGTCTCTAGGAACTTGAAATGCTCCGCTTTTTCAAATTTGTATTCTTTGCCCTGCTCGTCTCTTATTTTTAGTGGGTCTTCATTATCATATACTTGGTTTTTGTTTCGTTAAGTTCTAGTCCAAAAGTCTCCGATGTTCTTACAATTTTCTTAATTAGGCTCTTTAGCTCTTTTGTCCTAGCGACTATGGTTACGGTCTGTGTACGCTATGCACTGATGTGATTTTTTGATTATTGTTCCGTGTCTGTGTATTTTGCTGTCTCTTATTATTTTTTCGAGTACCAAATTGAAAAGGATTGCTGACAACGGGCAAGTATGTATTAGAAAAACAAACATTGTGGTGCTTTAAAACTAATTTTAAAAAATTGGATTCAATCCGGGTCACTAGAGACCCATTTCCGCACTCCGCATAACTGAAATGATTTCCGCCGGGCGAGGGATGCCTTTTCTCATCCATAGTTTAATTTTTTTTATTTTTAGATGATATTTTAGGAAACGGTTTGTGTATCGGAGCTCATAAACCACCGAGTGTCAAAGTCAATTGTTTGTATTGCTTTACAAATGACATTAATAAAAGTTAAATTTGGGGTTCTGCGAATCAAATTAACCAGTGGATCTTATAATCAATTGTGTGCATGCCGTTAAGAAGTCTCAAAGTTGATCAATGTACGTTGCGCTAAGCGAGCTTTCTAGAAATGGCACGAACATAATTGATTTAGAAGATCCACTGGTTTACTCGAATCGCAGCACCTTGAATTTTACTTTTATTAATGCCATTCGTAAAGCAATACACACAATATTGACTTTGACACTCGCTGGTTTATGGGCTCCGCTAATACAATATTTTAATATTTTTTTGTGCATTACTGATATGTGTCTTAAATTTCTTTAAGAATATTTCTACCGCAAGATTGATTGCATTAGATGTAGTTACTTCAGTCCATGAATCATTAGATAGTCGATTATATAATATAATATATTTTATTTATAATGAAAGAATCTATTGGTGATACAAACTTAATGGAATAATTATCGATTGCTTTAATTAATTGTGGTATAATAGTAATTTATTATACAAGACGATAAAGTTAAATTTTATCCACGAGTGAATCGTTTAACGTCGAGACGAAGTCGAGACGTTAATGATTCAAGAGTGGATAGAAATAACTTTATCGTCGTGTATAATACAATATTTTTTTCTATAGCAAGAACTTTAACAATTTCAAAAGAAAATAATGACAGTCAATCACATTTCAAAATGTCAGTAGCTAGATTGGGTTGCTACGATAATAGGAAGCTGTCATATTTAATTTAAACAAAAGTTAGAAAATTAAATTACTTTATCTATCCTTGATGTTAAAGTGCTACTTTATCTACCCTTGCTGTTAAAGTAAAACTTGACCTTTTGTTTTGAGTTGATAAAAGCACACTTTAACATGTGCTATAGAAAAAAATCAATTTGCTCAGTGACTTTGTTTAATCGATTATTATTTAGTATTTTTTTTAACTGCAGTACTAATTTGTATAAAAAAATTTAAAATTAATTTAACTAGTCAAGAAGCGCCAAATGTGACTGCAAATTCTAAATGCATTAATTATTGTGTTTTTAGTTAATTTACGCCAGGCTAACGTCACATACTTTGTTAACAACGTAACAATGATCTAGTACATATTAAATTGAGATCCTCTATTTGATATCAATTTTACAAACTTTGCATATTGATTTTTGTATTTCAGGTTGGGTTACATGAACTACTAGGCCATGGCTCTGGTAAACTGCTGCGAAAGGACTCAAAAGGGCATTATAACTTCCCCAAGCTGCTGTTGAATCCATTATCTGGCGAACCTATAGCAAATTGCTATCAACCAGGGGAAACCTATGACTCACGCTTTGGTGCTATAAGCTCGGCATATGAAGAATGTCGAGCTGAGGCCGTAGGGCTTTATCTGAGCTTGGAGCCCTCGGTATTGGAAATATTTGGTCACAGAGGTCCATCTGCAGCCGATGTAAGCTACGTGAATTGGCTGTCTTTGGTGTGGGCAGGTGCCGGCCGAGCCTTAGAGATGTGGGATCCTCACCGTGGTTGGCTGCAAGCACACTCGCAAGCACGCTTTGTGATTACAAAACTACTTGTACAAGCTGGAACAGCGAAGGTCGTGCAAACTAGGAAACATGATCTACTGATACACCTCGACAGGGAGTCAATTATGGGACCAGGCCGCAATGCAATTTCCCACTTTCTTTTACAAATGCAAGTGTATAAGTCAACTGGCGATGTAGAGGCAGCCAGGAATCTTTTTATGCATTTGTCGGAAGTTGTGGAGCCATGGCTGAGCTGGCGCACCATAGTGCTTGCTAATAAGCAGCCCCGTAACATGTTAATTCAGCCCAATACGTTTACCGTAGGTGGTCATGTCAAGTTGCGAACTTATGAGTCAACTATCGAGGGCCTTGTTCAGTCATGGTTAGATCGATTTCCAGAGCCGGAGCCTCTGTATGCTGCCATATTGCAATTAGCGCGAGCTGATTTACCTCACTTCTCCTCATCCTGATCATGTCAAGGGATGAACATAATGTAGTTTTATTTGCAATTTTTATCAGGTTTGGTATTAAAATTATAAAAATAAGTAATAATTTAAATAAACAAAATAATGTAATATTGTATATATATTTTATATATTTTCACTTATTGTTATTTATAGCGCAAATAGAAAATGCCTATTTTGCGATTATGTTTTAAACAATTGTACCGTATATTGATCAATTGCAATCAGGCTGGCTAGAAAAATAAATTAATTTTGTTAAAACGATGTGGTATTGATTTTGTTATAAAGCCGTATAATAGTACTCAATAATTTTCCAACTGCGATTATTTTAAAAATAATTGTTTAACATAACAAAGGCACAAAATGTTTGTATTTTATACGAATTTCTTCATAATTATTTTATTTGTAATAATAACAATAATAATATATTTATTGCTGTAAATCTACAGAGGACATAGCAACTCAAACAAACAAAAGAAATACATAGACATTTATAATTAAGTATAAGTGTTAGTGCAATTTTTTTTTATTTTAATTTATTTGCAACAGTGAAAAATATACAACACTTTAACCTTTCGTAAAGAGACTACCGCACTCCTGAATTTGTGTACATCAACAATAGGTTTTTTTCACTACCTTCTTTGCAAATGATCCTTACCAGCGTGCATATGTCAAACGGTTCCTTTGATGTCAAAATTCCGATTTGGATGACCTTGAACGGCTCCTGGGGGGTACTTTCCGATAGTACTAGCAGATGGCACCACTACTTTGCCACATATGATTGGTAGCAGTGCTAGTAACTGGCTCTGATTGGTAGAATTTTGTGCTGCCATCTGATAGTCAAGCTTAGAAGTACCCCCCGAGTTACTGTCCCTGGCACTCTAGACCGGTTTCATCATTTGGCTTAAGTGTCTCTACTTGTTTGATGTATAAGCCGTTCACGATCTTTTTGGGTCAGGTGAGGCTATGACCATCTAGTAATTTTGTTGGCAGTACCTCTGTTGCAACTAAACTCCCTCATGGAAATTGACAATTTTTGTGTTAGGTTAGGTTGTTTTCAGTTTAAGGTTATATTTTCTGAATAGGTACATTGTTGCCGGATATTCTCTAGTCTCCACATCGACTCGCTTTCTTTTAAATGTGGTCTGTCCTTCTTAAATTGGAAGTAGCATCGTTTAGTGGAAATTTTTTGTTGCAACAAAATTATTTTGGGCATTTTGACTTTTCCTTTGACGGAAATTAAAATTATTTTTACACATTTGATAAATCATTTATTTTCTTACGAATATTAAAATATTAAATCTGGCAATGTGGTGGCAAGAAAATGTTGAACAGACACTGACAGAAAAAAAAAGTTGCATCCGCTACATCATCGAATCAGTTAGTCCAACATGAAAAGAAAAAATCATAGCCAACTCTGTCCCAAAAAGGTCGTGAACGGCTTATATGTATGCTGTCCTTACACTGTCAGATTTGAGGGATGTAGGAAACATTTTCAAAAATTGTTGCGGTTTCCATGACAGTGTACTTACTTTCCTAGAGAAGTATAGTATATTACAGCCCGAGATGGGAAGTGTTTCATTACTGTCGAGAGATTAGTCAGCTGGTTGAGACGCGAAGCGTCGAAATCAGCTATTATCTCGAGACTAAGGAAACTTCCTGTCGAGGTTGGTGTACTATTTTATTCGCAACCACTTTATTCTAAACAATAATTGGAAAAATTATTATATTATGATACGTCAGGTTGTGACGCGCATGAATGGATCAACGAGATTCCCAGTGTCCCTACCTACGCAGCGGTCGGGAATGTACTTCCCGCACTCACTTCCCGCACTTGAGCGGGAAGTAGCGGGCTGAAATGGACGAATTCCCCCACTCAAATGAGGTCAGGAATGTTAACATTAAGTACATATATGGTTGTGAATAAAATTATTTACATCCTGCATTTATTACAACTGACCAGATGCCATGTTTGCCATTTAGTTAACACGAAAAAAACCGTTATCATTTGTACTATTACCCATTTTTAATTAGAATACCATCACAAAGCTCACAAAACAGCACTTGCAATCGTATTCACGCTTTTTTTCCAAGAATTTTCACAGTGCATTTATAACTGTCAAACGTCACAGCACTATAAGGCTACTATAATTTAGCAAATGTTATAATTTTACGCCAGGTTATTACCTACCATTTAGTTTACGTAAGGAAATATTGGTAGTGAAAAAAATTATGTACTTTACACAGGATGTAGGAAGATTTACACCACCTTGCACCTTGCTACCCTCGTTCGCTTCACTCACTTAGGCATCAAACGGCCCTCGGTAGTGTAAATCTTATCTACATCCCTTGTAAAGTAATATACTATTAGGCCTATGTCATTGTTACTAGTAGGGTTTCCAGTCCAGGGATCCGGTCCCGGGACAGTCCCGGGATTCTACCACAAAAATCGAGTCCCGGGACCACAGCCAGCCAAGGCGAAGTCCCGGGACCATGTCAACATGCGTGCGTATACTCGATATCAGAGAATTAGGACGGGTATTCACCGGCGTCTGGCCTCTTATACATTCTGCATTATTTGCGTTTTGCGTAGGCAGGAGAGGTATTGTTTTCGGTAGGTTAGAGTTAAACCTGTGTGCTGTTTCAGCCATATTTGCATATCTTCTTCTATTTATGTATTTGTCTGTTTCTTTTGTTGGATTTATATATATTTTAAGCGTAGTCGTGTGCGTACGTGATAACAGTAAGGTAACTAAATTTGTAGACTTTTAAAATTATGTGCGAAGAAGCTGCATAATTTATATTTTTGGGTTTTAAATATGTTCGTTATTTGTCTGTTAAAGCGTTACAATTAGAATGAATTCCGTTTCGCAACCTACTTTCATTCTACATTAAAAAGAAACGATTTGAAGTCAATACGGCAACAATTTTATATATTGAAGATAAACAATTGGCGAAATGTAAAGTTTGTTCCAATAAAATTATCATTATTAGAGGCAGCTTGACGAAAGGATTACAGAAGCACTTTGCAGTTCAAACAAAAGCAAAAGATGAAAAGCGACATTTTTAGTACCAGAAGAAAGCAAGGAAGTTATAGACGAGTCCCAACGCAGATTATAATCTTATCAGCACAGAAATACTTTATTTAACTTAAAGCACTTGTTTTTCTGTAAAATTGCATTTATAAATTTCACCTGAACACTATTTCCCTTTCGGGACTAGTCCCGGGACTTGAAATTTAGCTCGTAAGTCCCGAAAACACTTTTGGTCCCGGGACTTGGAAACCCTGGTTACTAGCTATGCAGAGATAAAAAAAACTGATCCTCAGCGGGATGTGAAAATTCAAACAAATGAATAATATGTTGGTGGCACTGTAAGTCTATGTCAAATTCGAGATTATCAGGTTAGGTCTTCCGTCAGTTTTGACACAGACTGATGACTTTGGCATAAGAAGTGTGCCATTGAATTTACTAAAATTTTACTTTGGCAACAGGTTTCAATCTGTGAACATAACAGAAAACAGTAAAGCCTATACATCAAGGAAAACGCTTAAAAAAACAAGTAGTTCCTCAAGGATCTATCCTGGGGCTTTTATCGTTTCTCCTTTATGTTAATTTTCTTTCCTCGGCCTGTCATACCTGACAGTCAGACTTTTCAAAATGCAGATGACACTTCGGTTATAGACAGTGATTCAAACATGTCAGACATTTCTGAGAGCTCCACATCCATTGCTGTCAATATGAAAGAATGGTACGGTAACAATTCTTTAAAACTAAATTCTAATAAGACTGGCCTCACGACATTTAGCATATGAATATGATTGAATCACCATATGTACGAGGGTTTTCTTCTATGTGTTTTGCGACAAACTGACAAAAACAAATGTTTAGCTTTAGAATAACACTCTTACCATAGCAAATTACCGCTTCCTCGGGCATCGGAAATCGTTGACCACGCAATTTCTTCTTCAAGTGTGGAAATCAGGACTATAGGGCAGATAACCCATCAATTCAATGTTTTAAGTACTCAAAAAGCCAGTTGTTTCCGCCGATGTGTGGGGGCTCGCAGTGTTATGGAGAATGATCTGGCATTGTTCGTTGTTTTTTCTTATTTTTGCAAAAGACTTCTGGCAAACAAATGGTTGTATACCAATCCTAACTGACCGTTCTACGATTCTCTAAAGCCATAGTTACGATGTCTATTTCTTCTGAAAAAATAGGCGACCGTTTACTTCTTACTGTGTAATGTCACATGCACACATAACGGGTGGCAGTTGTGAATAGGAACGATAGGTTACTAGGTCAAATAATAAACAAGAAGTACAAATTTTTATATTTGACTCTATATACGTTAAAAGTAGGTTCAATTCCATACAACTGGCGAATAATTTATATTTAATTGAAATAATATTACACAGGAATGACCGGTGAGTGAAGTCTGATATAAAATCAGATAAATTATAATTATTTGCAAGGAGTCAATAGAAATATTGTATTTTGTATTGATATTGAAATTGTATTGAAAAGCAATCAGTTTGAATCATTAACATAGCTTCAGTGCTTCAGTGAAGTGTTGTGGTTTTTGTGAAAAATCTATCTGGAAGATAGAAATATCTAAAAGGGGCTTTGTGCAGTCAGAGTTGCAGTCAGAATTAAGCAGAGCTTGGGCTAGTATTGTTACTAGTAGGACGAGACATCAACGAAGTGAATTCAGGTATCCAAATCAACTGAGAAAGGTCAGTGAACTTTAATTACTAGATTTCGAAGATACATTTTGAACAAGTTTAGTGAAAATTATATCAAATTACTTTAAGAAATATTGTATTTAGAAAATAAGTTTATGCTTACTTTTTCTAAATTAATAAGTGATTCGAGTACTCGGCGGTTTTAGGCTATTATAATTTGAAATTATGTATTTTGGTTTTAGTTTATATTTATCCGGAATGTAAATTTTTCAAAGATGATCAAGTTATTAAACCTCTGATTTTGACTGTTAATTATTTTATACTTGTAAATAATATTATAAGTAAATGTAAAAACAACTCATTGAAATTGAGGTTATTAATATTATTCTAAATCATCACCCATTTAGCTGAGAGAAAGGAATCTTCAATGTCTCTGATTGAGTTAGTTTGAGGTAATAGAAAGTAACATTATTATAATTACAACGTGACAAAATATAAATGTTATTCAAGTCAAGTTTGACATTGACATTTACTTTATAGATGCAGGTAAGTTATAGTCTAAGAGTTGGTGACATTTTTTAGTGATCATTTAGTTAAGGCCTATTTTTTGAGAGAATGTTGCTGGAGGTATGTATAAGTGTCATCTGTAAGGATTATCCTTTATAGCGGTATCGGACGGAGGCAGAATACCCCCAATTTGCACTGTCAGTATATGTCAAATTCGAGGTTAACAGGTTAGGTTTTGCGTCTGTCTATGTCAAAAATGACTGAACACCTTACCTGCTAACCTCGAATTTGACATAGGCTTACAGTGCCACCAATATATTCATACGTTTCAATTTCCACAGCCGCCTTATGGACTTTTTTAATGTAAGTCTATGTCAAATTCGAGGTTAGCAGGTTAGATTTTGCGTCATTTTTGACACACACTGACGCAAAACCTAACCTGCTAACCTCGAATTTGACATATACTTACAGTTAAAATTGGGGGTGTCCTGCCTCGCTCTGATACTGCTATCAAGGATAATCCTTACAGATGACACTTACACATGCCGCCAGCAACATTATAGGCCTTAACTAAATGATCACTAAAAAATTTCACCAGCTCTCCTACTATTAGTGTAACTGCAACATATTTATACCATGGTGTAAAGAATACAAGGTGAAACGTTCCCGGAGATGCACAGTCGTTCAGAAAATAGAGGGGAGATGTCAACCAATCCCCCATGGGCCTACACATGAAATCTATTATGACCGCGATCATGGTGTAACCATGGACGCGTTCGTATATTGTTGCTGGCACTGTCAGTCGATGTCAAATTCGAGGTTAGCAGGTTAGGTTTTTCGTCAGTCTGACACCAACTGACGCAAAACCTAACCTCGAATTTGACATTGACAGCGTCTTCAACAACACACTTCAGTACTACCAATCGTGCCATTTGTGGGTCCATGTCCTATTGGTTGGATTTGAGGTCCGCCCACATTCTGCGGAACGTTACACCTTTTATTCGTTGCACCATGATTTATATTGCTCCACGAATGAACTGGACCACCTATAAAAATGGTATTCGTTACATTACGCCATAAAAAATATATATAAAAGTTTTTGTTTTATAGTACCTATACTCATATTAAGCATATTTAATTGCACTGTCCTCAAATATCAACTGAAAAATTAACAAAATCATTTTCATAAAGTTAAAAAATTATAAAATTATAAAAAAACCTTAGAATATATTCTAAGAAAAAAACTATATTTCACAAGAATAAGAGGAAGAACAAAAAAAGGAAAATAAGTTTTTTTAGTCTCTTCGTAACGTTTAAAAATTTTTGGTAACGATTTGGCATACTTTGTATGCAATGTGCTATCAACATTTGGGAAAAACTCAAAATTTTCATATGACAATATTTTATTAATGAACTTAGTTTTATTTAAAGCAAATTATGAGAAGAAATGCTTTTTATAGTGACACAATCCTTAAAGGTTACCAAAAATGTCGTGACTGTCCTTTTGGAAAATATTTTTAAATATTGCACCAATATTTATGCAAATGGTCCAGTTCATTTGTGGAGCAATATATATTGATATATAAAGAAGGATAATTAGTAGAGCAAATTGTAGGCGAATTCCTATTGATGCTATTACATTTTGGCTCACAAAGTGGGGCTTGACATTAATGTAAATAACACTACTAAAAAGAGGAGGTGATATTACATATTGGCACCTCAAGTGGGGCTAGTGATAATACAAGTGATTCGAGCGTGAACAGCTTTTATTGGGTTTGGCTCATCTTGGAAGACCTGTACAGTCGACTGTGGTTTAGTTTCTGGCTCATATGCATAAATTCAAGATTCATCACTTGTGACACTGTTGCAAACGGATTTCGAAGCACCGCCATTGTTTTTGTTGATCATGTCTTTAGAGGAAAGAAAGTTCAACCACTTTAAATAAAGTAGATATTTATTCTTTAGCCAGAGCTTGAGATGAAAATAATCCAGATGGACTCCATTCGTCCGGAAAATCCCGGACATGTCCGGAAATTAATAGCTAAATTTCTTGTCTGGCCGGAATCGTGATATTAACTTAAATAACTGGAAATTGAGTCCAAATAAAAATGTATGCATAAAATAAAATGCCTAATCTAATCACAGTCAGGTCTTCTTTAATAGAAAAGGGGCTTTCTTTGAGCTTCGTTTTGGCCCTAAAAATCTATTGCCTAATGTTGTAATTGACGAATTTAACAATTATGGGATTGGGAGCTCCAGGTTCGATCTGGTGGCGAAGTGGTAAAGGTGACAGGCTAGTAATCATTGCGATCAGCGGTTCTGGATTCAAATCCCGGGGTAGGCACGAGTGTACGTATAAAGACGTACAATATCAGTCCTTCTCAGGACTAACTAGGAACACGTGAAGGCTGGAGTAAACCAAAAACTCCCGAAACGTCCTGTGATATACACCCTAGACAGTGGAAAAAGTCCGATAAAACATTTCATGGAAATGTATATTCCGGCACAGCAAACTGGCCATTTCTCTGATGTGTAGAATGCAATGAAATGCAAGTTGTAACATGTTTAGAACAGGTTTTCAGGGAAAATACCTGGGAAAAGGGTTTATCGCTTTTCACGCATGAAGAAAAATAATTTTTGGTAACTTTGTCGCCCTCTTACCGTTTGAAATACCAACTTCTCAGTATCGCGGCACCGACCAAATATGTGTAGAATTTTATTTCCAATATTTTTTGTTCAATAACTTTTTTTGTGCGACAAATAGATCACAAGAAAAAACAATTTCAAAGTGTTTTCAAGATGGCAGCTGTTTGGCAGGGGGGGACAATATTACTGTACTATTAGCCAGGAAGCATACGATTTTTAAAATCCTTCTATAGTAGCCACCAATCAAAACTGGGCCACCCACTTGAAAGTCAAGCTGGGCCATCCACTCACAGAAAAATTTAAAAATACAAATTAGAAACAGTGAAGTAATATTTTGTATTTCATGAGTAGATCACATGTTTGTATAATTTGAAGTAGGTTTATTTACAATTAAAAGAAAAATTTAACACAAAAATTACCAATTGATGAGTTTTATGTTAAATATAATGTACTAATACAACTTGCTATGGCTTGAAAAACAGTGGAAAGCACAAATGAAAAATTAGTTAAAATGCAATCTCATATTTTCTATTGTTATTAGGTACGTAAAAACAAAGTTTAAAATATTCCAATGCCACTACAATAAACAATAGCCAGTAGATGCTGACATGCGTAATTTGCTGAATTTTAACTTTATTGTAAAACATTACAGACTTGATAACGCGTATACAGTTTCAAAATAAAATATAATTCTACAATAAAACTATCACAATGATTAAATTGAACAGCAGATTACAAAATCTGGTTTTTAATGGTGGCATTTTAATTACGGTTGCAGAACAATTAATTCATACTTGTAACATATATACTTTCAAAAGCACCTAATTCTCTACGTTCTTCAGTCATTACTATTTTTAAAGTTTTGCTTAATAGCATGCAGAGCTGAGAAAAATACTTTCAAAATTCTTAATTGATGCATTTCTGTTATTTGTAAAAAATTAACTTAAAGGAAAATATGCACAAATTTTATATTTCCAAAAAGTATTGCGGTGTTACATTAATTATCAAAAAATACTGAACAATGTATATTCTTTGGTAATTATTTTATATTCAAGATTGACTAATGTAATACCTAAGAGAATGTAAGTTTGATTCGCCAAACTTTTTTGAGTAACCCTGTAAAATATTTACTTATCTGTACAATCTTCGTATCTACAACTTTTAGATAAACAAATTTCATGTAACTCTCATATTTTAGAAATATTTTCCACGTCCACATCGTTGTCTGACCCTGTAGGTATAGTGTGATCATAAACATTTTTGGACAAGGATGCCTATAGAAATCAACATCGTTATCGTGGATTAAGTTTATATACCGATGGGGCCACAATTATATGAGCCCACTAGATGCAAAACTCAGTACTTGCAAAAAATACAAAAAATTAGATATTGGTATCAATGGATGCGTTGTTTTAAGGAGCATAGCATGATGAAATATTAAAGATGTGTAACTCGGTATTTTACATTGTATAGGCATGTAAACATCGATGTCAGATGCAAAACTCAGTGAAACTGTGAGCATGTTAGATGCAAAACTGTGTTTTTATTTTGACCAATCACAACTCAAAATTCACGTCACATGACCCTGTCCACTTGTTGATATCTTGATATGACAGGCGTTCACAAATCCGGTCCTATGCTGGACGTGTATTGTGAATTTCGGTTTTCATGTTTGCAGCCAGAAACATATGCTTTACACGGGTTGCAGGGATTCCCAACTTAATCAAATTTAACAAAGACGGCTGTATCAAGCAGCCTCTTCTGAGAGCTGCATGAATTTTTTCAACTCGAAAATATAGTACGCGAATTGGCCCAGGACGATATAAGTTAATTTAAAGCAGCGTGAAAGAGCCTGGCAGTCAACGTTTGCTGCAAACAGTGTTAAAAGTGCAGCAAGCCAGCGTTTGTAAATTTCTAAAACGCATTTTTCGAGTGTACATGTAAGTACACCCATTGTGCTATATTTAAAGGGTCGTCCATTTTGAGAAGCGCTAACTCAACTGTTCTTACAAGGGTTGCACGCGCTCTGAGGTTCCCAGCATCATGTGCACCAGGAGCGGGTGATGCAATCGAGGCGTGCTGTTTCCAACGGTATGCAGCAGCCAGTTCCAAGTAAAATGTTTTTATGTCAGCGTGTTAAGGTTGCGTTTAACTACGACTTTTGTCAAAAGCGAAGGAATGTGTTTAATCAGCGAATAATAGGGCCGGACTTAAATAAGTATCAGCTTCATGCAATTTTGACATTGTATTTTTGGTAAAGACATTTTAACATATGCGCTCTTTTCAAAGAAAATTATTTCAAAGTTCTTTTTGATGTTTTACGTTGTTCATGTATGTTTGCAGCATACCTGCGAATAGCCTTAAGCTATAACGCACGTAGGTTGGTTGAAAATTTAATTCTATTGTCTTCTATTTCTTTTGCGAGTTTAAATGTGTGTTTTTTTTGTTTTTATGCGTTTTTATTTGTATTTTGAAATCAATAGGTAAAGTAAACAAATCGGCTGTTTTTGTGCATTATTTAAAGTTAGGTTTAAGTCCGACCAACCCTACAAGAGAGAACCAGATTCCTGTTCTGGCAGATAGTGATTTTTCATAAGCCACTAACGTAGATATTAAGAGAGTTTCTCGCTCATTGCACTAGCTAAGGAATAAAAAAGGCAAATCATTATTTAAATATTAAGGCGTACAGCTATTTAAAAAATATTATATAATTTTTGAAATCATACCTTTATAATCTAAAAAAAAGCTACTGCATCTTCACCTTTTTTATAAGTTTTATCCCCCCCGGCTTTCCTCCCCCAAAATTATTTTCTTCGGGTCAGCGTCGACTCAATGTTGGCAAACCTAGTCAATTCTGAATTGGTAAAGGTAAAACTTTAATTAACTTTCAAAATTTGGCCATTATTCAGATGCAAAACTAAGTGAAACTGTAAGTCAGATGCAAAATTATGTAAGTTCATTTTTAAAACACAGTTTACGTTAAAACTAGGACATTTTCAAGCAAAATCAGATAATACGATCTTCGTTGGTGGTAGTGAAATCTAGTGGGCCACTTTTGCTGGTCGAGTAATGTAGTAAACACAACCCAACAGCTTTTTGCCTCTAGCACAAATTCACTAACAGTGTAAACGCAGAGTTTTGCATCTAGTGGGCTCATTTATAACAGCAATAAGATAACATGAACAAGAATATAACACGTATTGCTTGATTAAGAAAGAGATAAACATAGTAGTAAATATTCCAGTAGGCATGTCGCTTATTTTAATTATGACATAAGTCAACCAAACATGCCTACTATAATATTTTTTTGTATGGCCATCTCTTTCTTACTCAAGCATTCTAACGGGTGTTCATAAACAGTCGTCATCCCAGTTGCTTTGAAAAACAAAATGTTATATCTTTGATTAATTCGTGCAACACAATGAAACGTCATTGAGTACTGTCATAGCGCAGTTTTTCTCAATTATAATAGACATACGTTTTTGAAGTCAAAACCTACTGGGATGACGACTGTTTATGAACACCCGTTATTTTATTATTCATTTTATCTCATTGCTGTTATACCGGGTGTCTTAAAATGAATTACATCTAGTATGCTTTGAATTTCCCATAATGTAATATAAAATTTAGATTGAAATTGGCAATACTGCAGGTCTCTGTCAAATTCGAGGTTATCAGGTTATGTTTTGCGTCAGTTTTGACACAAACTGACGCAAAATCTAACCTGCTAACCTCGAATTTGACATAAACTTACAGTCTTGCCAATTTTAAGTAAAGGTTTGGATTGCATTATGGGAAATTCAAAGCATACTAGATGTAATTCATTTTAAGACACCCGGTATATAATTATGGCCCCATCAGTATTTTCAATTATTTCATCTTGTCAATTTGAAGCTCACTATAGCTATTTGTCTACCGAGTGCGGAAATGAAGATTATTCCAGCACAAGACGAATGTTTGCTGACCTCGCTAACGCTTGGTTAGCAAATGGGTGATGAAATAGTTGAATTTCCATACGTGGCAGACACAATATCTTTGCTACAGAGTCAGAAACAAGTCAGAAAAATTAAATTTTCTCATAAAACAACCTTTTTTAAATATAATTTCGAAATGGGTTCCACAAAATGCTAAAAAAATACAGCGTTCAAGCTTGTACTAACAAATTTAGAACAAATTTTTGATCATTAAGGCAAAATGGCAACAGCTGGTTACATTGTTTATGGGAATGCTAAAACGTGCAGTTGAAACTCCACATCCCCTTTTGTTCAAAAATGTTTACGATCGCAATTTTAAACTTTCATTAATTAGGTGAGTTATTCAATTATCTGTAGCTGTAAAATTTATTTGCGATAACAAAATAATATGCCTACGACTTAAAAAATATTGTCTTTAAACTTGAGGGTAATGTTACACCTTTCTATTATAAATTAATAAAACAGAAAACTATAAGATTGAAAATGTTTGTGATAAACATTTTTAATTGAATTACATAATTTTTCAGTTCTTTTGATATGCATGAATCAAGAGTACTAACTTTATTTGCAATACATAAATCACGAAGTAATGCAATAACAGATGTATAAAAAACTATTCAATGTCTAGAAAGTAAGAGTAGAATATTAATTTCCATATAGAAAAACAGAAATTGAATAAGAATTAAAATCATATTTTAATAACTTAGTTTTACTTTTTTTTTAAAAACTACATTGTTTCGCAATAACATAACCGTGTGATTTTGTATAATTTTTTGTTAATTACAGCTTTCAGGCTGTTATGAAATTTTTATAGCCAAAAACGAAATTATTTCTAATTGTTTCTTAACTTAACAATATGTACCTAAATAGTATTTTTTTTAAATACCTCCTCATAGTTTGGTCGACCAAGTTGTAAATTGATTGAATTTGAGCTTAACACAATATTAAATAATTAATTAAAAATATGCCCAGCTCTGATGCCAGTAATTCTAAAAGTTCTCTTTAAAAATCAAGTCCCACATTTTTCACAGTATTTCTTCCTAACTATTTCCATTTGGCAGTGTGGATTCAGGTAGGAGGTCGTGCCCAAGTATAGACGTAGCCATCCTGGCAAGCAGTAACAATACAGTCAGCGCGAAACACAAGTGCTGTCAAACGTTCGTGCGCAACTTTCTTGCAGACTAAAGGTTCTAAAACAGGGCATTCATCCAACCTAGGGCAACTGGGAGTTCCTACCAGCTGCAAGGGGTCAGATCTTCGCTTCGCTCTCGGCCTAGGTGGTGACAGAGCATCCTCGGGCAGTTCCCATAAGCACAGCTGCGTATCGTGTCCCACAGATCCGAGTCGATAACATCCTTCCATTTCTAAGCAAACGTCGAAAGCAACAGACGAGACCCATGATCGGTGGCCCTGAGCACGAGCTACGACTCGTCGCTGCTCAAGAGACCAAACAGTTACTAAATCGTCTTCCCCACCTGCTGCGAGCAGGCGCCCGTCGCCTGACCATGCCACACACAGTAAACCTCCAAAGTAAGAACGTGCAGTTCCCAGCAGTTCCATGCTGTCATAATGAAAGACTCGCAGAAGCCCATCTTGGCAAGCAATTGCTAACTGGGTTCCATTGGGACTAAATGATATTTCATTAATTGCCGCTCCATTGCCTAAAAGCCACCTGAAGAGGGGGTTCCGGGTTGATTTAGTTTTGCAGGTGCTGACTGTAAAACCTTCTCCGGATTTGAAAGGTTGATAATGCGGTGTAGTGGATCCACAGGGCAATTCTTCATTGTACACATACAACTGACCCGAAGCATGCGCGGCTAGGAACAAACACCGGCTACCAGGGACCCAACGTAAACAAGTCACCCGGCTTTTATCAATCAGTCGTTCTTCGTTGAATAACTTATTTAACTCCTTTTTAATAGGATCTATCAGCTGAATTTGTCCTGTACTAAACCCAATAAGTAGGCTCACACTCTCTGCAGTTGCAGAAACACTATTGTAATCGTGGCACGTAGGATTCGTTCCTTTATAAACTTTCTTATCTAATGGTTTGCTAAGATCCGCAGCTTTTTTAATGCCTTTATAGACGTATACGTAGATTTCCCGACCATGATTGAAGCAGATCCGTTCGCCTTGATCTGGAAGTGTAACTAGAGACACTCGGACTTGGGGTTGAGATTGGCCCTGCGCTTGGTATCCTACACGATTCGGTCGCGAATATTCACTAAGGGTCATAAGACGGTAGGTTCCTTCACGAGTTGCAAACTGCGTTTTAACATCGCCTGGTTCTGCTAGGGATCGGTCTAGCGGTCTTTCGCCTGCTTCCAACAGTGACTGATTGCATAGCGCTTCTGCCCTAGCTGGTTTTGGACCCAACATCCTTGACGACATTCCCTTAGTTAATAGTTACATTTTGGTTTTATTCTATTACTATTAATAATTTCTGAGATTTGCGCAATTGTGTACACAGCCAATAAATTAGTTAATCCGGGTATAAATTAGTGAGGTTAGAATATCACATAGAACAATTGTCAACTCCCATAATAACTCAACAGATGGCAAGTTAGTTGAACTAGAATTTTTATATATAG